>CAXITT010000480.1:338140-380572 GCA_964033795.1 Lymnaea stagnalis | reverse complement strand
GGTCAATGGGTTGGATGTCTGTGCAATGAATGGGTTTTATGTGCAAGGGTCAATGGGTTGGATGTCTGTGCAATGAATGGGTTTTATGTGCAAGGGTCAATGGGTTGGATGTCTGTGCAATGAATGGGTTTTATGTGCAAGGGTCAATGGGTTGGATGTCTGTGCAATGAATGGGTTTTATGTGCAAGGGTCAATGGGGCCACGATTCGTATGGAGCCCATGCAGGTCATCTTTCATTACACAATACATCAACATTAAGTTTCTCGTTATGTGTTTAAAAAAGTCAAGTGTTTAAGTGTCATTATTAAAGACCTGAAATCAGGGCCGGCCCTAAGGTTGCTAGCGCCCGCTTAAGTTTGGCGCCCCTTTTAAGTATAGTCATAAAAATTTTGTGCAAAAAAAACAACAAAAAAAACAACAACTGGGGATTAGTTAATGAGTTTTGACCTAGGTTTTTAAAAACAAACAATGAATAATAGACTTGTTTTTCTTAACTTGTATTGGAACAGTATGAACAAGTAGCCTACCGTGGACAGTATGAACAATTAGCCTTAAATTTTTTATCAAGTCTAGAAAAAGTTTGAGGCGATGAGCATGACACAATTATGTGATTAGTTTGTAAAAAAAAAAAAAAAAAAAAAAAAAAAGTGGAGAAAGACCAAAAGAAAAAAAAAAAAAAAAATATGAAAAAAAAACAAGATTTTCTTAACTTGTATTGGAACAGTATGAACAAGTAGCCTACCGTGGACAGTATGAACAATTAGCCTTAAATTTTTTATCAAGACTAGAAAAAGTTTGATTCTATGATCATGACACAATTATGTGATTAGTTTGTAAAAAAAAAAAAAAAAAAAAAAAGAAAAAAAGTCGAGTAAGACCATATGGTGCACGAATCAATAGATATGTGGCCTTTGGCCTTTTGCTATTATTAAAGTTGAAGCTAAACAACGTTTTAAACATATTTTCTTTTATTCACTCCCCTACCTCTCTACATATCATTGATTCGAGACGATGATTCCCTCCCCTACCTCTCTACACATCAATGTTTCTAGACCAGTGGTTCTTAACCTTTTTGGAGGTACGGAAACCCACCAGTTTCATATGCGCATTCACCGAACCCTTCTTAATAGGAAAAATAAAATATGATTTTTTTTCCTGATATTTTTTTTTGTGGACCTCCTCCGAACCCCTGAGACTGACTCACCAAACCCCTGGGGTTCGATCGAACCCAGGTTAAGAACCACTGTTCTAGACGATGATTCCCTCCCCTACATCTCTACACATCATTGTTTCTAGACGGTAATGCCCTCCCCTATCTCTCTACAGATCATAGTTTCTAGACGATGATTCCCTCCCCTACCTCTCTCTCTCTCTCTCCATAAAAAGGTGAACCACGTCTTCCTCTACTATAGAGTTGACTTGAAACAATCATTGAACAATGAAAAGTTGTATGAAGACAAATTATGTCCAAGGCATGTCTCTCTACTTTGTCCAAGGCACAGCACTCTACCTTGACCATGGCATGTCTCTCTACTTACAGGTGTTTTGATAGGGTATCGTTAGAGAGTAGATGGGCACACGTGCCTGCAATGCACAACACAGACAGACACACGGTGTTTTGATGGGGTACCGTTAGAGGGTAGATGGGCCTGCATGCACAACACAGACAGACACGCGGATTTTTGATAGGGTACCGTTAGAGAGTAGATGGGCCTGCATGCACAACACAGACAGACACACGGATTTTTTTATAGGGTACCGTTAGAGAGTAGATGGGCCTGCATGCACAACACAGACAGACACACGGATTTTTTATAGGGCACCGTTAGAGAGTAGATGGGCCTGCATGCACATGTTCTTCATTGTGTTGTGTCCTTTCTTACAGGTTTTCCCAACTTTGTTTCGCTCATTTCCCGTTACAAAGTGATATCAACTGCTGCAAGCCTTTCATGCCATTGACTGCCGGCAACCTGTCGTTGGTTTACTTCAGAAAATAACAATATATATCCACACCCGTGGCTCCACGATATACATTACATTACATGTTAGATAACATTACTGGAAGGCCGTACAATAACATTACTGGAAGGTGGTAAGATAACATTACTGGAAGGCCATACGATAACATTACTGGAAGGTGGTAAGATAACATTACTGGAAGGCCGTATGATAACATTACTGGAAGACTGTATGATAACATTACTGGAAGGTGGTAAGATAACATTACCGGAAGACTGCATAACATTACTGGAAGGTGGTAAGATAACAGTACTGGAAGACTGTACGATAACATTACTGGAAGGTGGTAAGATAACATTACTGGAAGACTGTACGATAACATTACTGGAAGAACATACGATAACATTACTGGAAGACCATACGATAACATTACTGGAAAACCGTACGATATCATTACTGGAAGGTGGCAAGATAACATTACTGGGAGGTGGTAAGATAACATTATTGGAAGACCATACAATAACATTACTGGAAGGTGGTAAGATAACATTACTGGAAGACATGAGAAGTTCAGAGAAGTGATGACATACATGGATCATAGCTGTCTATATATGTTGATGGATTGGACTGGATCTTGGAACATAGACAAACTAATAGTAAAAATGGATTGGCCTGGGCCTCTGAACAAAGACAAACTGATAGTAATGATGGATTGGACTTGATCTTTATAGACAAACTGATAGTAATGATGGATTTAAAATAAAAAAAATTTCACAATGGAAGTAGCACAGTGCAGATATGCCCATAAATACAGAGATTACATGAGATGAGTGGGACATACTGTTTAAAGCCTGTGCTTCCAGTCTTGGGTACACTGAAGTACTAGATATTCATGTATACAACAACGTGAAATCGTGGATATTCTATTCTTCTTATGAAGGGATCATATATTATATAACTTTAAGCTCTCAACAGCTGGAGTTAATACTTTATTTATATAACACAAGCTTTATTTCCCTACTGTAACTGGTGAAGGGTGATTTATAGTTTTTCTTTGCAACGCCCCAAAATAGAAATGTAAAAAACAAAACAAAAAAAAAAAAACAAAACCAAAAAACAACAAAAATCCCTATCAGTGACCTGTTGTATTGGCTCAAGGTAGGGTGATTGAGGTGAGATTATAACAGAAGACACGCCTGATGCATAGGCTAAAACTAGAGTAATCAAGGTATAACACAAGCTTTATTTCCCTACTGTAACTGGTGAAGGGTGATTTATAGTTTTTCTTTGCAACGCCCCAAAATAGAAATGTAAAAAACAAAACAAAAAAAAAAAAAAACAAAACCAAAAAACAACAAAAATCCCTATCAGTGACCTGTTGTATTGGCTCAAGGTAGGGTAATTGAGGTGAGATTATAACAGAAGACACGCCTGATGCATAGGCTAAAACTAGAGTAATCAAGGTGAGGTGAGTTTATAACAAAAGCCTGATGTATAGGTACTAGTAAGTGGGACAGGTCAATGGAAGATGTTTACCGTTGTAAAATTTGAAAAAACATCATTTAATAATAAGCAATTTCCTTTGCTTTTTGGTGTATGTTCAGAAATCGGTGCTTCACAAAATAACTCTCCCATGAAGTCAACAACAGGATCAGACCTTGCAGTGGTATCATAGTATTTATAACTCATTATAGGCTATCAAACTTGACAGGATGTGGTGTATGAAACAGTGAACTACTCTCCTTTAAATGAAACAAATTTTCAGCTGGGTCAACACTCTGCACACCATTTGCAAAACACAACAATAACACATACTATATGCTCTACCATAAAATATGCCTCAGAGGCTAACCATATACTTGTGACTTTGATGATAAGTAGATCAAAATATTTTTGAGCTTTTTATTAACCTATATAAATAGCATGCCTATATTTGCTCTCCGATAGTTTCACTAAAATTATCATTTGATTTGACAAGACAATCTCTACAATGATCCATTAGACAGTATTTCCTATACAAAAGGCAACAGTTTGTTACAAAGACTATGCAGATGGTAAGACCATTAATTGACCATTAAAGTGTCAAAATAAAGCTTACTGGTTTACCATACAATTTAATGATAGAACCAATGGAAATGGAAGGCCTGGAGTAACAGGTTTACACTGAGGTCATAACTAGAATATGGTGCACGTTTAATGGGAAACGGCTGCATAAACAGACTTAATAATTTTCTGATAATGCTCCACAAGTTAATCTGATTATAAGAAAGGCCTCATTTCCATTAGGTCTAAATTATTTGAAAGTTCTTTTTTCTTTTTTATGCTAAGAAGGTCTGAGGTAAATAGAAATAAATAAATACCTTATTTATAATTTATGTGCTTGTAAAATTAATTTTTTGTCAATAATAAGAGATGAGATCACATTCAAAAGGACAGAAATGTTGTACACACAATAAATTAAGTTGTCTTACGTAAAATCTCGGTGCCGATGTCCAACAAAGTTTGGCAGGATCTTAATCAGAATAGGAACCGTCATTTTTAGATGTGATGGAATATTTTCTCTTTGGTATTCCAGTCCTGTTTTCAACTGTTGAAAACCATTAAACATGGTCTTAAATATTATTATAAAGTGTATTTTTTCAATGTATTTTAATAGGCATCAGCTAATAAGATATATGTTATCATAATCAGACCCAGGGAAACTCCTTCTCATGCCATAGTCTTGAGTCTATTTAGCACATTTCAGGTTTAAAAAAAAATTATTTTAGAGCTTTGAATGTTTTAAGCCACACTGCGCCTACATGCTTAAAAAGGTAGCCAATAATGGAAAACTATTTTAAAAGAACATGAGGCTACCATGAGGCTCTAAACCTACCAAAAATTAAAGCCTTATATTTACTTAAATCCATTTGTCAGTGGACTATGGGCATGGGTAATATAAATATTTTTTTGAGGGTTGCCTGAAAA
Source organism: Lymnaea stagnalis (assembly GCA_964033795.1). Lineage (NCBI taxonomy): Eukaryota > Metazoa > Mollusca > Gastropoda > Lymnaeidae > Lymnaea > Lymnaea stagnalis. The sequence goes on along the minus strand of CAXITT010000480.1, from coordinate 375,646 downwards.
ATTGAATCATTTTAATATTTGAGATACAAAATTATTACTGTATTTATTGGCGTATAACACGCACCATTCGTGCCGCTATGCGGTATGTACTATGGGTCCTTAACATTATATCGGCGTATAACACGCACAAATCATTTGCCCCCTATTTTCAGTGCCAATAAATACGGTACTTATACTTCCTACAGTAGGTCTAGTCAATATCTTATTTATTATTTACTGATACTATTTTAATAGGTATCTTATTTGATGACATGATGTTTCTTATCGTCATCATTAATGTGAGGCATTAGCAGGGTGCACCACACTGATCATTAATTATAATAAGCTATATCAAAAATACATATCCCAAATTATTGGTTTGCAGAGCACTTTTTCTAATCAATTTCTGTGGGGGAGCCCTCAAGCCTAAGTCTTACACGTTTTTAGTATTAAGATGTTTCCTGGAGTGGAGCCCCTTAGAAAGGCTCTGCGGAGCATAGTTGATTTGGGCACCACTTATAAAAATAATAAAGGCCCATGCCATGTGTGGGCAATACAACCCCGCAGCAGTAAGTGTAGGATGTTTACGGCTAAGTCTAAGGGGCCCAAAGAAGTGAATGTGACATGAAAAAGTTGTTAAATTATAAACTTGAAATGACCAAGTCCAAGTCAAAATGCATAAAAACGAAAAGTTGCAGAGAGGACCTCCAAAAAGTAGCAGCATCGGCTCTGTAGAAGCCTACTGACTATTGGTTTCAACTTGATTGAATTTCCACGTAGGGGTTGGAGTAAATTAAAGTTGAGCAAGAGTAGTTTATAATTTATTTTTAAGTTTAATTTTAATTATCATTATCGACTATCCAAGTTTAGTCTAGACTAAAAATAAGCCTGGGGCCTAAGTCTAGATTAGTTTATAAAATAAAAAAGTTAATCTGCGAACAATTACTTAAGTAACTTATAACCTAAGTATCATTCATTATTTATTATTATATAAAATTTAAAAAAAAAATATTCTTTAGTCTGCTGGACATTCAAAAAAAGTAAAAGCCTAAAGGCCTAAACTAAATCTAATTTAAAATTTTTAAAAAATACTATTTAATTAAATATAATTAGGGCCCAGCCTAATAAACAGGTGAAGAATTAAAAGGTATACTAACCAAAAAGCCGAGCAATGGGTTACATTAAATCCAGGACATCACACTGGCTCCTTCTAGCTGACAGGCAGAAATGAACCGAAGCGTGTTATTTGTCTAATATTTACATAGCGTAACAAGTAACAACCGACTGCTACACTTTCAAGTAGGCTAAGTACATACAAGTACGTTTTCGAAATTTAGTCACAGTGTCATCGGAAATGACCCTTGAACCCCAGATTAGTTTTCAGTAGCTATTGCTATGGCTACTTGCTTTCTTTTGGGGACATAATCTCTATATGCGTAATTACTTTCCGATTTGACTTATCAATTTTGATTATCGTCAGGTATATATCATTATCATATTTATGAAGTATTTTGCTGTAATAGAAATACAACAAAATAATAACTATTCAGAGTTGACTATTTATAATGTAAGGGGCCATCCATAAATGGCGCCACACAACTGGAGGGGGCACATTTTTGTGACATATCGAAAAAAAATGCACTTAATGACATTAAATTAAAGACATTTTTTAACATTATTCTTTTATGCAATTATAACTATTTTATTTTGAAACTACAATAACTGAGAGAATCAGTACAGGCATAAAAGGTATGGGACTCTGAAAATGGCCTCTGATCATGGTAGAAGCTGCCACGGAATAGGATAATCAGGATGTAGTGATAATGACAGTCATGAGAATGTATGTCGAGGGGGGAGATCTTGGTAAATGTTCTGGGGCAAAGATCCTTACTTAATAGTTTTGTTGTGCTGCATCCAAAGTTCCCTTTAAGCTGCGTGGCTGCGCGGCCGCGCAGCTATCTCACAGACGCCGCGCAGCAGTTCTGAGTATCCGCGCAGCAAATTTCTATACAACTGTGTGTTTGTGACCTGTAAAATTTTGCACACACTAAATTAATGCTGTAAACCTTTGCACACAGCTGTATGATTTTGCACTCTAACCAAAAAACCTTAGAGGGAACATTGGTTGCATCCCCTCTAAATTTCAAAATATTTCCAGCAACCCCCATCCCTTATTAATTATATTGTAATAAAATTCTAAACTTGAAAATGATTTAGTAATTGTAGTTTTATTTCTCTAATTTACTTTATATAATCAAGAAAAAATTTCCAATACAAGTATGGTGATGCGCAAACAAAATACACAACAAAAACATTTACAAATAAACATATCTGGGTCTTCCTCACCGCAGGGAGTGCTTTTGACCCTGTTTAAGAATCACTATTATAGGGAAATGTGTCCGACACTGGTGCAGCAATTCGATGTCCACGGGAGTTGAATTTTGTTATTAATTATTCCAATTCAACTATATAAGTTAATAATATAAAAGAAGAACATCCTGATCCTCTTCTCTGGTTCTGGTAGTGTTTGTTGCTGCATCCATACACTGGCATCTGTGCAACGGTTGGGCTCTGATCAATCGACCCGACTTCTGTGGGGTGAGGTACGTGCCTGCTGGGATGGCCGTCACCAGTTCCCATGACCACTTTATAAAAGAATATCAGGCGGAGTCCCTCTCGCCTGTCTTTAAGGGAGGGGATGTCAAATCTTTTTAAGAGGCCAGTGGCGAAGCCAGAAGTGGTGGATTTGTAGTCTTATGCGATGAAACGCACCACATTACGTTGAATTCGCTCCATCTTGTCAACGTCTTGCTTAAGGTGAGGGTCCCAGATGATCGCACCATATTCTAATAGTGGACGGACGAGTGCAAGATAGGCATTTCGTTTGCAGGAAGTTGGGCAGTGGTGCCCAATTTTAAAAATTAGAAGGCAGAGGTAATTCTACATTACCTGATATAATTAACATACAAACAAGGAAAAGGCCAAGTTAAAAATCAACATTTAAAAAAAAAAAACGACAATTGTATAGGTATGGCACCTTAAAAGTTTATTTTACATGCACAATGTAGAAAATTAACATTACACTGTAAAATCTTTTAAAAAGTCTTAATGAGAATTTTTAAAAAATTATATAATCTGTAATTAATATTAATATATTATACATGAAGAATAATAATAACAATAAACAAATGTATGTCTTCGCCCGTTTTTTTTGACTCAACAATAATTAAATTTTTTGTTGTTTAAAAAAAAAAAAACTAACTGAAAAACTACAACCAGGGACACATTTATTTGAAATACTTAATTTAATGAACTTAAAAATACTTTTCGACTTAAAAAAAATTTAAATAGTTTTGTGCAATCAATTAAATACATCATTTTGAATTATAGTGGAGAAGTTAATAAACAATAGTATAGAGACTAACATATTAAAATACTGGTTCTATGATATATTAAAAATAATCATCTCAGTCTCAATGATTTTATCCGTCAGCAAGAGGTTGGCAACTTACATGGCATGCCTCAGGAAGAGGTTGGCAACTTACATGGCATGCGGGTCCATTTACAATGGCATGGGCAAGGCAAAAAAAACAACTAATAAAGACTAAATTTAGTGTCTTATAAGGTGGATTTAAAGGTTGTTCCCATGCTGAATGAAGTAGACATCCTCCTTCGGCACCCTATTACCAAAAGGTTGCCAACCCCTACCGTAAGTTGCCCTTAATTACTTTTAGTACTTAAAGCTATTTAAATTACTGTAACAAAAATAATTTCTTCCTAAATTAAAATATTATAAGACATATTCTCTAGTTTAGACTAATCACAATAAAACTTCTTTTCTCTTGATAAATAATTACTAATATTGGAGTTCCATTTATTTATCAAAATACACAACGCATTGTTTACAGAATATTCCATTATTATTTGAAAATGTCTAGACTTTGGGGCAGACAACTACATACCAAATATAACTTAAACAGGTGAGTAATCCAGTATTAGATATTTTTATCACAGATTGCTTTAGAGCTTCTCAAAATTTATTGCATGTCATTTTAGTCATTTGTAAGAGTAATATGAAAATGAACTGTGGTAGTGACTGAGAAGAAGTGTGATTCAGCTAAAATATTTATTATAGTAGGTACAAAGTCACAATTTCAGTAAACTAATAAATGAGTACAAGTTAGTCTAATAAAACAGGTGCGTTTCATTCACTTTCTCATATCATGCCATGTAACAACTAAAAATATGAATAGCATAAATTAAAGTAAAATGTTCTGACTCTCTTTAATATTATACGACAGGTTTTTATTTTCTTCAGAATAATGCAGCCTGTTTGCGATTGTTGATGGTGACATCCTAAATGAACTTCCCATTGCAGAGTCATTCCAGGTTGCCGTAACTTTATTATTTTGAAAACTCTCACAGTCAATACATGATCAATAAACTTGAGCACTGAATAAAGTTTCAGAATATTCTAATAATTTTTTAAACACATATTTTGGAGAAAAAGTTAGTTTATACAGCAGAAGCTTTATAAAATCCATTTCTTGTTCATAAAACCAAAGTTAACACATGTAATGTTAAATTTAAAGGGGTTAATAAGATTGCTAGTTTAAATAAATTATTTTGTGTTCTTTTTGCATCTGACACTTCAGCACTTTTGTTGCTTAAAAACCAACATTTTATATGAAACTTTGGGCACTTAATTTTTAAAAATAAATCTTGACACACCAACATTTAATTTATATACATTAATCCAGTAAGTGCTATTAATTATAATTAAAATCTTTCACTCAAGTGCTTTAGTTATTACTATTTTTATCCAATGGGTGACTTAGGAAGATTATTGTCAGAACTGTCTGCAGCATCATTTGTGTGATCTGGTATAGTGACCTCCTCCAGATTTGATGCTGTCATTGAGCTCAGATTTCCAGACATTTCAGAGTACTCTGTTGTGTTGCCAGTTTTGTCACCAAATACCGCTTGGGACTGTAATTGAAGACGTGACAACAGTTCCTGATCAAAAGTCTGGGCCTGCTGCAAGACGTCAGTGATTTTCTTAGTCTCTTCACATCCACTGCCTTCTCCACTCCTTTGTTTATGATCAGCCCCTGACGTGCTCAAATCAGGTGTTGACATAATGGTTGCCTCCCGTTCTTTAACATAATCACTGTAGCCCGTTATATTGAGACTGGATGTAGCTCCGTCGCTTGTACCAGAAACCTCCCTTTGAGCAGATGTGACTTCCATTGGGTTATCCCTCTTAACCTGGTTCCAAGGTTTAATGGGAGTTAGATCCACAAGAGCTGGCATTTTTGTAGATGACAAATCTTCTTCCTCATCAATCAAATTATCAAAATTCTGCGGGGACATTTCATTAGGGTCTTCTGAAAAATTCAATGTCCGTTTGGCACCCATTCTGGATACTAAAGGTTTGGTTTCTCCAGGAATGTCCCGAAATAGTCCTGTGGAATCTTGATCTTCTGATGTCTTAGAGATGTCCTGCTCATTAACAGCGTCCGTATCCTGTAATCGTTGACCTGTAGCGAGGTTAAATTCTGATCTGTGTGGACCAGCAGTTACCAATGGAGGAAAAGTGTATGGGTCCCTCAGGATGTCAATTTTAACTCCAGGACCGAGTCTGTAGGACTGCAGACCAGAGGAAGTTATTATTGAAGATGCATTCCTCGTGTTGAGGATGGATGCCACAGGGATGACCGGCAGTTTCCTTGCTGGTGTCTTAGATGATGCGGACAAAGGCGTGTCCACCTCTAATATAGTGCTCAACTCATGCGGGAGGCGGTCAGACAAACCTGGACTGGGAAACAAGGAATCTGAGAGGGAATTTGACATTGATTCTATTGTGTGCTCCAAGCCTGACTTGTCAGACATTCCACTGGGTCTTGAAATGTTTGAAGACCTGCCAGCAATAGACTGTGAATCAGAGAAGTGAACTGAATCATCACCTTCAAATCTGGGATTGACTCCTTGCTGTGGTTGACTTGGCTGCCACTGGGGCAATTGTTGTTGCTGTATGAAATAAGGTTGTTGCGGATAGGTTTGCACTTGAGGTGGGCCTGTCAATTTTTGATGCTGTGCATCCAAGGGTTGTAATTTACTGTTGGAAGCTGACATCAGTAGAGAAGCCCAGGTTGGCTGCTGTGTGTTGCTGTAGCTCTGAGTTGCCACAGACGTAGCAGGCTCAGGTGCTCTGAAAGCAGAAGTTGGGACACCTCCAGCATCCGCTGATTTGATTTTATGGTAAGAAATGTCTGCCAGGTAAGAATCTGCAGAGAGATTGCCAGGTGTACTTAAGCTCTGTCTCCCGCTGGTGGCCTCACTCTCTCTACTGTCATCAAGACATTCGCTTGACCTAGATCTGATAGCCCTAAACCCTCTGGAGAAATCTCTTTCCTCACATGGGACAGAAGCCACATCCCAGCTAATCCGCAAATCTGAGCCTCCTCTTGGCTGTGGATTAATCTTTGATCTTGCCCCTTCAAACTTGTCTACAGGAGGGGAGTTATCCTTTTCATCAGTAGTAACACTATTCAAATACTTGACTGCCATCTGCTGCTGTTGCAGTGCCAATTGGCCTGCATTGTACCTCTGCAGTATCATTTCCTTCTGTTTCTGCATCTCCATCAGCTGGGCCTGAATTTCCTGCTGCCTCTGATGGAACTCTCTCTTGTTTGCCTCAGCCCTCTCAACTAAAGCTGCTGAGAAACTGTCAGAACTTGGGGCTCTGATGGGCAGAACTGGACTTCCTCTTTCTTCTTCGCTTGATGTCAGGCGGGAGCTTTCACTAACTTCTTGTGACTGCCTGGAGACTGGGGTGTCATTCCAAGAAATGCAGCTGATGTTTGGGGATTCCCCTAGTTCCTGGAATGACAAAGATTTTCTGATCTTGTCCATTTTATTTTCTTCCACGGTAAAATTTTCACCGCTGTCAGATTTCCCTGGCTCTTTAAAACCAACGCTTGACCTAATTAGCTTGGTCTCAGTGCCAAAATTAGAGTAATCTCTATGACTTGCAACCTCCGAGGGATTAGATCTTCTCCAAGGTTCGGCAATGAATGGTTTTATTGTCTCCCATTGTTTAGGTTGCGGCCCTCCACTGCTTGTCACTTTAACGTCTCCACCATCAGCAGCTAGCTTTAACGTGGAGCCCACTCTCTGGGTACCTATGTTCTGACACGACGATAATTTCAGCTCATTGCGGCGACGCTCTATATCAGCTTGGACATCTGACAACAGTTTCTTACGTTGTGCATGCGTTTCGAGCAACTTGCTCTGATACTCTCTGACCTTCTTAATGGTATCCTCATCCATGGTGGCCAGTCTCTCCATTGCTCCTTGCGAGTAGTCTTTTAACTTTTGTGAGACGTCCCATCCTCCTACGCTGACATCACTCAAGTGCCCCAGAGGCCTATCCTTAGCATTATCATGCTGGTGGCATGTTACTCCATCACTTTGGTATATCCTGCCAACTCCATGATCAGATCTAAATCCAGGGATCCCCTGACTGGCCAGTGAACTTTGCTGTTGGCCAACATATGGAAGTGGCTGAAATCTGAGATTACCACTGTCCTGCCATGCCTTATTGCCCAGAGCCACATTGCCTCCCAAATGTATCTCCCTTCTGGCATGTATTCCTTGACTTGGGATTGACTGACCTGGCCAAAGTGGGGGGACAAAGTGACCACCATCTTCATCTGATACAATTTTGTGTTTTGTTTCTTTAAGAATCCCTGATAATTGTTTCAAGTTTTCACTTTTCCCTTCAAGATACATTTTGGAAGTATTGTTCCTTGGCTGGTCCATTTTCCCTGACATGAGCTGGAACTCTTCAATATCAACCTCCTTTAATGTTGACCCCTCGTCTTCATCAGACACCAACTCCTCGGCAGTGAAGAGGTGGCGGTGAAAACTTGCCTGGGCTAAGAACTGCTCTGACAGTTGTTTCTTCTGACTTCTAAAAATGTTGAAAATGAATTACAAACACAAAATCAGATTTAGTTTTTAAGATATTTTCAAATAAATTTGACAACAAATGAAATGAAAAATTCATTTTAGATATGTTTTGAATATTTCACGTTATTGATTAATATTATTAAAAAATTAGCCATTATTTTTAAAAAGATAGAAGCCACCTTAAGATTTTTTTTAAACTGAGAAGTTGAGAGATGAACACGTTAGATTGAAATAGCTATTTTGGTATAAAAAATACGTAATTTAAACATTTTTGATACAAAACTTATTTTTAATAAACGAAGGAAACTTCATGTTAAAATATATCTATCTTGATTTTGAATATAAAACCCTTTTAATCTTTTTAAAAACATACTTAACTTCCATTTAATATTACTGGTATAAACAAGTAGCACTTGCATAAATCAAAATAAAAAAACACTTACTCTATCAACTCTATCCTCTTGCGTAAATCTTCAATCATTTTATCTTTGTGGGCTATTCCCACAGTTTCATTTCTTGCCATGGCTGCCTGATCTGTTTTTGGTTGGGAGCCAAACTCATGTTCCCCTGAAGAGCCTATTTAACAGAAATAGTCAAGAGACAATTTGAACAATATTTTTAAAGTGTAATTAAGATGTTAAAAAAATGCAATGTCAGCTCTTTAAGGCCTTTTAATTTAATAGTCAGTGATACATAAGAAAATCATTCATCTTATCCATGCTACAATACCATGAAAAAAACCAAAAAAAAAATTTTTAAAAAAAAAAAAAAAAAAAACTCAACTGATTAAACTCTAAATCTTGTTATGTAGATAGAGACAAATACTGGACAAATTGATCTATGTATTTTGTCAACACTGCATTAAATAAATAATGCTTACATGGATTACAATACACTCTAACTCAGTGGTTCTCAAAGTGGGCCATACTGTCCCCAGTCACCAGACACCATGGGCTTAGGAAGAGGGGGCAAAAGGGGCAGTCCCCCTGCCTGACTGTTATTTTGGGTTTCATATACTTTAGGTACTTCATTTCTAATTTGTATTATGTATGCACAGCGTTTTTTTTTTAAATTAGGGGTGGTAAAATCAAGGGCCGCCCTGGGTGTAATAAATTCTAGCTTCACCGACGCTACATGCAGCAATAAAAAACAACTTAAGTTAGCTTATTTGGGTGACATAAAAATATCATTGTTTTCAATGCCAGTTTTCAAACAAGAAAATGTTAAGGTAATATCTTTCCAGAGTTGGTCTCCATCCAGCCAACAGTTGGATTCTAAGTTTTAACAAAAAAGTTTTCTTCAATTTCTGTGTTTATGAAGAAGGTTTATAGGTATTAATTCATCAGTGAAAAAACAGTCATTTTTTTAAAAGGAATAAAATATAGAGAGCACATGGTGCAACTGTGTATAAGTTTAAATTGCATTGACAACTGGATGAGTTAACTTACCCCACTGTCTGAATCAATGACTGGTTGCTACTTTGGTTTTTATATTTATTATTTAAAATGTAGTTCGTAACTTTACCATTCATTGTGTTATTCATTCAGTGGCTAATTAAATAAAATTCACGGGCTATCAAAAGCCAAATATGTGAGTCACTTTTAGAAACTGCTTCACACTGGATACTTTTTGAAAGATGTCATTAAATAATTGCTTCTCTAAGTGCTGAATCCCTGAGATTCAGACACCCCACTTTGCTATTGTCAGAGAAATTTGCACATTTTTATCAGATAAATTTATAGTGGCTGGCAGATTAGGTCAAACTTATTAAAACCAAATAAATAATCTGTACCTTTTGTATCAAACTTAACTCTGCTCATGAGAGGTAGTGATAAACTTTAAGCCTGTCTGAGCTAGAAGAGAAAGAGTTACCAACTGATAATCTCCACATATCTTCATTATTTTAATATTTTAGATATAAATTGAGCAAGTTTTCTCTGCTTAAGTTTTAAAGGTGATCATGAAGGTCCTTGTAATATTTCTAATATCCTATATTTTCTGGAATGTGGTTGTAGTTTGGTTATAAGCTTTAATCCAAACAGAGGAAATATAATAGTCTTTTGATCATGTTGATTTAAGAGTCTTGTTAAGTTACATTATGCCAGACTGAAAAAAGTATCACTTTACTAAGCTCAACCAAAGGATTAACGATATTTTAGCAGTGTAGAAGCAAGTTAAAGAATTTTTACTAACTACTATCCTAGGTAATAGAAATAGGAATTTCGGGGAAACACAGGAGGGGATGCTAGGGTTGAGTATATGGCTCCAAAGCTGCAGTGGCAGAAAAAAGTTTCAGAACCACTGCTGTAACGATTAGCTCTTTTTCTTTCAATAGTATACAAAAGATTTCAGGTCTCTCACCGTAACCATCTGCTTCTTTCTCTAGAATCAGTTTTTCTACTTTGTTCTCTGCCAGAAGACTGTCCTTGTTGTCTGTTTGTAAATCTTGTTTGCTGACATCAAGCGTGTCCATATGTTCACCCGCCTCTGTTTCCGCTTTGTTATCTGGACTTTCTTTTGTAGTGTCTCTTTGTTCCTTGATTCTATTCAGGAGCTCTCGTAACACTGTGGCTGTGAGAAAACAAGAACTGATTCAGTAAACAACCTGAAACTGTTCATTAAAATAGTTTCTAATCTGGAAATTTTATAATTGGACATGAACAAATTAATTAGCTAAAAGCTGCCACAGAAGTATTGACCATGCTCAAAATAAATGCCTGCCAAGTGAGTATAAAAAAAATTGCAGAAGTGTATTTAAGATATTTATGGAAACGTGTCATTCTTTACTTTTTAAAATAATTTGTCTAACATGCAAAAAATTTCAAAATTTTCTTTTTTCCAAACTTCCATAAGAAAAATAATTCCAGTGTCATTTTTAATTTTGTCTGTCTCATAAATCTTATTTAACATCAAATAATCTGATAATTTAATATGCTTAACTAATTAACAATGATTAGTGGATATTATATCGAAAAAATACATTATTTTGACCCTTGGGTCCAATGTTGAAAATGTATTAATTGACGTTAAAGAATATTTTGTAGGGATATAACAAAGTTAAGACCATTGAAATTTAATTAGAGCATTACATTACCAGGTTTTTTCATCTGAGTTGGATTAGTTGGGCGTGATACATTTGTGAGGTCACGAAGTGCTGGGTTTATCTGGGACAGAGGAATGGATATGTCAGGGGTGGCATCTAGTTCAGGAATGTAAGAATCTGTTGAATCTTGAATCGTCGGGTAGTCGGACACATCAGAACCACGCAGATCTTCGGCTGCATCAACTTCTAATATAAAGACAAACAAATAGAAACTTGACAAATGTAAATTTTCCGCATGTCTCATACATGTAATGGTCATAAATGAAATCAATGATAGCTAGAACTTGATAAGATGGTATATTGTATAACATATTGACTCCAAACTGAGACATTTTACATTTTGAAAACAAACATTATAAACTCAGACTATTTGAACTCACTGCAATGTTGTATATAAAGTTCATCAAATTTCCTCTCCATCTCAATCTGCTTCTCTTTCCTCTCTTCAAGACATTTCTCTGGTGGGATGAAGACTTGTTTCTAGTGGAGGTAAACTTATTCTTAAGCCCAAGTCAAGTAATAATGAATCCTTAGTTTAAAAAATGTCTATCTACCACTGTGAGGCTTATTGAATTTAACACAGTACTTTTAAAAGTTCTGACTGTCACTGATATACATCAAGGCACAAGGTACCCAAACCTGGGTTACAGTAAATTTGTATGAAAAAATAAAAACCAACACAAATAAATTTTATCAGAAGTTTACATTGCTCCCTCGCATTTTCACTAAAAATTTGTTTAAAATTAATCCCTGTTTAACAAATTAATTTCTAACAAACTTCTGTCAAACAATTTTCCTTCAAACAATTTTTCTGATGTGCAATAACTCTCCTATCAAGAGGGGAGACTTTAATAAATGAATAAATGGGTCGTAGACAACACACACCAGCCAGATCAAGAGAAAGAAAGTTGCAGTGACACGTTCTTGCAACATTTTTCATTAAATGTTACTTAAAAAAACTACTCACAGGCAGGTCAGACACAATGGCTTGTCTTCGTCTTCTGTCTTTCTTCTGTAGCAGACTCAAATCTTTCATCATGTCACCAAGATCCTGAAGCCAGAAAACCAATCAGTAGCAGGAAGTTTAAATAAAACTCTTAATTAAATCACTTGTTTACATGATATTTTAGTTATTCAATGAATTTCACGTTTCAATCAAAACATTACTTTCTATCCCTGTAATTTAAAAAAAAAACTAGTCCTATCATCTCAATGGTTTCATTTCTTTTCAACTAATAGCGTCATCTCCTTATAACTTTTTTTTGTTAAAAACATTAAACATCATTTAAAAAGCTCTTGTGAGCAGCAATAAAGTAGAATTCATCTTACATTCTTCAACATTTCTTTTTGCAGTGCCTCGTTACCACGGATACGGGCTCGTTCAATCTGTTCATGTCTTGACCGTTTTGTCTCAACCAGGTCCTGTCTCAGCTTCAAGTCTGTCTCTTCTCCTTGTGTCTTGGCATCATAGAGGTGCTGGATGCAAGAAGATAAAAAAAAATTTTCTCAACAAATAAAAGATAATGAGATAAATACTTCTGGGGATTAATTTTTGTTATTTTAGTTATCCTGAAGACTCTTATCACCAGGTAGTTACATTTCATGGTCAAGGCTATGTAAGGTTTGTTGCTACCTTAAGTTTATTATTGAGAGGAGTGTAACAACTGATGGGACTGAGCTTAAATTGTGATTCTTTTGGCCTTTTGATCCCACTTAAAAAAAATCCCTGCACATTTTCTTATAAAGTTTATAACTTTTTTTAAAGCAGCCTCAGCTTGCTATAGACAAGAAAAGCTGTCAGTTATAAAGCAGCCAGTTATAAAACATTTGCATTAACATATCATTGGGGTAATTATATATCTTAAGTCAAATTTCAATCAAGGTGACATCAATCAAACACGTTTTGTCAACTAAACATTCTGTCTTACCTGCTCTTCAGCTCCAGCTCGGACAACTTGATAGTCAGGGATGTGGTAGTGAGTGGTGGCAAAAGCCTTCATGTCAGTCATTGGGATGGCCTTCCCTAGATGACAAACATATAGTTTAATTGGGATAGTGTTTTCTAGACAGATGATGGATGTAATATTTAAAGAATTTAAATGTTGCCATGTTCACGAATCTGTTAACAGCATCTAATGAAGACAAAGGACCTAATAAATACTTATAGAAGACAAAGAACCTAATAATCAGACAAATAGCACAGTAAAGCTATAAAATACGCAAGAGTACAGAGTACCGATCCAACACTGCAAAGTAGTTGGAATTAATGTGATTCTGAGTTGTCCTGATACAGTATAAGTTTCAGTAAAAAATGACAAACATAGATTTAAACTACTGTTGATGTCAGAATCCTAGAGTTGATAAATGTCTGTCTATTCAGGAAGAGATCAACTTACTCTTTATCCTCTCCAGCTCCACAGAGACATCAGGCGGAGGGGCTGGAAGGGAGGCCACTTGTGCTGCCCTCTCTTTCTCTACTTCCAGAGCTGCTTTCCTAAAAAAATATATGTTTTATTCATATTATTATGCCAGGGAAGAAAACCTACTCAAAATTTGACAACAACTTTGGTTTATCAATTTTTAAAACTTGAGTCACACATAAACTGTTGACTAACATATTTGAGTTTTTGTATAATTACTAGTTATAATCTGCCAAACAATGGAGGAGGCAATGTGTGAACTTTTGATATTATAAAATTACTTCACAAAACATGCAGTCAAGTAACACACTTGATAAGAATACCAATTAGTTTGAACTCATTCTCCCCCTCCCCTCCCCCAGGTAAGCCCCTGCACATTTTTTTCAGGCCCCTGAACTATATTAATATTCTAATGTCCCACCCCTATTGTACAACAGATTTATAACATCATATTTGAATTGAGACTATTTATATCAAACAAAAGAAAAAATCTTACACACCAAACCCACTTCTGTTTTTTAAGAATCTCATCAATTGCAGTTATTGGGAATTTTATTTTTTGTGTGTTATTCAAGTTTATTTCATACTTAAAGCATTATTTAAGGTAAAGCTATATAAGACCCCTTATTATATTATATTATTATATTATAATAATTATATGTATTTATTACTTTAGATTAGATGAATAACTTAGAGATGCCATCTTACTTATTTAGTTTGGTAAAAATGACCAGCATACAATGTTACAATAATAATTTTTGTTCATTGCAGTTGAAAACAGTTGATCTAAGTTTGTCAGAGATGAAATAATAATTTCAGTCTTGACTTATTAAACTGTTTCTTGTTTGATTAACAGCATACATTTTGAACATTTTTGAAACAAAAGTTACCTGGCTGAGATGTGCTTGTTCTTCTTATATTCCTCCTCATTGTCTTGCCTTTTTTTCAGCTCCATGGCTTGCTTGTACCTCTCAAGGGCAGCTAACTCATCCTCTTTCAGCTGATGTAATCTTTTAGTTCTATTTTCCCCATCTCCCTGGTCAAATAGAAGGAAAAGAAGTAAGGAATATTTCATGCTGTGAGATTATAGAGGAAAATATCACCTTTCTGGCACAAAGATTAGCAGTTGTAGAATTCCTATATTAATCAAATAATTGGTGTTTTCTTTTTTTACTTGCCTTTATAAAACTAGAATATATTCTTATAATGTGAGTAAATCATGTATGCTTATTTATTAGATAGCAAGAGGCAGTCCAAAGAGAATTTTAAAAATTAAAAGCTGACAGTTCAACTTTTATTAAAATTGACAGAGATAGACCCCCCCATGAAAATGCTGGTTGATGATAACTTGCCATGCCCAACACAGAAAATTGTGGCCCAAGTGGATTTGATTAAATGTTGTGAGCCATCAGAGAAGAAAATTAAAAGTTCATCTAATTTTGGAATCGTTTGGTTACATTGGCAGTAAAAATAAGCCTACATTATACTAATGATATTTAAAAAATAAAATTATTTAATTCTTTTAATACAAAAATTTTTTGTTCAAAACCAATAACTGAAAATCTAATTATCTTATGAGCATAGCTTAACAACCCTATGTGACATCTGAAATGTCATTTTTTATTACGTCCATTTTTCTGTTTGATACAAAATTTACTGTAATGCTAGCCATGAGAAGTGCATTGGATTAAGCTCATAACTAAAGAGCTTGAAAACTGACACTGGGGTCACGATTTAGTGATGATATTCGATATATATTACAAATTTGTGATATCAACATACACATTAAGAAATATCTAATTCTTACATGCAAATGAGCTTCCCTGTGACCTTCACCTATGGCCCTCAGAGTGTTATCATACTTTTGTCCAAGCTTTCTAATTTGCTCCTCCTTTTCAGCCTCAAGTTTTTCCTAAATTGAGAGTAATAAATTAGGTATGAGTCATGAACGCAATATTAATTTCATATGTAATTTTAAAAAAAAAATATCTGGGTTTTCAATTATAAAGATGACTTTTAAAAATGATAACATTAGAAATTTACTAACTCATGATGATAGTGTAATAAAGCAGTAGTTTCCAGTTTTGTTTATTAAGACATAAATTACATTACAGACTATTTTTTGTGAGGTGGAAAAGTGACTAATGAAAAACACCACACAAAATCCATTTGGTTCCTGGATAAAAAAAACACAACTTTTTAAATGCAAAAGAAAAAAAGTGGCAATTAGGATTGTTTCAAAACGATTCCTTTAACATTTATTTCCACTAATAATGTTAAATATGATTTCTAAATGAAATATTGAAACCTGACCTTGATTTCAGATGCCAGGTTACTGAGCAACTTTACTTTGGCCCTGCGGACATCATTTCTAATGGTTGTGGCATTTGCTTTTGCTTGCTCCCTCACCTAAAGATGTAAGTCAAAAGAATTAATGTAACCATTGATTAAAATATATGGAATTTAAATTATAAAAAAATGATGATACAAGTTTAGTATTTCTCTAATGACATGTAGCTTTAAGATTTTTTTAAAAAAATTGACAGATTGCACATTGAGTATTTGAATATTACTTTATTTTGACAAACCATTACCAAGCAATAAACTGACAAAAATGCAGCTAGAACTAAAATTAAATATGTAAGAACATAGCTAGATAAATTATTTTAATGCCTTTTTATTATAAACCAGCAGTGTTGAAATTTTTAAATAATGTCAGATTATCCAATAGAAATGGTCACATATTCAGCAGACTGGTAGCTGATCACCACCCATAAGTCATGTTGCCCTAATAAATGAAAGCCATAGCACAACATTTATTTCAATAACATGTTTACTAAAATTAATGGTCAGTCATTTTTAAATGCATGTCTTTCCACATGATCATGAAATATTTCATAAGTTAAGATATCATTAACCACTTGAATTATAAAAAAAAACTGAATGTGTGAAATATTATACCTGTAGAATGCGCAGTTTTCTTCTTCTCTCTCTCTCTTCTTTTACAAGATGTTCAATCTCATTGGGGCTCAGGCGATATTTTGGTCCTCTCATCTTGAAAAATTAATGTTCCACACTGCAGAGTATAATGAGTAATAAAGTTTTTAAAAAATAAGAACATGTGACTTAAAAACTAGAATAAAAAAGTATTAAATGTTTACTTTAAAATTATATTAAAGTTGGAACCAATAAATGAATTGGGTTTTGGTACCCAGAGATTTTCATTTTGGGCTTTCAAATATTTATCATTCACATGAAATTTCTTTTTTAAATGACAAATATGGCAAAACTTTTATACCATGGAATGGTGCACTGTTCCCTATGTGCCACAGGTTTTGTTTAGGGTGCATCACTATCTGCCTGTGACGATGTGAGGCAGGACTTTGTAAAATTCTTTGACTGTAAATCCGCCCTTGGAAACCCTTGTAAAATATTACCATTCCCCCCCCCTCTGTTTCGCCATGCAGTCGCATAGCACGAGTGAGTTCCCTTGGTGTTATCGCGTTTCCACATCAGTTCACTCACCCCAAAAAGCGTGGAACTTGTGTTCAACCCCTCTCACCGATGAACCTTGAGAAATTAATACCATACAGCCCCTCATTTTTGCCCTGGAGACAGCAAAGCAGAGTATCCTCCCTTGTTGTTATTGCATTTATGCATCAGAAAACTAAAACTCACACTGAAGCATGAATTTGGATTTCTCACAGCACCCGATAATTTTTTAGGGTAGAAGGTCAAACCCGCAACATCGAAAGTGATTATCATTGGATGGGAAAACATACAACATTTAAATCACCCAATTGAATCATTATCCAACTCGAATAAATAGCCAGAACAAGCAAGAATATTTCTTTTATGATCATTATCACTTGACTGTGAGCGCTGAAGATAACTTCACTAGAGACTTCAGTAGCGTGATCTATAACTGCAACCTAGGATACTAGCAAGTATATGTCTTTTAAGATCTGATCACTTAAACGTGGACGCTGGAAGTATCTAGACTTAGAACTTCATTAGCGTGATCATTAACTGCAACTGCTACCTAAGAGTACTAGTAAGTACATAACCATGATTTTGATATTATGGTATTGCACTTGTATTATTCATACACTTTGTAGCAATTATTCTATCATGTTTGATCATATCCTAATAATGCCTATATTACATTATAATGATATTATGCATTCTATTATTGCTTTTGCCACGGGCTACGACATGCCGACATCCCATCATGGGGATGGTAGGTTGTTGTTACAAATCGCCCATGTCTCTTTTAATGAGAAGACAATATGTATACTATGTACCTGTAAATTTAATGATTGATAATTATTCTACGTCGTGTACTTCATTTAGTAAAATGTTTGCTTGGTCCAACCTTGTCGCGAAACAACATATGCTTACCCGACAATGACAAGACTTATATTCTATTCACAAATTGGATGTATATATTCAAGCTATGTCACCTTCCATTCATCAATCTGAATTTGTTGCTATTGGAACGGGACTTATCAGCTTACGACTATTCGTTTGGATATTTATCAATTTTTGTATCATTTGCCTTTAGCCTGGTTTCTATTACTTGACCGATGCACCTTGAAGCTGGAACTAGGGGATTGATTTACATCCTACACCAAACTACCTGACAGCTACTAGAAGGACTTCGAGATCTAGGGACTCTCACTACCACAATTTATCGCTGGAGAGTCATCTGCCCCATCGCAGAGATCCAGCGGAATCTACACCCGGAACTCTGACTTCGCTACGCTTAGAACAGCTCCGAAGATCGGAACAAGGACAAGCTTCTAGAACAGAAGGAGTTCCCACACTGTATGATCCGCTGAGATCATCACTGGAACTAAAAAGGCTAACTCAACAAAGATTGAGTATAGAACCTTGAGCAATATAGCATTAATAATGATGATACCGCCAGTATGTTAGGGACACTAGCATTGCATTGATATACTTTCTAATTGGATGACTTCCATTTGATGTATTTATATTAATCACCAAGAGTGTATTACGGAGGAATTTGTAAATATTATTCAATAAATACTTATAGTTATTTTCTCCTTTAACAAAGACTTTGATTCAGTCTATATGTATATAGATAGGTTGTTATGTCTGTGTGGTAATTTGGCTTAAATAATGAATCCCTAGACAGGGTGTCAAGAGGAGATCTCATATGAGAGATACCCCTCACAAATAAGTCAAAAGTCAGATCACCACACTGCCCAACAATGCCTGACAAAAAGTTATATATGGACAACTTGACAAACTGAAAATGTTCCTTTGTTGGATATTTAAGCTAAATACTTCACTAAGCGGAATGCGCGATTGATTTTTTGGATGAGGGGAACAGACCATAAGCCGGTGACCGGTCAATGTCGGAAGGACAAGAGGTCATATGGTGATCTAGTTTCCTTTATCTATATCAGAGAAAGACAATGGAATCATTGTTGCCCATTTTGTACACATAAAGAGAGCGATCATTATGATTAAACTTTTTCATTGGACTATTATTGCTTGTAGCAGATATCTTGGCTGTTTCAGATTTAGCGGAAAAGGTTGACTTTGTTAAGGTTAGGCATAGGGATTGATTTAGGGTTCGGGTTAGGCTTAGGGATAGATTTAGGGTTCAGGTTAGGCATAGGGATCGATTTAAGACGTAAAAGTGCGCGCATGGAAATAAACGCGGGCCGCTTTCTCTGAATTTACCAATATCTTTCATTGAGAAAATAGGTGAGTCTATTAGCACTATATTTTTGAAACCATTATAATAATACAATTAACTCTTTTTGTTTCATATATGAGAACCCCTTAACTAACTCAAACAAGAAACATCATGACATTTAGATAGGCCCCTAGGTCTTAAATTGTATAGACCGGGTACAGTTTGATACATTTATTGATTTAGCAAAATGAAACGGAAATTATAGCCATTATTTGTAATTTTATTATTATGAATAAGAAGTATTTAAAATCTTTATCTATTCAATCATTGTCATTGTTTTCAATAGCCATTTAGTTAATGTATATTATTTTTAAAAATTTAATTTCATGACTGAAAACAAATTTGTTAATATGTTATGAAATTTCATTATTAATTTTTTAAATAATAAAATGTATATTCATGATTACTATTATAACCATGTCAATGTCAAAACTAAGTCAACTTTTGTTATTTAAATCTATGTTGTAATTGTAATAATTAACCTACTTAACTGACTGGGAATTATATTTTTGGGAATTTAATGGATAAATAATGTCCTTAATGATAATGATATACAATAAATTTTGTATAATTAATGAACATTGAATAGTAGGCTCAGCAGCTGTTAAACGTCATCATCAATTTTTACTTTATTAAGTTTCATAATTTTATTAACCCTTGACTTCTAAATAACCTGTCTCTTTCATGTCTTGCCTTTTAACTTTAATGCTTTAGTCCAACGCTGTTATATTTCAATATTCAGGCTTAGTCCAGTAATTATTTGTGATCGTTGAATAACTTTAATTTTAAAATAACAGTTATAATAACAGCTAAGGCAAGGCAAGTCTGTTAGTTTGTATAGGAACATTTTTAAAAACTGAGAAGTGTTTTAAACTAAGCCCTGGCATTTTCTTTCTTTTAAATATCTGGCAATGTCACCACTATTTTTTGGAGGAGCTGTGAAGAGTTGTGCTTCTAGTACTACTCACGATTTCATAATACCTGTTTTTCAGCATTTAAAGTTTAAGGCGATACTGAAGTGTCTATTATAGTATAAGTTACTGTAAGTAGGTAAGTTCAGTATGTGGCCAGAGAAGGCCTAATTTCAGAATCAAACAGAGAGAAGCAACACTACACACATTCAGTTCACATCATCATCATATTGTGGTTACTAGTGGATCGGCAGCTAGCATCGGCATCAGCATAACTTTGTGATTGTGTTTGGACTGGTACTTGTACTTACTTACACTTACTATCATCATCATTCATTTGGCCTACTGTAGTAAATAAATACTAATACTAATACTACTAATAACTAGTTTTAGTAATGTAACCTTGTACTGTATTTAGTAGTAGTAAAAAAAATCATTTTTAGATATTTTAATTCTAGTTTTGACTTGATAATTTAGTTTGATTTATTATGAAAATTAAAAATATTAATATAATTAAAATAAATTATAATAAATGAAAATGGAATACGTTGTATTCATAGTTTACATCTTGTGCCGACACTACTTTCATACCTGTTATAACATGAGGTTGTTATTTATCATCAACCCATTAAATATTATTTTGTAGTTAATCCTCTAGTCTACACAGACAGCAATTTTGTGTTTGTTTTGCGAACATGTCTGGGCAGATTTTTCGAACTCCTAGTTAGCGGCGTAGTGAAAATTAACATTCGCAAAATTAACTGATGACGAGAATAATTATGAAATTTAATTTCCTTAAATAATAAAGGAATTTATTTTATTTTATTAATTGCCTGCTAGTTAATACGAATGACAGAGGGAGACATTTAAAGAAAGAGAGAGAGAGAGAGAGAGAGAGAGAGAGAGAGAGAGAGAGAGAGAGAGAGAGAGCGAGAGAGAGAGAGAGAGAGTGGGGGGTGTGCTACTGTTAATTTTGTTGCCTGCTAGTTAATACGAATGACAGAGGGAGACATTTAAAGAAAGAGAGAGAGAGAGAGAGAGAGAGAGAGAGAGAGAGAGAGAGAGAGAGAGAGAGAGCGAGAGCGAGAGCGAGTGAGTGGTGGGTGTGCTACTGTTAATTTTATGAGTGGGTGTGTGTCTTGTTTGTGGCGGGGAAGGAAGAGGGCTAAAAATCCTACTTTATGGACGGCCCCTAAAAAAGGCAGTCTAAAAAGGCTAGCATGGGAAAGGGGGTGGGGCGCGTAAATAAAAAAGAACCAAATGGAAGGCCAACTATAATCACACGTCAATCGCGAAGGTGTCATTATGAAACTACAGTCAACTCTTCTCTTCAATATCGTCCCTCGAAGACGGACCTTTTCCGCGATGACACAACAATATATACGGTCTCCAATTTGATAACAAAGCGATAAAGCACAGATACAAGTATATTAATCCGATAATCGATATTTATTTAATCATCAAAATTGTTGTAATTTTATTTAATTTAATAAATCGAATCTACTGACACCTCTTTCATCTTTTTCTATAAATAATTTCATACAATGTACAAGCAAACATACACTCACCCGTCACCCTTATTGCCCTTATCTTAAAAGTACATCACACTTTAAAAAAAAATATAATAAAAATTTGATTTAAGAATAAACGACTGATTAAAAATTCAATCTAAAAAAATTAATATTAAAAATTAAAGCTACTATTTGATTTGATATCTTCTGCCAGAATACATCCAGCGTAACTGAAAGTTAAATATCATTTTGGACACCAGGTTTTATATGTAGGCCTATGATGTTACAAAATACTTAAATGCGTGACGTCACATATGATCTAACCCCCGTTTCCCGTGTCACAAACTGTCTAACTTTCTTTGACACCCCCCACTCCCCTGTTTCAAGAGTGTTAACGTACTTTATGGTCGAACCCTTAATCGCATTTCCCCTGTCAAAACTGTCACCAGATTCTGATTTCAGCTGTGCTCCCTCTTTCCCTTTTCTATTTCTTCTATATTTTGAGGGCCCATGATCTATGTATTGATCATTCTGGCTCCTATGTTTCAGATGCGTTCTTTTGCTGCCCTCTCGGATACTCAGCTAAGTGCTATTTTTTAAAATTTAATTCTTTTGTTTCTGTTGTTTTTTGGTTGATGAAGGCTTCCTGCCAAAACATTTGTTGTTTTGTTGCATTCCCCTTTTCAGGTTTAACCATACTTTGTCTTACTCATTTTATGAATTCAGTAAGCCGTAAATATATTATTTTACTTGGACCTTGGATAAAAATAGACCCGGCCTTACTATAATTTGTATTGATTTTTCAAAATCAAATATAATTTTATGCCATAACTAGGAAAAACTACACCAGAGCAAACCCTGAATTTATTTGCCTTTTTCCCCAAACGTATATAGAAATACATATATATTTCATTGAATTAATACCCATGGTGGACGGTCCACTTCCTGGCCTGCCCCTTAACATTCATAGACTTTTCCCCCCACCACACCCATTTTGTTTCTCAGAAAATCCAGAAAATATCACTGCATGTTTATACAAACAAATACTTTTATTTTTATCATTACAGTTTTATTATCAATAAATACATTTGATTTACCGGTCAAGTTTGCAAAAAATAATGTGTACATAAAATAACAAAATAATTTATAAATATAAATAACAGAATTTTCACGTTTTACAAAATTTCATCAATTAATCATATTTTGACTTTGATGCCACTAACTTTTAGGAAAATTTCCTTTGTTACATGTCAATGTAATTATTTGGCAATATGTGAACAAAATATTCATCACAAAAATAATAAATGAAAATAATTTTTGAAAACCTAATGGAAGATAACCCGAACCCTAAACCAATTTTATAAAGCAGCATATATGTTCCTAAGAAAAATGTGTCAAAATAGTAAGCTTTCAACTATAAGAAGTGCATAATATACTACAAATTATATCCCTCTCAAAATATGATCTTGGGATGCACAACTAATTTTAATCCCAAATATGTTTTGGAGTTTCAAGAACTTTTAGAGGTAATTGAGGAATGATCATGTTTTAATTTCAATTTAGAACCACTTGAAAAAGAAACATTGAAAAAGTAGTGAAACACAATCATAATTCATGTTAAGCTTTGCATTTTATCTTACTTTTCTATTCAGCAAAAAGTTCATAAGTTGTTTGTAGCATGTTAATGGATTCTTGTTGTTAACTCAGAAATAAATATTTTTCTCCGAACCTGTCAATTTTTGTTTGTGCAAATCTGATATGTTTGTGGACTTATTGTATGTTGTACCAGAATTCGGGGAAATACTTCAAAATTATAAAATTAAGAACATAAAAGGAAATGAGTGCTTCAGGCCACATGTCACTGTTTGTTTAGGAGATTAAAAATGGAAACATTTATAAAATATTTTTTTAATATTGAAAAAATTATGACATACAAATAAAAATATAAAATATTATGTGGTAAAAAAAGAACATTGAAAAGTCATTCTTCAATTTTAAAATCAAATGTGAATTTTATCCTCATGGACTAATGTGAAATAACATTAAAACTAAATAAAAATGCAGGATATGGTTTCATCAACAAATATTTGCACATGAAATTAAAAAAAATTGTTTAATAAGATCTTGAGGATGGACAATTTAACTCCACTATAAAGTCTTGAGAAAACATTTAGTCCAACTGAAAAAGAGCATGACACATACAACTTTGCAACGCGCTTAAAGCAGATAGGGAGAACTTGGAGAATGTGGAGTAAGCTGGAAAGTTTCATGAAAATATATTTTGTGACTCACTTATGCTCCAAGAAAATAATATGCTGCCTATACATAGCCTTTAGCTGTGGAAAAAAAATTACACACAAACTATTTTTAAATTAAATCCAAAAAGCGATTGCTGCAGTGTCAAAATTAAAAAAACAAAAATGACTAAATAAACTGTAAAAGGTAATTATAAAACTAAACATGCCATGTGATTTAATGATGATTTTTTTCAATGTTAGCTTTTTAAGTGTTACACAACTTAAGAAATAAATTAAATCTATAGACAGAAAATAGAGAGATTTAACTATTTAATTTTTGGTATTTGCTTGGTAACTTAAAGTTAAAACCTTACTGTGCTGTGTCCTGTCAGAATAAGTATAATGCTTGGTTGTGGGGAATTCCAATGGATTATTAGTTTTCAAATGAATAGATGGTGATGTAGCCACTAATGTGAAACTCTGTTACTGAGATTAGTATTAATACAATGGCTATAGATAAAAAGTTATTTAAAAAAAATTTGAATTTCCGATTTTAAACACATTAAATTACTTTTTTTAAAAATACGATAGTTTCCTTAATCATTAAAATATCTTTCACCATATCACCACTGCCTGTAATGTTTTTTTTGTTTGAGTCTGAATAAAACCCTCAAATATCTGGCTCATTGTAAGAATATACTATGTGTTTGGAAAAATTTAATAAATACAATTTATATATAGCAGCCAATAAAGCAATGTCCAAAAGCAGACAAATTTTTTACTTCCTTTGTTTTTAAGAATTTTTTGTTTGTTTAACAATTTATATGGTCATTTGAGCTATAACATTATAATTTTAAAATTAAATAAGGGGTAAAAAATGGCTCTGACACCATTCCTTACTAATGCAAACAGACTGATGACATGTGGTTTTATAATAAAAAAAGTTGAAGACTGCAGCTATAGACTTAATAAACTTTGTTACCCTGCAATATTAACTATTGTATAATATTCTTTATTTATTATATTACAAGTTGCCTCTTTGTTGCATTGTGATATTAACTGTGACATGTAGAGATTGTCTATCATCCTCTTTACTCAGGAGTTATGCCTTATTTGACTTGTTGACATCAATGTGAATGCAAGGCACGTTATTTGTTAAGGACACTTTGCCAATGAGCTGAAAATACCTTGACTTATTCTGTTACATGCTCTTAATGTACATCTTAATCAGAAAGAAAAAAAGGCAAGTGGGGTCGAATTAGATCATATATCTCTTCGTAGGCCATACTTAATGGCTTTACTCAAAATTTGTACACATAAAATTTGCACTATGTAATTATCCATGCAACAACTACTAACACAATAACAGCACCAAAGGTTAATAATCTTCTACTTCTTTCTTGGAGTTTTCTCCTGTAATACATTAAATCATTCGTCCAAGCGTTCCTGGAAAAAGAGAATATTCTGTTTGAATGTCAGCTGATTGTAAAAGACATCATTATGTTTAAAAACATTTCTTTATTGGGGACTGAACACATATTTTGTGTCATGCTTTCATATAACCAGTATTTATACTTTTTAGCAGTGCTTTTTTTGTGTAAAAACCTTTTGCACCCAGTGTAAGTGTAATGAACCGTTATATGGTTTTGCAAATTCAGTTAGTTTTAAGATTTGGCTCACTAAATGAATAATACGTAACAAAGGACTGAAAACCAGTATACAAAGAAAAATTAGACAGAAGCTAGTGATATTAACAATATTCAAATAAGTTACCGGTATACTATTTAGTTTATATAAAAATACAAAAACAAATAAAGATAAAAAAAACAATATTGACTTACAACATGACAAGTGTAAACGTATAAACCTCAAAAGATACAAATTTTAATATTAATATACACACACAAAGTATACAATCTTGTAAGGCTCGTAAATGTCTAGAAAAATTAGCAAAAATCTCTACTGGCTGCGAAAGCTGCCAGTTTATTTATAGGGAGAGAGTTGGAACCCTCATAAAAAGAATTCTATCACTTGATAGCATTCTTTAGAATAAATTAGAATGTAAATAACCTCTTCCCAATCAAGGGAGGTGAGGATGCGGTACAGCCCTACAAATATAATCATAGACGTAACTATCAATACAAAAAAAAAGAGAAATGTTGGATGCATTATCTCTACTTTGAAAGTAAAATTACGTTAACACATAGGCTATTACACCCAGTATTATTGTGCTTTTCTCTGCAGAATTTAACTTATTGAACAAATGAGTTTGGGCACAATTCTTTCTTACAAAAAGTACTGCTTATATAAGAAGGATGCATATTGGTTCTGTTGATTAGATTAAAGTCCTCATATAAATTTAAGCTTTTTTAAATATGTGGATCAGAAATACTTTTCTGACAGCACTGGTTAAAAGTCAATGGCAGTATTTAATGTCTCATATTTTTATACAGTATGATTTGATTTCAAGCAATGGCTCACCTTTTCTCTACTAACTTGATTAAATGCCCACGAGTGAGATCATTGAAGTAGGAACGCAGCAGTCTATGGTCTTCCATTTTGATCTCTTCAGATCCTCCATCCTCATTGTCATCCCTACCAATGACCAAAAGTAAATCTATATATTCAGGTGATTTTTCTTTCATGGTGCCAGTAAGAAGTAATTGTTTCATCTGAAATTCAACATAATATATAGTTTAAAGAAACATTCCATGGAAATACTTTCTAGTAAGTCATTGTAATGCTAGCATCTTGTCATGTACACCTTTCCAATGAATAAAGCATGGTAGATAGAGTATTTCTTTCTTGTTCATTACATTATATTGTGGGGAAAGCACAGTAAAACAAGCTCATCATTTAAGTCTTAATAAACAAATGGAATACTGTATGCCTAATAATTTCTAATGAATTTTGAGTTCTAAGCAACCTAGAAATAACAAACAATAATGGGCTACAACAATGTTGAGCTACAAATTATATTAATAATTCTTATTGTCTCTGTGATCCAAGCAGCTTTTGATGATTTAGAAAAAATTAAAACCATGAAAATGTTCCTTCATTTCTTATCTGCTCTTCAAAACCATACAAATATGTTAAGTTGTTTTTAAGAAAGCAAAATTCTATCTATTATATTAGTTACAGCATATTCTTTATGTTGTTGGGAAATTTAATTAAAAGTCTATCTCAACCTGCCTACTAAAATAACATTTAAAAATCAGTCAATATACAGTTGGTTAAATGGTTAAATAAATAATCTTCTCTATTGATTCTTGATTTAATCTCCTACTTTGAAATAATTTGCTGAGGTTTATCCTCAGATTATTATAACTCATGATTACAATTTTAAATTAAAATTCCTTCTACCTTTAACTATAAGAAAATAACTGAACTAAGTACAATGGGTTGAAGAAAAAAAACAACAGAATAACTATTAAAAACATACCCCCTATAAAAATACTGTTTAAAAAAAAAAAGGTGACGCTTGTTTCAATGATTTTCCCATTCCATTTATTCCATAGACTTTAAATTGAATAATGTAAACTAACAAAAAAATAGTTTAAGAAATTATCAATTTTTGAAAAGCAAATCTTATTTTTATATCATTATTTATGATTCTTCAATTCCTCTGAAATCTGTGCATGCTAAGCATTTAGTAATAATGAATGAATAATTGAAATAAAAAAAATGCAGTGAACAAAGGAAATATTATTTCTGTAAAATATTCTAGAGACTTATACTATCTACACAATTCTTAAATAATAATTCCTTGCTTAGATTTTTAGTTTTTTATCATTGACATCATGCATGCAACAAGGACGGGATTAAGGCCCTCAGCATTTAAAGGATTTGATGCCCCTGCTCCCACATTATATCTAACTCAATATTCAAAATACTATACCAAGAAATATAAAATGGTATGCTGAAATGAAACTTCATTGCTTTAAAGAAAACTTACACTTAAGAATGAATGTAATGTTTATATTTGTTAACTCCCACCTAATTAATCTTAACAAAAAGTTTAATTAATTTTGTAATTGCAAAGTATTTGATCAAATTCTTAATATTAATATTTTGAACCACTTATGAAACTGGGGGTATAACTTCCCTTGTCACCCAGAGTAAACATTATGTGGGGGGGGGGGGGGGGGGGAAGTGCAAAGAATGACAAAGTTGGCTTTGAACATAGCAAAAACAAAGCCTTGCAAGTATTTGAGACCTAGCGAGTGGAATAAGTAATAAAATTTCTTTACTCTAAGTGGGTCACTATCTGTTACTATGGAAAATTGTATTATAATAGCTTTATTGCGCTATTTAGGGAAAAAATGATTGCATGTCAAAATTTTACGGATTGGTCTTACAATTTTGGATGGTTGACAACCCTGCTCTATTCTATTAACAGTGCTTTTTAGATAAAATGCTGCTGGTACATTTACTTTGATTGAGTGGGGTGGGGGATATTACAGAGAGTGAGGGCGTTAAAGTCTACCAAGCAAAAATGAGAAGCAAAGAAAATTTTTTGACAAATTCTATATGCAAGGATACATTTTGGCAAATATGTAAAGTTAGTTTTGCATCATTCTACACTTTACAATTAATTGGGTAAAAGAAGAGATGCTGAATGAAATTAGGATCCTTTGGGTAAGCATTAATCTGCCATACCATGGCCTAAAAATACTTTTCACTTTTAGATGATGGTAAGGCAACATTATGTGGCACATCATTTGAAAAAAAAAATATATATATTTTGACTTTTTATGGGTTTTTAATTTTTTTTTAAATCAAAATTTTATTTCTTGCCTCCTTCATCCTGATGCTCTAAAAGGTTGCTTATATTGCTTAATAGTTAATCCAGGGCTGCATGCCATTCTCAAAAATATTTTCAAAAGAACTACAAACCCAAGAATAAGCATTAAAATTGATTTTGATAGCATTCAACATAATAAATTACCTTAAAAACAGTTATCTCAAGATGTTCTTCGTTAATTGGAATATCATGAATATTTTTACTTAGGTCTTGGAAATGAATTTTAATGACTTCCTTTGCCAACCCTGCTTCTGTAAAATAAAAAAAACAACATTGTACTGATACATAAAATAATAAAAGACAAAGCTATTTTGCTACCAGTAGCATATATAAACAGGTTTAGATAGATAGTTAAAGATTTGCAACTCCAGTGTGAAAGAAAGAGCATATAAAGCCTTTTTCCGTCTGGTTTTAGATTATACATCTTCAGTCTGGGACCCATTTATCCAGAAGAGCATTGACAGGTTGGAGGGGGTCCAGCGACGGGCAGCACGCTTTGTCCTGAACTGATGCAGGAATACCTCTAGTGTTGGCAGCATGCTTGAAACACTGGGCTGGTCCATTGTTGCAGTATTTAAACAAAAACTCGTCCCTCTTCCCCATAGACAGCAACGAGGCCATGACAGGCAATTCTGGCTCATACCAGCAAGAAGCCCTTATAGGAACTGCTCATTCCTGCCCAAGACAATCAGGGACTGGAACAAGCTTTCAAAAGGAACAGTTGAGGCGACAACACTAGACACATTTGCGTCTATTGACTCAAGCCTTCCAACCCCTTTGCATGATTCCCTCACAAAATAGCACTTGTAATTATTGAAATATCCTCATCAGCACCAGGCACAGAAACATTGCAAATCCCCTCTACATGCATAGGAGCCAAAATGATCAATAAATTGATCGTGGGCCCTTAATATATACAAGAAGAAGAAGAAGAAGATATTCAAAGTATAAAATATTACAACAATAAATAAATAAAAATTTGTAAATAATTAATAATAACTTAGAGATGTTCTGGCTTAATTAAGGCATATATCAAATCATGGGCGCCCGCAGAAAACTTTCCAGGGGGGGGGCAAAAAATCGATTAACTTTCCAGGGGGGGGCACAAATTTTTTAATAATGTTTTAATATAGTTTTAATTTACTGTAGCGTATTTGTATGGTGAACAAACGGACAGGACATCAGCTTAGTTACTTTCTCTTTATTTTCTCTTTACTTTAATAAAATTTTTGTCTAAAAATTTTTTATCCAATCAATCCAGGGGGGGGCAAGTGCCCCACCTTGCCACTACCTGCGGGCGCCCATGTATCAAATACATTATTATCAGCATTAGATGACAGATTACTTTACTTATCAAATTTTACCAAAACTTCTTGCAGTCATTTTGGTCCCACTTCAATTTGGGGTCTTTTTAGGAAAGCTGTAAATAATAATTATAAAATAGTTAAAAATAAAGGGCCTAAAGATTATGTACAATGTTGTAATATGTTTCAAAGAGACTATAATTTTAGATACGGTAATGTCTAAATTTTATCATCAATTTTAAATTTAAATATGACAAAAACATCTAAAGTAGGCTATTGACAATTATTAATTGAAGGCTATAAGGTATCATTAAAATTGAAGCCTATGTGGTGTCACCAGGTGAGGTCTGCGCTCAGATAAGATAGTGATGCTACTGCTTAAGTTCAAAACCTCGATTCAAAGGCTTTTAAAATTGTTCTCGAGGAGGAGGTCAAAAGCTGCTGCCTTTTGCAATGATCTGCCTTTGCCAACAAGGATATTTCATTCCAATAAACATTAAAAAACCCATAAAAATTATTTAACCCCAAAGTCAGTATCCTAATTGCTTTGATTTAATACAAAAATTCAAAATTTCGATGTCAGTGTATCAAAATGAAACATCATTTCTCCAAAATTTGAAGTGATTTTTTTTCCCAAAGTAATCCTTTTGTTCCATAATGAGCCTTTTATTAATTTTCATATATTTTAAATTATAATTACTACATAAATAGATTTTATAAACCCTCTTGAATTAAAGTTAAAGTCTTTGATTTTCTTCCTGTCGAGTATGGAGAAGAAGTAGTCTTAAAAATATATGGCCAAAAAAGTTCGCAACCCCTGGTATAAAGCAAGTAGAGACATAAAAGTTACTACTGACCACTGCCTAAATTCTAAATTTAAAAAGTAAACCAAAGAATTTTCTATGGTAAATAAATTATACAATTTCAGCATTAACACAAAAAACAAAAACAAAAACATATTCTATAGTGCAACAATAGGCAGCCTAGCTTGAGTATTACCTGCTGGTGTGGGAATTCATCATTTCTCATCAAACACCAATAACATATAATATTGGATATATTATTTATTAAAAAAAGCCAGTTAAATCACAAAAATAAAACTTCCTTCCCATGAAGAATTATTTAAAACAAAATGTATTTGCAGTTCTGAAAAAATTGGTGAAAAATCCCCTCTCTTCATCACAGATACCTGTATTTGATCTTAAAATCAGCTGAATCAGGACTTGATTTATTTGTTCCCCATAAATCTGTCAGATAATCACGCTTAAAGTTAAAGGCCATAGTGTCACTAAGTCTAAGACTAAGGACTAAGGAAGGGTGTGAGTTTTTTTATGGTATGTGATGGCTGATTTTTGTGCTTGAGATATTCCATGCCATATGAATGTCAGAAATGAGAATGAGATGTAGGGCCTATAATATTTAAATTGTTCTAGTTTAAAAATGTTTTCTTGGTAAGAAAATTCATCCATTAGCTGAAAATGAATATGTGATGAAATTGAATTGAATTTTAACCAACTCCCATTTCCATCTATATAGATCAAGAAAACTAAATGTAAAAGAATCTGAGCTTATCTGAACTTATCATAATAATAGTAATTTATTTTAATGACACAATTGACAAATTACTATGACTATACTATAACATAACTAAGTAGAAATATTTTTATTAAAATAAAATTGTAAATTTTAGGGCTTCAATTTCAATTAATCTATTTTGAATTATATTAATTACAACAAAAAAGGTAGGACATATCTACAAAGGTATTAAGAGAATCTATTAACTAATACTATTATAATATAGTCGTAAGCATACTTTCAATTTTAACTTTCATGGCAATTTGACACTATTTAAAATTTGTGTCGAGTACCTAAGCATAGGCTTACTATAAATTAAATGACTAGTGTCATAATTATAATCATAGAAAAATATCATCATAAAAAAATATTGGCATAATACTCTTTGATATAGACTACTATAGATCTAGTTCCACCTCCCCACCCCACGCCTTTTTTTCTCCGTGGCCGTGGTAGGCTGAATATTTTCCCAGTCTATATTATAATATTATATATTAATTATTTTAATTATGATTATCATGGCTCTGCTATAACTTACCATGACCAAGTTTGGGCATAAAATAATAAAATACAGGACGCTACGTACTTCATGTCAACATGTTACGGTTACATGTTAAAAATAATTATCATAATTAATTTAGGCTAATCTTATTCTAATTCTTCTTATTATTATTTATAATATAGTAATATAGATACTATTACTATATTCAATTAGTATTAGGACATGACGCACAGAAAATTAAGTTTAATTTAACAATGACAACGGACGTAACACGTTTCTTTAGTAACACTTACAGTAACGCTATACTTGTACTTCTTAGTGACTTGTGAAGTCAGGGATTAATTTAACCTAAACACTAAATTACAATTCAGATTTTTTACGGGAAAATATATGAAAAAGGGGGGGGGGGGGGGGAGCAATGAGGAATTCCCAAAATGATTGAGCATATGACGTCATATCTAACTAAAGGGTTGAAAAAGACAAATTTAACACACGTATTTTTAACTGCAACGTCTCTTTGAAACTCTCTCTCATAGTATTGTTGCAATTGTAGTATTGTCTGACCCCACGCCCACAAATCGACAGTGGGGCCCAACATTTCTTTAGATGCCAGCAGTGATCATTGGCAGTGTTTCTTTCGACAATTTAGATTTTCGGGTGCGCAGTTGGCTGTGCCAGTCAATGGCCAGACGCGTAGCTAATGGGAGGGAGGGGCATTTGCGCCCCCACCCTGAATTTATAATTTTCTTTAGCCCACTAGTTATCATTGGGCCTATCTAGAACATCAGAAAATCAAACAGCAAAAAAAAAAAAAAATAAATTAAAAAAAAAGAAATAAAGGAAAACTAGAGCTATTCGTCGAATAATTCGATCTTTAAACATTAATAATAGAAAACATAAATCATAATATGACAATTCTCTAGTTATCATTGGGCCTATCTAGAAAATCAAAAAATCAAACAGCAAAAAAAAAAAAAAAAATAAATTAAAAAAAAAGAAATAAAGGAAAACTAGAGCTATTCGTCGAATAATTCGATCTTTAAACATTAATAATAGAAAACATAAATCATAATATGACAATTCTAATTTAAATTGACGTGCTCTGTGACGCCTTCAATCATAAACAATTCACCAAGCCGGAAAAGTTTGGGTTTTGCCCCCACCCCCTTTAAAAAACAAACTAAAATGACGTCCCTGGCAGATAGGAACAAATCATGACAAATGTACCCAGGCGCTGGACTAGCGGGGGTGGATGTGTGCCAAAATGTGTTTTAATGGATGAAAATAGTGGGTTTCAGAGTTGAAAGGGTGGAATATCTTTCCCCTGGTGACAAACACTCTAGTTACGTCTCTTTCATGGGCGCAGAAAGTGTGCCCGGATGGGGGTTGGTCCGCCTAGGGTCACTTTTACTTTATATTGGGGAGGGGGGGATCGGCCCAATGTTCCCTCTAAGGTTTGCTGGTTCGTGTGAAAAATCATACAATGGTGTGCAAAGTTTTACAGCATCATTTTTTGTGTGTGCAAAATTTCACAACCCACTAACAAAAACACACACTTACATGGAAATTTGCTGCGCGGATACTCAAAACTGCTGCGCAGCTTAAACGAAACATTGGTTCGGACAACTGCATAGTTTGTATCGTGCAAAAAAATAATGGCAAAAATCTAGGCTCACTCAATCCAGGCGGCACCGGGCAGTGTATCTGTCGGCACTAAAATTGGCATCCAGGGCCAGATATACTTTACTTCTTTATTTTAACTCGGCCAGTAGAGCAGAATCGAGGACATCGATAGCTCTTGAACAGCAGCCAGTGGGTGTCTGGGGAGCCCTTTACCAGAATTTTTTAAAAATATTTTTATTATTTCTAAATCACGGGGTGCATTTTGGAGAAGATCTTAATATAGAACTTCTAATAGTGATCAATACAACAATTTCTTATCACCCTGTCATAGTATTTTGACGGGATAGGAGTTGACGTGATCTGTTAGATACATAGCCCCCTACGGACCAACCTTTCCATGTCCCATTTTAGAACTAAGCCGTGTGTGTGGTCGTAGCCACCGTAAAGCCTGCATCTTAAACAGTTCAAACTAAAAAGAAATTGACTTCCGCAATGATTAATGGTTCTTTTCTAATAAAAGATGGGTTCTCCTGAATCAGCCGTAATGTTGTTTACGCACTCACTGTTTAGTTCCGACAATGTCCTCGGGGTTGTGGGAGGGGTATAGAGTTCGGGTGGGCAGTGCCAGTGGTGTAAGAGTGGGAGTGGGTTGTCCGGGTGAGCAGTGCCAGTGGTGTAAGAATGGGAGTGGGTTATCGGGGTGGGCAGTGCCAGTGGTGTAAGAATGAATGGGAGTGGGTTATCCGGGTGGGCAGTGCCAGTGGTGTAAGAATGGGAGTGGGTTGTCCGGGTGGGCAGTGCCAGTGGTGTAAGAATGGGAGTGGGTTGTCCGGGTGGGCAGTGCCAGTGGTGTAAGAATGGGAGTGGGTTGTCCGCCATGTGTCACTTTTTTTCTTTATATGGATGTATGGGAAAAACTCTTCGGCTGGGGCGGCACTACACTAACTATTAAAACAGCTGTGCTGACTATACTGTCATTTTTATCAGGAAGTGGGGTTGAAATCGAGGGCGTCAATGAACTCTGAGGGAAATGGGGGGTGGGGGAGGTGTCTGGAGAGCCCGTCCCCAGAAATGCTTAATTATCTAAAAATCCAAAGACACATTTTATCATGTACCTAAATTCCGTGTTTCTATTAGACCTTTGAGTGGGGGAAAGGATTTTTGAAACATCCGTGGCTGGGGGGAGTGGAGGGCATCTATCAGCATCAACCCAGTGCCATTCACAAACCGAATTTACGCCAACTGCAAAAAAAAAAAAAAAAATTAAAAAATTAAAATTAAGTACAAAAATATCTTTTACTAAATATTTTACCAGAGTAAAAAATAATCCAAAGACACATTTTATCATGGACCTAAATTCCGTGTTTCTATTAGACCTGTGAGGGGGGGAAAGGATTTTTGAAACATCCGTGGGTGGGGGGAGTGGAGGGCATCTATCAGCATCAACCCAGTGCCATTCACAAACCGAATTTACGCCAACTGCAAAAAAA
Organism: Lymnaea stagnalis; assembly: GCA_964033795.1. NCBI lineage: Eukaryota > Metazoa > Mollusca > Gastropoda > Lymnaeidae > Lymnaea > Lymnaea stagnalis. The sequence continues at coordinate 340,482 of CAXITT010000480.1, read as the reverse complement.
AAAAAAAAAATTAAAAAATTAAAATTACGTACAATAATATCTTTTGCTAAATATTTTACCAGAGTAAAAAATAAATTAAAAAATTGAAAGTAGAAAGCTTTATGAATTTTAATGGGTTTTAAAAAAACTGGTAATTTTGATAGATCTTACATGATGTTTTACAAAAGACATCATAATATATTGAATTTATGTGTAGCCTGGTTGGCCTCGCAGCGCCCAAAGCGTGGTGTGGAATTCGACCTCGGGGTTAGGGTATCATAACATTGCAGCTCGAGGGGAATGGGCCTCTTATCCATCGCGTAGAATACTTAAATATGGGAAACCACTATGTGTGCTTTAGTTATAAGTTCAATTATTTATTTCTCACGAACCCTAGTGAATTAAGTTGTAAATTATATCTAGATGGAAAGGCGATTTAGTCACTATTCCGTAGCATATTTACACGTTTCCATCGTTATAGTTATAGATTATAGGATATTTTACCATTGAGTCATTAAGAGAGTTTTCATATCCATTTATGAGGGGTCCAGGCACGTGTTATTAAAATATCTAAAAACCAACACTATGCAACTCACAGAAATATAAGATAGTATCTAAGATAGCGGAGTCATATAGGTCGTTAGGGATTTGGTCAGGGATTTTAAATAGTACTCGGGTGTAGTCCCCAAAGTTAGTCATTTTACTCCAGGAAATCAGCCAGAAGGCAAAACGTAGGGCGTCTTGGTTTCGGTGTGACGGAAGAGGGGCTATCTCGTATGTCCGCACGCGGCTTAATAAAGGGGCGCACACTAAGAAGGGGATGATTCGAGGTTTTTTAACAGCATCTCTAATGCGTGTCAGAGTTCAGTGCGCCCCCTTGGAACGCTCTGTAAGTTGAAGCACACACGCCATTTTATTTCTTTGTGTTTAGTATGAACTTGTTAAGTGTTAGTATTGGAAGATTTCATTTCAGACTTATAACCATGATATACTTTAGGAAAAAATCTACAGCATGTAGACTTATAATCGTGCTATGTTGGAGTTGGAGGTTGAATATACAACCATCCAAATTATGACTTATATAGCCATGCTATTTTAAAGGTTGAACATGCAACCGTCCAATAAATTCTTTAATAGAATTAAATAGATACCAGTGAACAGTTTTTGTGAGCCATAACAAGCAACCGTATATCGTTCTGGTTACACATACTGCAATGTGCTTATAAGCTATTGATACAACAGTATACAACCAGCGAATGTTTGTCAAATATTTGTAACAGGCTAACTCTCCTGCCGTGTGCTAAATTCTCACATAGGAAATGGTGCATGTGTTAAGATAATATTAGATACAATTAGTAATTCTGCATATTGCTGTTTGTCTTAAAAAGACACAGCGACCAAGCTAACGGTGGTCATACTTTGTACCATTGTATTATCTGTCCTGCTATGTGTGTTTCTTATTTAGACATCATACACGGATGGCATACCATAATAATTCCAAGATCTTTATGTCACCCTTCACATCTCACACTGGTTCAGTGTGTAACACTAACACAGTGTTCGTGCTACACATCAAACAATGGACGTGATTTATTTTATAGTTAAACATTCTTAGAACAATTCCATTGCCACGTGTATAAAACAATAACATGTACGTATGCTGCATTCTTAGTTGCGTATATTTTGTCGCCTCTTGTAAGTACCGAGCTATTTAACATGTTTATTGTTAGCTATTTTAGTCAGGATCTTGTTGACCTGTGCTGTCTGTTTCTTTTCAGATATTGTCCTTTTTCTTAAGACCTTTTTCTTCACAGTGAAATTTTCCTTTAGAGTTTAATCAAGCTATAGTCCTCAAAACCTGAATTCCTTCATTTTTTAATTGGTAACTGTTAGTCTTGGGTCACCTAACACCACCAGCCACCACCCACCTTGCTACATATGATTTCATCTGAGGAAATTGGTAGGCCTATATTTATATAGACTCTATTAATCTCAATATTCTGTTGATTGCGATGTGTATTTGGAATTTCAAATTGCTAAAACTTTCTTCAGATCAATTATAAAGTACCCCCCCCCCTTTTTTTTTTTACCCGCTTCGCATTAGATATGTGCGCGGTCCCAACGAAGGTGTTCGGATAACCTATAACTTTAATCCCAAGGTAAGGTTGCGTTAAATAAATTAATGCAAAGAATGCAGAACTTTTGCCCAACAAATGTTTTGTGTTTCATCATACAACCATACCGCACGGTGTATAGTGAGGTCAGTCGTTTCACAGATAAGAATAAATCCAATGTTACTTTGCATTTACAGTCGATGATATTCAATATATATATATATATATATATATATATATATTTAAGGA
>CAXITT010000480.1:305957-318398 GCA_964033795.1 Lymnaea stagnalis | reverse complement strand
GACTGTAGAAGCATACTCTAAAATAGGTCGGACAAAGGCTTTATAGGCTTTTTCTTTCACGCTTGAGTTGCCGATCTTCAGATTGCGCCTTAGGAACCCCAGGGTCTTGTTTGCCCGGTTGCACACACTGTTAATGTGCTCGTCCCAGCGGACCTCTCTTTGGATGGTAACACCCAAGTACTTAACGGAGGAAACTGGCTCAAGAATATGGCCATGCAGTTCGTAAGAGTGGTTTAGAGGGAACCTGCTTCTGGAGACTGACAGGGTTTGGCACTTGACGGGATGAAATTCCATGTCCCAGCTTATCTCCCACTCAGCTAACCGATTGAGGTCTTGTTGAAGCTGGCTCTGGTCAGAGCTGTTGACCATTGAAAGTTAACTTTTCTGTTTCGACCGAAGCCGAAAGTTAACTTTTCTGTTCTGACCGAAACCGAAAGTGGTCAAATGGCAACTTTCGACGCTGAAACCGAAGCCGGATTCGAAATTCTGTCGGTCTCTATCGCCAACATACACTTTGCTAGGCGATACACTGTGACCAAGGAAAAGATAGGGCGAGCAGAGAGAGAGAGAGAGAGGGAAAGAAACAGACGGATGGCGTGGAGAGAGGGAAGGAGGGAGTGAGAGACGGAGAAAGGGGTGTGGGGTGGGGATATCTTTACTGAAGGGGGGCATTTTCGGCCACATGCAGAGTTTATTTTTTCTGTAATGACGTTGTGGGGGAGGGGAGCAACAATCTTGGCCGACACCTGGAGGCACTAACCCTAACAACATCACTGGATAAATATTGAAATGATTTTGCATTTCATTTTCAATCTCATTTGGCCCAATCACAGGAAAGGCAGTCATATTTTAAAGACTACTGCCCCTCTAGATATGCTTTGATTCTGAAATATACCCCTGATAAAATGACGAGATATAAGACGGGAGATGTCTTCTGTGGGTCTTTTTTTTTTTTTTTTGTAGGCCTCTTTAGTANCCCCCCCCCCCCCCCCCCCATGAATCACTTACTGTCGGACATACTATACCTAACTTAAAGGATGTTGATTTTTTTTTATTTTTCTTTAAAAGCTAGCTTTATTCTTGGCATGGACCATTTTTCGGAACATCTGAAAATAAATACAGACGGAACACAGAGACAAATAAAAAAAAAATAAAAAAAAAACAACAACACAATAACAACCGAACATGTTGACTCTTCAAGTCAGAGCTACTGCTCAGGTAAATATCTTATTGTTGACATGTATTGCTTTATGTTTTTCTGTTAGGAAGGACGGCAAACTGAAGGACCGCACCAGGAGGCACACACTTTGTTATACGCCCCTGTCTTGATAGGTACTCTCACGTGAAAGGAAAAGTTTATTAAGTCAACCCCACCGCCCACCTTGGTAGTGTGTAAGATATTGAGGACCGTTGTCCTTTGCTTAGAGACGGCCTTGCAAATATAGCAATGGATATTCCCGACATTGCTTTTAATTAAAGTTTTCTCAAAAAGATAGTTTTAATAATAATAATAAAAGACTATTTTGCTCCAGTCTTAGATTCAAGGTAAATACATTCGATATTTCAACAAAAATAAATATTGAACGTAGACACATAATGAACATATATTATAATCAACAAAAAATACATAAGTAAAACATAAATAAGATTACAAAATTATTTGTTTCAACATATTCATTGATATATTACTATTATGTGACGTTAACATGGCTTACTATCTCAGCAGTTGTGAACTGGGTCTCAATCAAACTATAGGTTGCTAGGAGAAATAAGTTCATATAACAGCTTATATGAACAAAAAGACATAATAATATTTCAATTTTATAATTTGAAAAAGTGTTCAGCGAATTTTTTTTAGGAGAAAATTGTGTATTTCTTAAAATAGTAATAGCATGGTGCATTTAGGTCAACTGAATATTTCATTATTTATTGCTATTATCAGAAGTTACTGATATTTAAATACATAATATACCTTAAACTATTGTATTTAATTTAAAAACAGGTATATTTAAAGTTTTCATTTTTACTCCAGGCCTCACAGTTTAAAATTAGGAAAGAGTCTTGTATGCAGTCCACCGTAGTAGAAGCAGAGCCATCGCGTAGGCACTGCAATCCTTGTATACCCCTGCAGAGGGGCTCCCATAATCAAGAGGCACAAAGTTGCGATGTAGGACAAATGTAAACTATCGACTGAATGCAAAAGAGCGGGTGAGGGGGGGGGGGAGAACCAGAAAGTAGAAGTGGGTCTCCAAAAGTCAAGTGATGGCTCCGAGTATAAATAATCGTTTGAGTTCAAAATATGATTTTTGAGAATCTTTGTATAATTATATGATTTCCTAATTTGATGAAACCGTAGGGTGTTCTCCTTGCCATACTGCAACCTTTCCTTTGTCGGACCTTTTGCAAGATTTTTTTTTTACCTTTGTAATAATAAGTGTTTTTTAAAAATAATGTTATTATTTAATCAAGGTTCTATTGCGAACCGAGGGCTTTACTTAAGCACCATTGACAGCTGAGCAGGAAGCACGAGCCGGCTTTAATAAACGTCAACATTTACATTTAGGATGTCCAACTTTGGTGAGTTTTTATCACATTTAAATTATGAAGCGATCTCAGTAATAATTACAAAAACTAATTAAACAACAACAACAAAAAATTGGTTACATGTCAATGCAGTTCAAGTGGAGGGAGGAGCTAAGGGATTCCCACCCTGGGCGCCAAGATCAAGGGGCGCTAAAATCTTCAATCGAAACACGAAAAAGAATATGTATACACAGTGCTTTTTTTTGTGAAAAAATAGGTGCCGGTACTCAGTGATGGATTGCCTAACTTTTAACTATCAGTTCGCACCTCGATGCAAGCTAAATCACAACTGCAAAGATACTAAATGGCTAAAACAATTTTATTTTACAATTAACCAACTTAAATTGTGTTATTTATTACTTTATTAGTATACCGTATACGTTTGTTATGATTTGTAAAATTTAACTAACAACTTATTTATAAGTTATTTTTGATTTACTTTAAAAAAAATTGTGTTAATTTCTCTTGTGTTTTATAGGGAAGAACCCCGTTAAAAATGAAAATGAAATATAAATGTTGAATAAATTATTCATAATAAATTCCAAAGTTTGATCAAGTTCTCATCTGACGTATACTCCCGACTGCGTTCTTTGCTGTTGGTATCTGTGGCTGAATGTCTGCCTCTAAGCAACCATGAATCAACGTATCTTGTAGGGTCAAAACGTACGAGTGGTGGTCCAACTAATCGCACATCAATCCGAGGTCTAGTACAAATTCACTAGAAGTAATCTTTCGCTGCAAACCTTCATACATGCATTGATCTTCTTAGTCTCTGGTTGAGTCAAGTTTTGCTTGTACAAAAACTTCACAATCTTCCCAAACTGCTAAAACAAAACGGAAGCTGGATGCCATACATCGTGTGCTTAACATTCTTCCAATTTTTAACAACTCAGCCTCTAACAAACGAGCACATATCTGCAATAATCTGCAATTTTTGGGTGAAGAATGATAAACTACATACAGTTTATCAATGAATGCCTTAAATCTGTTGATCCTTGAAACTTGTTTTACAACATCACCAACGGAGAGTTCCAGTCGGTGATTTGCACAATGCCAAACCAGAACCGATGGAAACTTTTCTTTTAGCAATATCTTGACGCCACTTTTGCTTCCCAGCATCACATGCAAGATAAACTAAGTTCCTTCTTAGAAAGTCTTCTGTTAACCCATAGAAATGAAGGCAGTGAAGCAAAGAAGCAAAAATTCCATTTGCGGTTACACTTTCGAGTTCTACCAAATCCAAGAATAAATTTACTGGTGATGTCATTCCACAGTCTGCAAGACAAACCCGAATATATACAATTAAAGTCGATTTTTGGCTAAGCGCAGTTGATTCGTCGATGATCAATGAAATTTTATTTGTTCGACCGTACAATTTCTTGTAACAATTTTTTCTCATTTCACAACTAATGTGATTCACTACATTTATGCAGGCATTGGTTGAATGAAGAATACGGCCCATCTCAACTCCGTTTAGTTCTTGCAAATCTATTTCAGATTCGAAATTATGAAACGCTTGGTTTTCTTTGGCTACTTTATATGCTGTACGAAAAATCTTTGTGGTTACGATTTTCTCACGAGTTAATAATGCCTTTAACAACACGTTCTCAATAGGTGTTGCCTCGGCTTCTTTTAGGATCTTAGGCGCAGCTTTGTGTGCCGCAGTTTATTTATGATCGAATAATTTCTTTCTTAAAGACATAAGCTGTTGTTGTCGATTAGTACCGAAGTAAGTTATTTTATTGTCGGCTCATTCGTTCGATACCTTCATTCCCATCTCTGCCTCGACTCCGAGATTGCCAACTTTTCGGCAAGGGATACAACCAAGTTTTTTTTTATTATGGATAGATAGCCAATCATATTTCACAAGGAAATAATTTCTTTGATCTAAAGTCCAGCAGGTATGCCAATCAGCATCTGCAGGCTGTAGTTGTTCAAAGTAACAGAGGAACCAATGATGATATCTGACGGCTTTGGTTCCGATAGTTCCATTAGGGTTTCTTCTGTGACATTGGATTCCACCGTTATTTCTTCAGTCAGTCTGGTTTTCTTACTTACCAGCAGAGTCCCAGTCGGAACATCGATTGAATGCGAAAAGAAATCAGAAATTTTCTTCATTTCCAAAGTGGGCTAAGAAATAATTATTACTTAAATTATCAATTTCTAGCTGCGCTCGTTTTAATTTCTTTAAATCTAAATTATTAAATTCAAATTTTGAAATTTTAAAGGCATTACGTCTTAAAAAACAACCATGACCGGAAATAGGTTAATAACCAATGACGTAACATTACGAGTTTGTGCGGAAAGCGGTTTCGCATTTTATATTTTAATTCTTATTGCGCGCAAGCTTAAAATAAATCAATTTTAACAAATTAATAATATAATAAATTAATAATAAACTTTAAAATATAAGAAAAGTAATAATTTTTTCCCCACATTCAAAAAGGTGCCGGTACGCCGTACCGGTGCATACCGGCACAAAAAAAGTAACGTGTGGGCATAATTATTCTTTTATTAAAGAAACGGGGTAGAAAATAGAATCGGCCATTTTCCAGACATTGCCTCCAGGCGCAAATTCTTTTCTTTAGCACCGTCCTGAACTTGTCTAATAAATAACTTCTGGCTCTGTAAAATAATTTAATTAGACATCTAGGAATTCCCTAAGTCTTTAAAAATGGTGTCTAATCATTGCAAAAATTGAATATAGCTTTGATTTACCTTAAATATGCATACAAATAGGCTACTAAGACTTGCTATATTGTATACCTACACTAAGGAAACTAAGACTGGCAATATCGTATGCCATGCCTACAATAAGGAATTTTAGACTGGTTAAATTGTTGCATGCAGTGGCTAGGGATGATGTCACCCGGTGAGGTAAACTCATGGTGTCAAACCCGCCACACCCCCCCCCCCCCCCAGGGCCTTCCACGATGGATTTATTCTTGTTAAAACAAATCCAACAATTGTAAAAATGACAAGAACAAAAACAAATTAATATAGGGTCAGGAGGAAAATCTATTTAAGAACTGTAGCATGCACACAGAATCACCGAAACACATCGTATTTGATATCAAAGCTTTTCGTCACGAAAGTTACCGAACATTTCAATCTGCGTTGAATCTTGGTCAAAACGAAGTTTTTCTCACCAAGTAATTGGTTCACCTCATTTCTGACGCATCAACCTTGAACTTTTAATAAAGCATGCATTTGGATTGTTTACATGTGGGGGATTATCCTTTTATGAAATAAGGTTAGACCGCGCAGTGTATGCTTTATAAATTTGCAATTTTTCAAGTTGGTGTCAGCCCCTGAAAAGGTGTCATCCGGTGCAGTCCGCACACCCGCCCTCCTAGCTACGCCACTGATTATATGCCTACACTAAGGGAGCTAAGACATATCATATTGCATTTGCATGCTTAAAAAAGGGAACTAGGACTGGCTATATTGTAAAATGTCACACAGCAAACCTAAATTTAAGATACGTTTCCTAAATAAATTTTTCTTTTTTTTTTGTGTAATGTGTTGCTTAAATTACCATTTTGATAATTATGTTAATTTTTCGGAAGATTTTGACCCCCAGCCTAATCTCAATATGAAGTTAAATCTATACTATATCATTGTCTACCAACGTGAGGGACCTTTCCGCATCTTCGACACTAGAAATAAGTAGAAAAAAATGCAAATTGATTCAAAGGAAGTAAAAACTAATAGGAAGGGTTCCTAATTGTGTATCTTTGTTTCAGAGGCGGACATTGAAGGATCTGAAACGGCAGTACTTTTCCCTGGGGAAGGTCAAACAGTTAAAAAGAAGGTTGACATTGCAGATGTCAATGGAACAGATTACACGGTTGCTGAGGTATTTGAAAAAGCAATATTTTATAGCAATTTAGATTGGAAATAATTAATCATTTATTGCTATTTACAATTATTGACACAGACATCACATTTTTTTGACAAAACTAATTAATTCAAATGATGAACTTGTTATTTGGCGAAATGATATTCAATAAAATGATAACAGAGAACACCTTTACAACTTATTTGGCAACATATGATCTAACTAATTATATGAACTTTCAATGTTTGTTTAAAAATAAAGAGAGTTCCCTTCTCTGAATTGAGATTTCTATTATTTGTTATAATTTCATGCTACGAAGCTTTAACATTTAAAAACGTAAAGACTGCACAAAAATTTCCTAAATTTGTTAGCAAGTCCATAAATATTTAGGGATAGGTCTGCAATTCGGAAGGTTCACCTTTTTGCCCCGTCATTCAATATTCAGCATAAAGACTTCCTTTGTGCAATCAAAAAATATAGTTAACGGTGCATTTAAGTCTTGTCAGGTTTCAACAGTACAATTGATAATTTTTGTTTTTTAAGTTGAAGTCTTATCCATTCTCCATTTCGTTTTTGTTTGCACTCATAAGAGGCGGCGTAGATACAATTGTTCCTTTATTTAATTTGCATGAAAACTCTTAACGTAGTCATTCTTAACGTACGATATTTAGTATCTGTACATTTTTTAGTTTAAGTTTTGTAAAGTATTACAGTAGATCTTCGATTTTCCGAACTCCTATTACTGCAAAGGTTTTTAACCTGTGGCGCCTGCACTTCCTGGGGGGAGGCAGTGTCATAGGGTGCGAATCAGGTTTATTTGCATTATTATTTGCATGCATTTTCTTTATAATGATGCAGCAGAAAATATGTTTGGGGTAGGGGAGGGGGGGGGGGGGAAATGTTTATAATCCTTTTATTAAATTTTTTTTATTCACTTCATTTTTTTAAAAAAAAAAAAAAAACACCCGAAATTCTTTTGTTCTATCTCGTTTTGTAAGGATTCGTATGGGTTCATGTTCCCCACAAATTGTTATTGTCGTTCGGTCTTAAAAAAGATCTTGGTATGTTTGTGTAAAGCAGTGTTTCACAACCTTTTTGTGCCATGCCCCACCAAAGACCTTTCTTATATTCTTATCCCTTTCATGTATCATATCTATAATTTTTAATATTAAAAAGAGGGCAGCTCACTGAAAAAACTTCAATGATTTTTACAATACTTTTAATGAACGCTTATTTTAAATTGAGACTTATACGATTCCCCTTGTAAAATATAAGTTAAAACATAGTGTACGGTTGGTTTTCAAAATCTAGACGGCTCATTTTTCGAATTGCCCCCTTAAACAATTAAATTCCCCCCCCCCCTTGTGTGGCGTGGGCCCCACGTTGGAAAACAAGGGTTTAAAGGGACACCGATTTTTTATTTACATTTAGTAAAGCACAGGATACTATTTCTGTAGGAACGCATGGGAATAACCTTCATGTACTTCTTTTGCTAAGAAATATATACATGTTGTTTTCAAGAAGGTGGAATCTTGGGTGAGTTCCCCCATTTTTCTCCAAGAACATGACTATTGGCAAATATTGTCAAAAGCAAAAAGTTATTCGTTTTTTTTCGATTTAGTTTTACAATACCTTGTTTTCCATACCAAATATTTAATTTAAAAGGGGCGATACGGATAACAGATGTTTCAAATGATCAAAGTTCGGAAAATCGACGCGTCGACTGTCATTGTTCCCATACAAGACTAATTTACAAAACAAAACCTTAACATTGTGTAGATGTTAAATAACTAACAGAAAGTTCATCTACACTGAGAGTTTTTTTTTATACAAAATATATGAAGGTACAATATCTTACAATCATGCCGCCTGCAGGAGGTTCAAAGTCATCATTTAAAATAATTCAATTAAGCAGAGTATATCAGCGGTTGTAATGGTCAAGAATTAATAGTAGGTGATTGTAAACATAATATGTTACCAAAACAATTTAGAATATGATTTTTGCCCAAACTAGTTGAATATAACACGTTTCAGTTAACCAAAAAAGACTGACGCGTAGGTGGGGATGCATCCAACATTGATGGTTCAATCAGTGGCGTAGCAAGGTGGGTGCCTGGGGTGCGGACCACACCCGTGTGACACCAACCCTAGCTACGCCACTGGGTTCTATATTGTAAATAAAATAAATAAAGTAACTTTAATTGTTATATTAGGGGTTTGTTTCAGCGTTTGAGAGCGATGGTTTTAACAGTAATCATTTCCTTTGTTTTATTGTAAATAAACCGCGCCTAAAGCTCGTGAACCTACTGCTTGCATACAGCCACCGCTATATTATATAATGATATCGTCATTTTAACAGGTCAAGAGACAGCTGTTGGCACCAAGGGGTATTGCAAATCCTGGAGATTACACGATGATTGGGTATGATTCTACCAATGGAAGAGAGAGTTTTCGGGACGACGCAAAAATGGTAGACTATAAGGACAAATATTTGACATCATCAACAAGCTATTTGACTTTTGATCTTAAGGATGTTTAGAAAGAGAAATTTTACTAAGCAGCAGACCTAGGACATCTTGAATGAAAGAAAAATAAATTGGATTATTAAAAAAGATAATATTGAATTTAAAAAAAAATATTTTAAAAATATTTATGGTCATACAGTAATTTGGATGTTTTAAAATAAAACTAAATTATAATTTTATTATTTTAACTTACCATTATCACCATCACCGTGCTGAAATAACTTCATATAAGTCTTCCACAGCTTTAATCTACACAGCAAAGTGACTTTAATTCAGTCCACACTCTTATCGTTGAGACACCGAAAAAAACAACATTAACAAATATTTAAAAATAGGGTATTTACAGATTGAATTTTTTTTACGATAGACAATAAAGAAACAATTTTGAGGATAATGTATACATTGCAGTGAATTTTAAAGAACTTTCAGAAAATATCATCTTGTAATGACATTTTTTTTATTGTTTAAACTTTTCTTTCAAAGTATATTTTAAAAATTGATTAACTGAGAAATTTTACTGAACGAAATAATTTTTAGTTATTTGAGTTGTCAACATAATTTTTTAAAAAATAAATAGAACACAAGATACTGAAAAATACGTGAATATTTCATTATTTATAAATTACGATGTAGAATTAATAAATTAAACACCCATAATTGCTGGATACAATAATAATATTTTAAAGCCTTAATTAAACAAAAGATGAGAAAAGAATCAACAATAAAACTGCACAAGATATCATCTGAAATAATGCTTGCTATTCATAGGCAAACATATTTTCTTAATGGACTTTCATGTTTTTTAGATTTACTTGCATCAATTTTTCTTGAAATACTAAATTCTTTTTCGCATTCATCAAGATGCGAAAACTGTTAATACATTTAAACAGTACTAACACACATTAATAAACAAATTTACTGAAATTATCAACATGGAAAATGATGAAGTGATCTATTTTTAGATGGATTAAATTAAAATTTTGTCCATAGAAGTACAATATATTCATTTTTGTCAAAAAATAATTGGACATTAAATAATATTATAAATTTTTATTGTTCATTCTATCTCATATATTGCCACTGTTAAATATTGTGTGCATGAATATGTTATTGTTATAAAAAAATAAATAAATTCTCTCCAGTCTTTATGTAGATGTTCTGAGGCGAGTCCAATTTAGGCCCAGCCTAAGTGCCACTGAAGAGCACAATTCCATCTCCACGCAAACGTTTGTTGTTTTGGCTACAAAATTATACGAAATGCAATTTATATCTGACATATCGCCTTTTAATTGTCCTCGAACAAATGGGATGTCATTGTATCCATTACAGACGGTTTTGAACATTTGGATAAACTTAATTATTCCAAGCAACTTTAATGTCAAACCAGTAAAAGTCTCTATTTCAAATAAGATATTATCGTTCGAAATGTGAAATCAAACAACCCCTAATAACAAAGTTTTTCGTATAAATCCTTTACAAAATGTATTATCTAGCAATGAGGTTGGGGTGGGGGAAGGAGGAGCTGACCATTTGACAGAACATGCATACAAGTGACACACTTTATAAGAATCCCAATTAGTGCTCCCAAGCGCACTTTTTTTCAAGCACATGAACTCTATAAATTTTCTAATGACCCAACCTATGTTACAACTCAAGTTTTTATTTCACCAACTGTTTCAGAAAAACAAAAGAAAATATTACGCACCATAAGCAATGCAATCTTTTTTTAAAAAAAGAATCTAATTTAGCGTAATAGTCGTACATTTTATTTGGTAAAATCAGCGTCATCCTATTTCATTTAACTTAAATTTGAAAGAATTTGTTGTCATCGGTAACGAGTCTCTTTGTCGAATTTCAGCTCGATAGATTGACGGAATGAGTCAATTATCGTCCAAAAATTTGCCAGGGAGCCAGCCAGACACGAACAGAAACAAAGTTAATAAAGGATTGAAAAAAATAAATAAATCTTGTAATTTTAGCTTACCCAAAATTAATATTTTTACATGATTATCGTAAACCGACCACCGACCCGTTGAATATGTAAACCCAATATTATGCTCCTAGCGAACTCCCTTAGTATTCCACTTTTGTCTTCGCCGAGTTTATATTCAGCTCTGCGTCGTTTTGACACATTTAGCCACCTCGCTTCTCTTTCTGTGTAGTGGTTCTTGTGACGTCACCTGTCTACTTTCTGTGGGTCTCTCGAAGCATACTAGAAGGACTGAGAATACTATTTGAACCTCTAGATTGGAACCTTTCTGTCCTCGGATAGAAAATATATGACGGAAGACCTTTCAGAATTCTTACAGACTGATTGTGTGTGTGTGGCTACTTATTTTAATAAGAAATGTTCCATCGTCTGTGCATTTGTAAACTAAAGTAAATGTGCTTATAACTATAACACATGTTTTTGTAGCTCTTAACTAATTGATTTTTTTGTAGTTCCATTGAAAAATTTATTAAAATTCTTTGGTTTTTATAATTATCTTTTACCTCTTTGTTGTTTGTTTTATGTCATGTCTAAGTGAGACCCTAGAACCATAACCCATGGGCACTCTCTAGAAGCAGTCCCTCGAGGATGGGCGCCCGTAGAAAACTGTCTGGGGGGGGGCAAAAAATCGATTAACTTTCCAGGTGGAGGGGGGGGGGCAAACATTTTTTGGTAATGTTTTAATGTAGTTTTAATTTACTGTAGCGTATTTGTATGGTGTAACGAACGGACAGGACATCAGCTTAGTTACTTTCTCTTTATTTTCTCTTTACTTTAATACATTTTTTGTCTATTTTTGTCTAAATTTTTTTAATTCAATCAATCCAGGGTGGGGGGGGGGGCAAGTGCCCCACCTTGCCCCTACCTGCGTGCGCCCATGCCCCCGAGTATCTTGAATATGCCGATGACGTAGCACTGTTACGGAAAAGTAGTTTAAAAGATCTCAATGAATTAGAAGACGCATCACTACAAGCAGGGCTGCAAGTTAACAACCGAAAATACATGACTATTAAGAGTAGAACAGACAGATGATACCATAAAACACACTTTAAAAGAAGGAAATCAATTCAAATACGTAGGAACTTTATTTGATTAAAAAATGAATTAAATACAGAAAAAAAAGAAAGAATATCGACCGGAAAAAGTAAAAACATTACATATAAACATTAAAAGTAAACACAATACAACTCGGCCATGTTGGCTACAAGAGAAACCGATCGACTCCACCAGCCATTTCAAGGAGTACGGGCATGGGCGCCCGCAGGTAGTGGCAAGGTGGGGCACTTGCCCCCCCCCCCTTGATTGATTGGATAAATTTTTTTTAGACAAAAATAGACAAAAAATTTATTAAAATAAAGAGAAAATAAAGAGAAAGTAACTAAGCTGATGTCCTGTCCGTTCGTTCACCATACAAATATGCTACAGTAAATTAAAACTATATTAAAACATTACTAAAAATTTTTTGCCCCCCCCCCCCCTGGAAAGTTAATTGATTTTTTTTC
>CAXITT010000480.1:259255-305381 GCA_964033795.1 Lymnaea stagnalis | reverse complement strand
TATATATATATATATATATATATATATATATATATATATATATATATATATATATATATATATATATATATATATTATATATAAATATATATATATATATATATATATATTATATAAATTATATATATATATATATATATATATATAATATATATATATATATATATATACAGTAAAGACATAGACAATTGTATCTTAAATTATTGAACAAAACTGAGTGTTAAAAGAGTAGTTACAAATTTAGAATGAAATCTTACATTCAGTCCATTGTTGTAAGAGTAATTGTTCGAGCTCAATAGATGAATTTGAGAAAATTTGAAGACAGAGTTGTTGCAAGATGTTTTATTTTCGTTTTAAATGTAAGCCTCATATATTATATTATTCAACGGACATTTGAATGCTGATTATTTAATCAGAGTCCTATTTGGGAGTGAGAAATTTACTTAAATACCAGTTATACTTGTTCAAGACTCAACAATTAATAAACATTTAATCTAATTTCAATTTCACATTTCAGATGACATACTTTGGTAAGTTTGATCGCATTTCTATTAACAAATCTATTTCAAATTAATTCATTCACCGATACTAAACTTTCATGTTTATTTTGACGGTCTTCTGGTAAGTTTGTCTTTGTGTCCCTCCTCGTTGGCTGTTAAAGGCTTTTAAGTCGAAACGTCTTTTGTTGTAGTTTTGTGATCTCTCAGGTTCTTCCCTACTCTGTATGTTATATTTCATATAAAATATTTAAAAAATAGTTGGAATTGAAAAATTAGCGTTTTACACACGCAAGCTACCTTACTGTGACTTATACACATTTTTATGCATAAACAATTTGTTTTAGACCAATTTTTCTAAATAATTTAAAAAAAACATACATTGAAGAACAGTCAGCTTCTTGGAATATCTGTGGTCGACCGTTCCAAGAATCGCAGCTATAGAGTAGTGAAGGGAGTCAGACTGTCTTGAGGACTTTAAACTTGTCTATCAGCCGATCAGTCTAGGCACGGATTGGAAAGTCTAACAAAGAACGTGCTAAATCTGGCATTGCTGACGTTAATACAATAGTCAATGGAAGCTGGTGTTTTGTGACTGTGTAATGCGAGTTTGATGAAGCTGTTGACGACGTACAATTGCCGACCATAGAAAATGAGCGTGGCATTGGGCTACCCCAGGAGCATCCTGGTGGGTAGCTTTTCAACAACCTTTCCACCAAAGACATTTTCCAACATAGATTCCAACATATTGCTCCTAGCATTGCTCTTGCAGTGGTGAACACTGGCATTGCTCTTGCAGTGGTGAACACTGGCATTGCTCTTGCAGTGGTGAACACTAGCATTGGGATAGTCAAACTGTGACTAGAACTTAGGAACCTCGATCAGTTAGTGGTTGGGGGGGGGGGGCTTTGTTTTGACAAATTAATGGGATTTTCAGGACGATATCAAATTGTTAAGCGTTCTATACACTGTCCACAATCAGAGATGTGTTCAATAACTATAATACTTTTTCTAAAACTATAACACTCTTTCTATAACAATCTTTCTGTAACTATAACTCTTACTATAACTATAATACTCTTTCTGTAACTTTAACAGTTTTTATATAACTATAACTCTTACTATAACTATAATACTCTTTCTGTAACTTTAACAGTTTTTATATAACTATAATACTCTTTTTATAACTATAATACTACTTCCAACAATCAGATCATATTGTTTAGATAGCTAGCGAGACTTGCAAACTCATTACATTTCCATAGCACGGAGACAGCTCTCTTGAGAGTCAGTAATGACCTCTTCCACGCAATGTCTCCATTTTGATCCTCTTAGACCTCAGTGCGGCCTTTGACACTGTTGACCATGAAATCCTTTTCAAAACCCTTGAAAACTACTTTGGAATTTCTGGTTCGGTTTTGGCTTGGTTTAGGTCCTACCTCTCTGATAGAACGCAAATGGTCTCTGTCGATGGCTGTCTCTCCGGCAGTGCTGATTTGGTGTACGGAGTGCCACAGGGGTCCGTTTTGGGTCCGGTTCTATTCATAATGTATACCAGACCACTACTCCTCTTGCTCGGGAGGCATGCTGTTGAGAACCAGTCATTTGCAGATGATACACAGCTATACATGCATACCCATCCATCTCTTGTCGATTCCGCTGTCCAGACTTTGCGGGGGTGCATTGATGATGTCAAGTCTTGGATGACACTCAGCAAGTTGAAGCTTAATGATGACAAAACAGAAGCACTCCTCATTTACAATCACAAATCATCCTCTACCTCAACTCTTCCCACCTCATTTCAAGTAGGTAACTCCGACATACAGTTTACACCCTCTGCTAGGAATCTTGGTTATATTCTTTCTAACAACATGTCTCTCGATAAACATATCTCTCACATTTGTCGTTCGGCATACACCGCCATCCGTCAGATCAGCTCCATCCGCCACTACCTGACAGTTAGCGCAACAAAAACTCTAGTCTGTGCTCTTGTTCTCTCTCGTCTTGACTATTGCAACTCACTTCTGTCAGGTTCACCGAAACATTTTATAGAAAAACTGCAGAAAGTTCAAAACTCTGCTGCTAGGCTTGTTCTTAAGGCAAAAAAACGCGATCACGTCACTCCACTACTCCACTCACTACATTGGCTCCCTATACAGGCACGCATTGACTACAAGCTGTCTCTGCTCTGTCACAACTTTTTCTCGGATTCCTGCCCATCCTATCTAACTGAACTTCTTTCTGTCTATTCACCCCTTCGACAACTTCGCTCCTCCGCAGACTCGCGTATTCTGTCCGTTCACAAGACACGCACTAAATTATATGGTGAACGATCTTTCTCTTTCTGCGCCCCCAAACAATGGAATTCTTTGCCACTACACATCCGCAATATAACAACCACACAGGCCTTCAAAACTGCACTCAAAACACATCTATTTAAACTCTACTACTCTGACTGATTCTCCTCCTATAAACCGATAAACGTACATGGGTTTCCTTGTAAAAATGTCTGGTGTGGGTGGGTGAATATACCTCTGGTGTTGTTTTGCTTATATGTTGTTTTTATTTCACTTATGTATTTAATTTTAATATTATGATTATGCCTCTTTGCTATATTTATGTACAGCGCGGTGAGCCCAGCCCTAGGCTGGGGTACCGCGCTATATAAGACCATTTATTATTATTATTATTAAAATATATCTATGAATAAAAAGAAATTATATGGTATTTGATTAAAAAATAAATTATAGTCACTAGAAGAAATAAAATCACATTTCTAAAGATAAATATTTCAAAATTTGTCCTAACTATTGTTATCTTTTATAGAGGCAGAAGCAGATGATATTCTTATATCCGTGCTTTATCCTGGTCAAAGAGAGAAGGTGGATACAAGTGCAAAGATTACAGATGTGAATGGAGATGACCTCAGTGTAAAAGAGGTAAATTTCAATAAAATTGTTTTCCTTTTTTCCAAGTTTAGTTTTAAAGCTATAATTTACTATTTTTGAAATTATCAAAAAAGGTTATTAAGTCAAGCATCGAGTATGTTAAGATTTTATTGTCTTGTGTTTACAAGTTATTATTAAAACACGCTGAGACTCCTAAGTAATAAATTGTTTTATCTTAGAGCGTGACTGAAATCGGATCTGTAAGTAAATTGACGTAAATATTAAGCTTTTCATTATAATTTTGATTGCATATTTAAAATAAAACATTGGAATTAACTTCCTTTCAAAATTTCTGCGTAGCATGCTAAAACAAATTAAACTTACGTCTTTTAAAATATTTAAATCATTAGACTAGAATAGCTATTTGTTGAATCACAAATTGTTCATTCAGTCACCTTATTACCATGCCCAGCTTTACAATAAGCAAAGTCTTTAGATTACAAAATGTGAAATTTGAGATGGAGCATTCGCAAAACCTGAACTCACGAACTCAATACACCAAAAAAGTAATATTATATCATAATATAAAGCTGCAGTAACACTTTATTTGCAATACCTTTCTGTAAGAAAATGTGTTTTTAAACAAATGTGAACATAATGCTTATTTGAAGCTTGTGTAAAAACTAATGTTGTTGAGAATATTGCCTTTTAAACATTTAATAAGATTTGTGAAATATTAGAATGAATACATTCTGAAGATAAACTTAATAAACATTTAATAAGTTAAACAAGAGAAAGTCGGCCTAATACTATCACAAACAAGCTCTAGCCTGTCACAAAGCCCCCACTAACTTGTCACAAACCCATATAGAGCTTTTTACAAAGGTTCCTCCAGCTTGTCACAAAACCATCTATAGCTTGTCTTAAACCCATCTATAGCTTGTCTTAAACCCATCTACAGCTTGTCACATACAAATTGCTATTCACCGCCCTCCCTTTGACCCGCTTGGATAGCCTCGTTGTAATATTATTACAATCACATTGCTGTTGGACATCATTTCAATTGAATTTAAATGTACAAAATAATAATAATAAAAAAAAAAAATAAACATCAGAAAAAGTTGTTATTGATAATTGATTGAAATTGACGGTTATTTTCTTGTTTGAATGAATTTGAACAGGTCAAGAGACAGCTGTTTGCCCAACAAAACATCGACCGACCCGACGACTACATAATGTTTTGTTCGGCAACCACCGAAGGAGTTATGCAAATGAGGGATGATGCAGTTATTACTGTCTACATGAAATTCCTGACACCCAAATCTGGCTATTTGTTTTTTCAACGTATAACGTAATATTTATGTTGGCTCCCCCACTCTTTATGCATAGTATACTTTCACGTGACGAGGCTGGGCTGAAGTTACACATCTTCTTCTTCTTCTTCTATATCTTAAGGGCCCACGATCAATTTATTGATCATTTTGGCTCCTATGCATGTAGATGGGATTTGCAATGTTTCTGTTCCTGGTGTTGATGAGGAATGTGACATGAATTATAACATGTGTACAAAGAAAGTCTGTAAGACAATATTCTCACCAGGAAAAAGAAGTATGTTCTTTCTCCACAAAATTGAATTATGTAACATAGATGCCTACACATTTGATATGCTTTATGTTTTAATATTTTATGCAATGGTTAGTTATCTGATACACAAAAAAAAAAAAAAAAAAAAAAAAAAAAAAAAAAAAAAAAAAAAAAAAAAAAAAAAAAAAAAAAGATACGGGACACAGAAAGCTCATGGAGTAGCACTTCAAAACTCCAAAAGTTTATTGAAAAAAACAACTAAATTTAAATTGGTTTAGAAATAATTTTACTGAAGACTATCTAGTATTTGGTCACATTTAAGAGAAAAAGTTCTATCCTGTAAATACTATGCAAATTTTGACAGAATAATTCATTGACTTTCAGAAAGCTACAATTTCAAATAGTGATTTTGCAAGCAGAACAATTTACCAATTGACAACTGTTAATTTAATGATTTGTTAAATTAAAGTGCAACTATGTGATTTTGTCTTGACAACTGTTACTTAATGAGTAATTCAATTAAAGTGCCACTATTTGATTTTGTATTGGCAACTGTTGCTTAATGAGTAATTCAATTAAAGTGATGTCAAAATATTTTACGTGACTGATGGCTATTAAAAAAATACTGTAGTGACGTAAAGGGAAGCATTAAAATACTTTGAACTCGTTTACGACGAAATAACTTTTGCTGTTTCTATAATTAAAATTTTTGTTTGAATCATGATTAATAATAATAAAATGTTTGATTGATTTGTTATACATCTTCAATATGATATTGCACTGGGGCAATGTGTCCTCCCCCGGTTGCTTGATCTATTTGGTGCCCATCAAATAATGTAATAGAAGTACTGAATTCATGGAAAGTCCAAAAAATTCAGCACTTGATTTTGAAATAATAATTAACAATTATATATTGTTATATGATATCAACACATGAAACCTAAACAATATAAAGAAGCAACCATCAGAGCCACACTTGACATTAGATTTATTGTGATATTTTATTAGTTATAATAGAGGTATGCCACAGTGATACTAATGGCAAGTTAGATGAAGAAATATGGTTATTTTACTGAACAAAATTATTTGCGTTACAATTTTAGGCAATATTATTAAATTAACTACTTGACCTGCATTATAAGCCACTCAGTGGCGTCCCTAGTGGTTCGGACCACACCGGGTGACATCCTCACCGAGGAATGACATCCAAATGGCAACTGCTAATTTGACAGAGCTCTCACCAGTCGTTTTTATAACAGAAATCTTCCAACCTGCCCGTTTTAGCTAAGGTTCTTGAGAGAGTTGTGCCACAACAGCTTGTGCTGCATCTTAGCCCTTATGAATTGCTTGATAAGTCTCAATCTGCATATCGACCTGAGCACAGCTGTGAGAGAGCACTGCTCCGTGTCATGGATTATGTTCTTTGTAGTGCTGACTGCGGCGATCTGACAATATTGGTTTTGTTGGATCTCCGTGCTGCTTTTGATGTGATCGACCATGAGCTTCTTCTGTCAAGACTTCTGAACGTGGCAAGCATTACTGGATCTGCACTTTGCTGGTTTTCTTCTTGTCTAACTGACAGGACTCAGCGTATTGTGGTGAGGCAGGCATCTTCCATGGACACTTCCATTACCTGTGGTGTGCCACAGAGCTCACTTTTAGGATCTATCTGTTCTCCATGTACACAAGCCAGCATGGCAGAATTATTGAAGGTCATGATATGTCCCGCAAATTGTGTGCGGATGACACAGAACTATACAAGTGTTTCAACCCTGATCCCTTGGAGTCTGCTGCTGTTCAGGCTGTCGAGGACTGCTGTCTTGTTGTGAAAGAATGGATGTCATCAAACAGACTAAAATTAAATGACGATAAGACTGAGGCAATTATTTGTTGTTCAGACGCCAATCTTCGGAAGTTTGCCATCGCATCCATTAAAGTTGGTGAATCAGAGATCCCGTTTTCCTCCACTGTCAGAGACCTTGGCTTTTATATTGACAGAAACTTAGCATTATTCCCCATGTCAGTTCTGTGGTCAGGACATGCTTCTGTCATCTGCGCGCCCTGGGTCATCTGCGTCCTCAACTCAATAAGAGAACAGCCAGTGCCGTGACAGTAAGTCTCATCCAATTGAAGATTAGATTACCGTAACAGTTGTTTGTGGGGTTTACATCAGAACCAAATTCAGAGGCGCCAGAAGGTTCAGAACACTGCAGCACGCATTGCATCACGGATAACGAAATCTGAAAACATCACCCCAGTTCTTAGAGACCTCAATTGGCTTCTTGTAAATGAACGAATTGACTACAAAATTCTGTCCCTGGCGTATAGCTGTATAGAAGGCTCTGCACCGGAATATCTCATAGAACTGATTTATAAACAACTAACTATCTTTAAAGAGACTGCGGTCTTCAACACAGTCCTTACTGAGCGTTCCCAGTGTGGATGAACAAAGAAAAATATCTTACGGAGTGCGCTCTTTTGAAGTGATAGCGCCAAAATTATGGAACCATTTGCCCCAATCTTTAAGGGCATTGAAATGATAAAAAATCATTTAAGAAACATTTAAAGAAGACTTTTTTTAGTTTAATATATTTAAGAACATCAGAGCGCTGTGAGCATGTTAAAGTAGCATGGATACAAGCACTATATAAATATTCAATTCAATTCAAATTAATTGAATACTGGAAAAGAGTGCTACCAGAATAGGATGGCACCAGAACAGTGTGTCAACAGATAAGGGTGCCATAAGAACAGTGTGCTAAGATAGCAGGGTGCCACCACAACAGGGTGTCACCAGACAAAGCAGGGTGCCATCAGAGTAGGTTGCATACAAACCAGGGTGCCAAAGAGCTAATGCCACTAGAGAAGGGTACCCACCGAGCAAACAGACGCTGAGGGGTTAAAAAGAAAGGAATTTAGAGGGGATGGGCAAAATGATAGGAAAGCAATCATGAGACAGTGGACTCACTTTGCTTTCTGCTCTTGCTTAGTCTCACCCATTAAATCTTTATAGCCACCATAAAATATTTGATATCTTTAAAATGCATTTTAGAACACATCCGAAATTAGTTTTGTATCAGTCTACACTTAATCAGAGAGCAACGGGATAAATACTAGTTAAAAATAGATGCCATTTGACCTCATCTTCATCGTGTGCTCCCTGCAAAAAATACGGGTTATGTCAGATATTTTAAGCCCTTGATCATTTGATTTGGATACTTTTTTAAAATTATTTACTTGTAATGCAAGTTTGGGGAAGGAGAAAACTAACCCGAAAAGTGGCGGGGGTGGGGGGGGGGGTGGGGAATGAATGCAAAAAAAGACAAACAAAAAACTTACGCATAATACTTACTTTTCCTAAATATTTTATGATTGAATACTTTGATGATGATTGAATACTTTAATAGCGCTTCTTTCCGTGCCATTTAAGCATGCTCACAGCGCTCTGATGTCCTAAAATCTATTGAAAGAAAGAACAAAAAAGTTTTTTTTAATGTTTCTTAAATGATTTTTAAAAATAATGTTCAATTTCCTTAAAAGATTGATGAAAACTTTTCCATAATTAATAGCTTCAAAAGAGCGCACTCCGTATGACTTATCTCTGTGTCCCTCCACACTGGGAGCTCTCAGTGAGGACTGTGATGAAAAGCGCAGGTTATGTAAAGATACATGTTAAGAAATTAGTTTTTGAAAATATTCAGGCGCAGAGCCATCTATACAGAAGTACGCCTGGGTCTGTGTCAATGCGCTCACTCCCAGGAAGCTAGTGGAGATCTCCAAGAACTGGGGTGATGTGGTTAGACTTCTTTATACAGCGATGCGATCTCCAAGGTTCACCACAGTCAAAAAGAGAAGAAAATGCTGTTTTGTGAAAATGTCTATATCTTTTTTAATGGGGTTTTAAAACTGGTAATTTTTATAAATTATACATGAACAGCATAATAGGTTTGTTAAGTAGACATGAGATGTTTACATAAGACATCATATATTTATTAATGTGTGATTTTTAAATGAGGGAAATCGCTTAAAAATAAATTATACATTTTCTAATATTCAGTTTGACTGAAATGTTTATTTCGAATTTCAAATTATTATAACATTCCTTAAATGGATTACAAATATCTCTCTTTGATATACGTCAACCAGTGGCGTTCTAGGGATAGCTAGGGATTTTGGGGCCCGGGGGGGGGGGGGGTGGCACTTTGGGGATCACTGCATTTTGATATTCGACATTATTTAATGTAAAAAAAAATCGGACGCTTCTTTGGGGGCCCCCCTTAAGTAGGGGCCCGGGGGGAATTTCGAATTTGGACTCCCCCTCCCCTAGCTACGCCACTGACCTCAACACGTTTAAAAAATTACATTTAATTTTTTTTTAAATTGGTGATTTAGTAAGATTATATTTTTCTAAAACTAGTTTCTACTGGATTCTCATCTAAAAATAAAAAAAAAATTAAAGAAATAAAATGCTTACAAATAAGCATGGCATATTTTTTTTATTGATTTGATTTTAAAAGACAAAGGCGTTTGGGGAAATAAATAAATATAGATTAAATAAGGGGAAAAAAACCACTGTGATAAGCAAGAAACTGTGTTACACAAGGAACTCATTTAAAGAAAACACACTTTCGATTTAATAACAATTGATGAGATGTGCAGTATTTGCATGCGCCCGTTAGATGCACAGGGTTTGTGTTTGTATGACAAATAATTTGTCCATTTGATCTAGCTCAACGTGCACGGAATCAAGCACATTTAAATTATGCTCATAACTATATTTTAAAAAAAGTATGATCCCATCATACTATTTATAATTAACTCCTAACGCTACTTTAAATGTCATGTCTTTATGATCAAGTATAATTTTAAAATTATACACCATTATGTTGATGTAGACGTATTTTAATACAATGTTGTTGAAGTCTTTCAAATAGTGAGGTTGAAAAACATAAATAAATTGAAATACCGATACAATAAGTTAGCTTTCGACTTATATTATTTAATAGGGATCGGCAATTTTTTGGAACATTACGATATTTATAATGGAATCATATACTTGTATAACACGATTAGCTTTTGATACAGGGATCCTCAAATATATCGAGCGTTACGATATTTCATATGCTTGACTAATTGTAATCGGTTAAAAGGCAAGAGTAATTATTTTTTAAATGTTAAGAAAATTACAATTTAGTAGTTTATTATTATTATTTTTCGTTTTAGTGTTATAAAAATTTTTTCCCCTCAGAGTGGGTACTTCACCTTCTCATGCTCCCCAACCACGCCCACCCCCAGCCCCGGGGGGGGGGGGCCCCGGGTAAATGCCTAAATAAAACAATGCTTAGTGGGTCGCCCTTTAATTACATTAACAATTTTACAGCAATTTTTGACTCCCCCCCCCCCCTTTTTTTTTCCAACAACTGTCAATCTTTCGATGACCATCCTATTTCATTATTTCAACATTTTATAATCCCACCCCCTAACAAGAAAAATAAATTACAATATAATTAAATTTATAAATACGTTTGACTTTGTGCTGATGTATTTTAAATAACACAGCATTTTAGGAAAACCATTTTATTACATCTTTAGCTTGTTAATCAACAAGTTAAAAAATTTTTACACTTCAATTGTATAATGCAGAATCAATGAAAAGTTTGTTAAAAACTAAATAAAATTGTTTGTGAAAGTATGATTATTGTCAGTATAGCCGACAATTGTAATATAGTTTCTAGCCGCTGTTATCTTTCCACTTGGTAGCGAGGGGTTGCTCTATCGTAACAATGGGCATCAGGGACATCATTTGGGTAGGGGGCAAATGCCCCCTGCCCCCGATTTTGCTGGTTGTATTTAAATTGCTATGTACTCTGGCGCATCCAGTAATAAACAACTTAACAAGCCGACCAAGTTTTGGTTTTGCCCCCCCCCCCCTTTCCTTCTCCTGAAAAAAATCTGAAATGACGCCCCTGGCGGACACAGTCTATAGTAATTTTCATCTTGCGGAACTATTATACCTGACAAGTCAACATCATCCTTATCTAAATATTCAGCATTTAAAACAGAAGCATTGTCTGTGTGAGCAATAGTTGCCATAAGCTCTCTCTGTCTTTGAGTTGGTATAGTTGGTATTGAACACCGATGAGTTGGTGGGTTTTTTTTTAATTGAACACCATGTACAATGGTATGTTAATCATTCTAGGGAGCGGATTAAGAGAAAAATAACAGGTGAAGAGTTGCCAACTTTTGACTTCTCTTGCACTAACAAAGTGTGCTAACATTCTAACCAACCATCTGCAGTGCACTGACAGACACAATTAAATATCTCTTATATTGTTAAAAGCCTAAACATTTATGACTATTTACTTTAACATAATGAAAGAACCAGTCAATTTTAAGCTTAAAATTGTAATAGAAAAAACATGTTTGTTGACGTCAACTAATCTAACCCCCCCCTCCCCCCTTGTCATCAACTGTCAAACATTTCAAACCCCCCTCCCCCTATTTTTTTTGACATAATTAATGGACGCCCCCTAATGCGTTATCTGAGAATTACATTTTCATTGAATGACCAAGGCTGTGAAAGCGCCTCAAAGCAGCATGTTTTAATCTCGACGAAGCCATAGATCGGGTCAATATTTGAAGTTTTGATATGCACAGCTGAATGGGAATTCTTGGAATCCATCCTCATTCTCTCAGTAAGATAACAATTATTTCTCACTAATCAGTGTGTCTGTGGCTTCATTTAGGAGGAGCTTGTCAATACAGAAAATGTCATAGAAGTATTTGATATCTAACACGGAGCAATCCATGCTTTCTGGTCTTGCGATTTTGTCAAATGAATGTCACAGGGTGAATTTTTTAAATTTTATTTGAAGTGAATGACATGTTTGCATCTTTGTAGACCAGGAAAGTAACAGTTTAACTGTAAAATTAAATGTTCAAATAAAAAGTTATTTTGTATTCTATTGTTATAAACGCTGTTACCCAAGATTCTGTTTCCTGTTTATGTCTTTTTTAAAAATTTGAGTATTAAATTTAGTAACAAACTATCAGCAGTTCTGTACGATCTTGTTAATAATTTATCAGATCAGGTCCGGTTAGGGCAGTGTTTCTCAACCTTTCTAATGCTGCGACCCCTAAATACGTTTCCTTATATTGTAGTGACCCCATAACTATAAAATTGTTTTCGTTGCTACTGTATAAATATGTGTTTATTGAAAGGTGATGCACCAGCATGAACATTAGCCTTATAATTTATATGTTAACATTCAGGTTTTTATGTGTTATGTTGATTAAAAATATAACAATGCCATTTACTTCAACAACAAAACAAAAAGTCCGCCAATAAATCATTCATTTTAAATTGTCCAACCGTTAGTTGCCTTTGAAATTGTGGGAATTCCCTTTGTGAGCTATGCGTGACGTGGAATTTTGGTAAAGTTGTATTGCATCCCGGATACAGCCTGAACAGGATTGGCAAGGTCAGAAAACAATACTAGATTTAATTATTAAAATAGTCATTTTAATAATCAACTTAATTCATACTTATATTATTTTACATAAACACAAGTTAAAAGTTTGTAACCCACATAGCCTATTAAATAAGGGCTTTGTTGTAATAGGGGCCAAGCTTATAAAAAAAGTGAATCGCCAGAATACTTTGGAATTATAAATAAAAATTACGAATCGTACTGCGCATATCCAAAAAATGTGGAACAAAACTGGTTCTTAAATAAGGAATCTTTGGAAAATTGCAAACTACGTCACATTTTCTCTAAAAAATAAGTGCTTCCCTCAGCAGTGACGCAGCAGTGACGTAGCAGTTTTTGTGTTCCGGTAACTATGAAATTTATGCTACGTGTTTTCTTGTGTGTCTCAGTCAGGACTTTCATAACGACACGGTAAGCATATATCACATAAATACTTTTTTTGTGCTAGTTATTCCTTAAAAACAAAATTTAGTGCCATGAAAACTAAATTCACTGACAGTTTAAAAATATTTAAGTTATTAAAAATGACCAAGTCAATGAAAAGTTATTTTTCCCACTAGGCCAATGCCAGGGAGAAGTGGGGTGTGGAAGTGCAATCAAATCGAAAGTAAATTTGATTCCATCGAGATGTCGGACATGGCTATTATTACTGTCAATTATGAGATGATTCTTTTATTGTTAAATTCATAAATATCTAAATAATTCTAAAATCTTTACTTGGAATAGCATTTAGTCTGATGGGACCTGGGCACGCATGGCCGCTATTAGAATAAATGCTATTCGGATGTCTTTTGTGGTAGTCTTTTTGTCTTACAAACCCAACAATAATATTTTTAATATTTTTACTAAACCCCACCTCTCACCTGTGATACCGGGTCCAAATACACACAGCACAAACAAGTTTAGGATAAGGGCTGTTTGTTACTTTTGAAATCCTTTATAATAACTTCACTTTTGTTAGTGGGTGGGTTGCAGATAGGCTAGGTGGCATGCAAAATCTTCGGAGGGTTAACGGACCCACTTCCCGTCAAGGTATTGAGCTGAAACTTGGCAAATCGATTCATTGCCGATGACAACACGTGAAATTGTATCAAATTTTCAGCCGCCCCTCCCCCCTCAACCTACACAAATCTGTTTTCCTGTTTTTCAAGGGAGAACATGAAGGAACATTCCCGATAATTGTGGTATTTGAGATTCTTTAAAAAAAAAAAATTATCGTGAT
This sequence comes from Lymnaea stagnalis, assembly GCA_964033795.1. Taxonomy (NCBI): domain Eukaryota; kingdom Metazoa; phylum Mollusca; class Gastropoda; family Lymnaeidae; genus Lymnaea; species Lymnaea stagnalis. The sequence goes on along the minus strand of CAXITT010000480.1, from coordinate 291,700 downwards.
TTCTTTTGGTGCGTAATATTTTTGTTGGCTTTTCTAAAATAGTTGGTGAAATAAATCTGCGTTATAAAAGACCGTGGATCATGAAATGTTCAGGGGCGTGACAAAAATGTGCGGTTGCCAGCCTAGGGGGAGGGGGTAGCACTAATTTGGATTCTCATAGAGTGCGGTTCTTGTATGCATGCTTTGTCAAATTTTCAGTTGATATTACATTTTGTAAAGGATTTATATAACAACATTGTTTTAAAGGGTTGTTATGTCTAGGCTTCTTTCAGGCACAAGATAAAATTTTAATTTTCTTTTGAAGATCTCTATGGAACGCCTTCCACTTCCATCGACAGTAAGAAACGTTTGGATGTAGATGGCAAAGAGAAAATTGATAGAGGCGACATTTTGGGATTCATCAACAAGAACAAGAGGATTAAAGACCAGTCTAAGTAGACAAGGACAAGCAGAATATCCCTATTACCTTTAAAAATTTAATCACTTACCGGTAATGGTATTCTTGTATTAGATCTCATGGGTTAATTGAGTAATTTTTATTAATAAATTGATGCATTTCATTTTATATTATCAAGACTTACATACCTTTTATAAATATAAATATTGATTTAAAATAAAGCCTAATCAAAGATATAATTAAAATACAATAAAAAGTTTTTTTTCCTCTTTACAAATAATAATTTTTCCAATTTTTTCTCCTCATAATTGTTTTAAAACAAAAACTCCAATAAAATTATATAAAAAAAAGTCTTGATCTACTTTAAAATTTTTGTTGCTCTTAGAAAAGTTTAGAAAAAAATCTTAACTCCACTTCTATAAAAGATAGAAGAATAAGATTATATTTATAGTTTATATACAATATTATTAATCAGTTGATAATAAATATAACCTTATAGATAATGATTTGGCTTACTTTACTATATTATAATGTAACAGTTTGGGAGTGTGCAGAGAAATTTATAAAAATTATAACATGATCTATTAAATTACATTAACTATTATGTTAAATTTATTAGAGAAATAGTTTAGTCGGCTATAAACTTCTCATCGCTTAAATAGTGAAGAACACCAAAAAAGTCATTAAAATGATAAGTTTTATGACTTTGAAAAAATGAAAATATCTTCAAATAATTCCTAGGAGACTTCTTGCTTTCCTGATATTTTGCTGTGGGTTAATTGACTACGAAATCGACCAAAGCACCACTCTCTTACCCCGGTTGAGATATTTCCTCTCAGTTTTCATTCACCCTGTTACGCACTGGCTTCTAATATGAGAAATTAATCTCCTATTTTAATTTTATTGGCTCGTTGTAAACAGTGCCTAACAAAGGACGATACCATAGAGTCAACAATAGTAAAGATACGACACTCAAAACAGTTGCCAGTTACAATTAATAAGATTTATTATGTCTTAAGATAATTACAAAAGAAAAGAAAATATAATGACGTTCTTCAACTTACAGTATGGTAGATCTTTTACCGGTACACAGTTAATACAGTTAGAATAATGTGCCAATGAATAATGATGAATGCGAAATGAACACATATGAGCACACAAAGAATAATACAATTGTCTCGTAAAGTAAAAAAAAAAATGTCTGAATCTCTCCCTCTCTCCGTGCCTGTCAATCCCTTTATATATGCAGCGTAAGCCCTGCCTTCCAGAAGCTACTCAGCATTTCTTTACATTTCTAGAACAAATCGCGAATGTTCGACAAGATACTAGCAGACATACTAACCATATTTAATTGGTCGTCGGTAATAAACACGATACATCAAAGAGATAAGCTACGCCCATCTATAAACGTAGCATGTGCTAGGAATCTAATTTGGGTCAAGCAAAGTTCACGCACGGGGAAAAAGTGTCACACAACAATTGTTTAGCTAAACTATTTATTGTTGAGAAAAACTATTTATATATTGTTGAGAAAAACTATTTTATTGATTGTTGAGATAAACTATTTATTTATTGTTGAGATAAACTATTTATTTATTGCTCTGCAGTATTTTTAAAAATATTTTAAAAAAATATTTAATCATACTTTAATTTTATGTGGACAAGCAATACAATGTTAACATTTTAATAAATGGTTTTGCTACATAACAATATATTAATTTAGATATTGTATTTTGATATTAAGCAATTAATCTTGTTGATTTTTATATTTAAAGATACATTAGTTTAGTAATTTTTTTATATTTAACGATATATTAATTTAAGTAATTTGCTTTGATATTTATCAAATCATTAAATGTAACAAATTTGCTTTGATACTTAAAATGGCCTTTACAAAAGTTGTTCATGATCTATTCAGAGTTGAGTATGATGAGCTAACGACTAACACGTACTACATTCATGCATTCTGACCTGGGTAATGTACTCAACCGCCTAAGGGGTCATGAAGGCGCCTCCACAGGTCTGTGTCATTAAACACTGAGATTTTCAAAATATGAAATAAAGTTGACGGCCAGGGATGTCAATAAACGAGTCAATTTCTTAACATTACCGATAAGAAGAATTCTCTTTTAAAAGCCACCTTTGGGTGTCAAATGTTAACCTTCTGAAGGAAATACAGAATAAAGTGAATCTAAATATTACCCAGCCGAACTGAATTAATCTTGAGTAATTTATGGTCAAGTTAAAATTAAAATAAGATACTTTTTAAGGATTTGGTGTTAAAAAAAGGAAAATATCGTTTCTAAATTGTTGAATAATTGTCTCTCAGATTTTCATGTCGGAGACACAACAAAGGAACATGCTTTGAACACAAACTTGGGAAAATTAAGATGGAAGAATTGTGAGACAAATCCAGGTCACAAGGACTTTATACCTGTCAAAGAATTTGGACTTAATCATCTTCCAGAAGGACATAGAAACGAGACAATTCTGAAAAGAATTAAATGCTTAGCTGATTTGACTTGTCGTTTAACGGTCTGCAAAAAGAGCAGCAACAGACCAAAAGACAACACACTCTTTTGTGACGTTGGAGAGCAGCGAATGGCCACGGGGACTGTGATTGAAATCGTAAAAACCAAATTAGCGAAAACTAAACAGTGCGAACACTGTAGAGGATCACACACATTTTCAAAAGGGTTTCATGTAATTAGAATTATGACCGCCTGCCATGTCGTGTTTGACTGTGAAGAAGCAGAAAACACAACAATAGATTTATTTTATGACGATGAAATTGACACTGAAGGCATACAGAGATTGGAAGGGTTTCGGGTGAAGTCGAGGAATATTGATTTAGACCAGTGTGTTTTTGAATGCACCACAAAGGACGTTAAGTTAGTAAATTTATTGGAAGAAAAATTAATAACATTTAACAATTTAACAAAAAGTAGTCCATCCGCTGGTACTGTTCCGTGCGAGATCATTGCTTCACACCCACACGGCCTATCGAAGCACATCAGTGTTGGTGTGTCAAAGCACATCAATGTTGGTGTGTCAAAGGATAAACATGACCTAACACTAACAGGAAATTCTGGGCATTTTCATAGGAAATTTCCAATGAAGTGTTATGAAGACAAGGTCGAGATTTCTTTATTCCTATCCACGGATTCGATCATTGTCTCAAATAAACCAGGTGAGTGACAGATAATTTCTATTCCAAGGGTTCTCAAACTACACCAGGTATCCTTAAAGTGGCCCAGTAATGGACACATTTGGAGCCTGGCATTGACTATCCATTTAGCCAACAGACCAATAATTTCCATTTAAATAAGGATAAGATATTGATTGAAATTGTTCTTCATTAAAAGTATTTGTTTTCTTTTTCTTTTGAACAGTCAATAAGAAATTTACATCGACCATAATAATTAGTTGATTATATTATATTATTTCAAGCAATATTCCGGTCCGCAGCAGTTGCTAAGTAGAACCCCCCCCCCCCAACAACTTTTAAAAAAATTAGAGGATCCCTGGTATTCATTTACACTCATCCTATTCCATGGTATTGTTCTTCAATGATTAAACGATACTTTCCTAGTTTCCTACTTAACTTTATCATTTTGCAAAATGCCATGTTGCTTTAATAAAATCATCACGTATGTCATCTGACATTTCTGGATCTTCGTCTTCCACCCCACAGTTTCAGAATTTGCTGGCATCCAGTGCGATGTGTTTTTTCCTGATTCAACCACTCAGAAGTGTCATTTATGGAAGTGGGACGAGGAAGTTCGCAGTGTAAGATTAAAATGTTTAATCCTTTACACGAAGCTAACATTCCCAATATATGCGAATATTTTGTCATACTTTACATTGTATAAAAAAAGACACACACAGTCCCACACACAAAGTCAGACACAGACAGACACACACAGATACACAGGCATACACACACAGACAGGCACACAGAGACATCACAAACAGACACATATTAATATAATTGCATTTTCTGATTCATCTACTCAAATGACAATTGTTATGAACGTTGCAGACCAAGGCTTTCCTCATAGGTGAAGCAGGGATACACGAAGATCCAAACAATTTCTACCTTGAGTTGATGCTGCCCAATGAAGCAAGCCAAATCATGAGGGATGACAACTATCTAGAATATTACAAAGACGATGTAACTAGCGCTTTTTGCATTTATGTAAAAAGATTAGATTAATTTTCAAATAACTCGATTAATTTTATTTAGTTTCCTTAAAATAAATACAGAGGCGTCGCTAGTGTTGGGGCCGCCGAAGAGGTAAAATTATTGGTTCACACCCTTCCATTTTTCCCCGGCCGTCCCCCGCCCTGCACCGAGTTATTCTTAACCAGATCTTACATCGTTCATAGTGTTGTTCTTAAGTTTAGTTCTTCTTCTTCTTCTTTATTTAAAGGGCCCACGATCAATGAATTGATCATTCTGGCTCCTATGTTTCAGAGGGGTTTGCGATGTTACTGTCCATGGGTTTCAATGGGATACTTCACTGGTTGCAAGGGCGACTCAGCAGTGGTGTTATGAACTGGGGGTTGGAATACAGGAGGCAATAGACACAAATGTATCGAGTGTAGCCGCCTCAACTGTTGCTTTTGGAAGCTTGTTCCAGTCCCCTATTGTCTTCGGCAGGAATGAGGAGCTTCTGTACTTCGTTCTTGTTTTTACCAGCCGGAACTGTTTGTCGTGACTTCGTCGCAGTCTGGGGGGAAGATGAACGAGTTTCTGTTTGATTCCGGAGCAGTGCACCAGCCCATTTGTTATCTTGTACAACATGGTGAGCCTGGATAGTCGTCGTCGTTCTTCCAATGTCGACCAGCCCAGTGTTTCCAGCATGCTGCCAACACTCGAGGTGCTTCTGTAGCGGTTCATGACAAAGCGTGCTGCCCGTCGCTGGACCGCCTCCAACCTGTCGATGCTTTTCTGGGTAAATGGGTCCCAGACTGTAGAAGCATACTCTAAAATAGGTCGGACAAAGGCTTTATAGGCTTTTTCTTTCACGCTTGAGTTGCCGATCTTCAGATTGCGCCTTAGGAACCCCAGGGTCTTGTTTGCCCGGTTGCACACACTGTTAATGTGCTCGTCCCAGCGGACCTCTCTTTGGATGGTAACACCCAAGTACTTAACGGAGGAAACTGGCTCAAGAATATGGCCATGCAGTTCGTAAGAGTGGTTTAGAGGGAACCTGCTTCTGGAGACTGACAGGGTCTGGCACTTGACGGGATGAAATTCCATGTCCCAGCTCATCTCCCACTCAGCTAACCGATTGAGGTCTTGTTGAAGCTGGCTCTGGTCAGAGCTGTTGACCATTGTCCTATATACCGCCGTGTCGTCTGCGAAAAGTCTTGCTTGAGAGGTCAGCTTCTCGGGCAGATCATTGATATATGCTAGGAACAAACAAGGGCCTAGCACTGAGCCCTGGGGGACCCCTGACTTAACACCGACAAAGGAGGAGGTTTTGCCATCTACCACTACTGCCTGGCATCGGTCGCTGAGGAAGCTAGAGATCCATGTTTTGGTAGTGCCTTGGATCCCATATCTATGCAGTTTGTGCAATAGCAAGCTATGGTTGACACGGTCAAACGCTTTTGAAAAGTCCAGCACAAGCACATCAGTCTGCTTGCTGTTCTCCAAGTTGGTCGTCAACTCTTCAGCAAATTCAAGGAGTTGGGTCTCGCATGATCTGTTGACTCGAAAGCCATGCTGACAGTCATTGAGTATATTATTTCTCTCCAGGTAAGAGTTAGTTCATAAGTAACAGAAGACATAAGCAACTAAAAACATAAGTAACAGAAGACATAAGCAACTGAAGACATAAGCAACTGAAGACATAAGCAACTGAAGACATAAGCAACTGAAGACATAAGCAACTGAAGGCATAAGCAACTGAAGACATAAGCAACTGAAGACATAAGCAACTGAAGACATAAGCAACTGAAGGCATAAGCAACTGAAGGCATAAGCAACTGAAGGCATAAGCAACTGAAGACATAAACAACAGAAGACATAAGCAACTGAAGACATACGCAACTGAAGACATACGCAACTGAAGACATAAGCAACAGAAGACATAAGCAACAGAAGACATAAGCAACTGAAGACATAAGCAACAGAAGACATAAGCAAAAGAAGACATAAGCAACTGAAGACATAAGCAACAGAAGACATAAGCAAAAGAAGACATAAGCAACAGAAAACATAAGCAACAGAAGACATAAGCAACAGAAGACATAAGCAACAGAAGACACAAGCAACAGAAGACATAAGCAACTGAAGACATAAGCAACAGAAGACATAAGCAACTGAAGACATAAGCAACTGAAGACATAAGCAAAAGAAGACATAAGCAACAGAAAACATAAGCAACAGAAGACATAAGCAACAGAAGACATAAGCAAAAGAAGACATAAGCAACTGAAGACATAAGCAACAGAAGACATAAGCAAAAGAAGACATAAGCAACAGAAAACATAAGCAACAGAAGACATAAGCAACAGAAGACATAAGCAACAGAAGACACAAGCAACAGAAGACATAAGCAACTGAAGACATAAGCAACAGAAGACATAAGCAACTGAAGACATAAGCAACTGAAGACATAAGCAAAAGAAGACATAAGCAACAGAAAACATAAGCAACAGAAGACATAAGCAACAGAAGACATAAGCAAAAGAAGACATAAGCAACTGAAGACATAAGCAACAGAAGACATAAGCAAAAGAAGACATAAGCAACAGAAAACATAAGCAACAGAAGACATAAGCAACAGAAGACGTAAGCAAAAGAAGACATAAGCAACAGAAAACATAAGCAACAGAAGACATAAGCAACAGAAAACATAAGCAACAGAAGACATAAGCAACAGAAGACGTAAGCAAAAGAAGACATAAGCAACAGAAAACATAAGCAAAAGAAGACATAAGCAACAGAAGACATAAGCAACAGAAAACATAAGCAACAGAAGACATAAGCAACAGAAGACATAAGCAACAGAAGACATAAGCAACAGAAGACATAAGCAACAGAAGACATAAGCAACAGAAGACATAAGCAACAGAAGACATAAGCAACAGAAGACATAAGCAACAGAAGACATAAGCAACAGAAGACATAAGCAACAGAAGACATAAGCAACAGAAGACATAAGCAACAGAAGACATAAGCAACAGAAGACATAAGCAACAGAAGACATAAGCAACAGAAGACATAAGCAACAGAAGACATAAGCAACAGAAGACATAAGCAACAGAAGACATAAGCAACAGAAGACATAAGCAACAGAAGACATAAGCAACAGAAGACATAAGCAACAGAAGACATAAGCAACAGAAGACATAAGCAACAGAAGACATAAGCAACAGAAGACATAAGCAACAGAAGACATAAGCAACAGAAGACATAAGCAACAGAAGACATAAGCAACAGAAGACATAAGCAACAGAAGACATAAGCAACAGAAGACATAAGCAACAGAAGACATAAGCAACAGAAGACATAAGCAACAGAAGACATAAGCAACAGAAGACATAAGCAACAGAAGACATAAGCAACAGAAGACATAAGCAACAGAAGACATAAGCAACAGAAGACATAAGCAACAGAAGACATAAGCAACAGAAGACATAAGCAACAGAAGACATAAGCAACAGAAGACATAAGCAACTGAAGACATAAGCAACAGAAAACATAAGCAACAGAAAACATAAGCAACAGAAGACATCAGCAACTGAAGACATAAGCAACAGAAGACATAAGCAACTGAAGACATAAGCAACAGAAAACATAAGCAACAGAAAACATCAGCAACAGAAGACATAAGCAACTGAAGACATAAGCAACTGAAGACATAAGCAACAGAAAACATAAGCAACAGAAAACATAAGCAACAGAAGACATCAGCAACTGAAGACATAAGCAACAGAAGACATAAGCAACTGAAGACATAAGCAACAGAAAACATCAGCAACAGAAGACATCAGCAACAGAAGACATAAGCAACAGAAGACATAAGCAACTGAAGACATCAGCAACTGAAGACATAAGCAACAGAAGACAAAAGAAATCAACGAGTTTGAGTTCACAGCATTCAAATAATTTTTTAAAATACGCTTTATTCAAAACTTGAAATTTGACAGCTCAGCTCGAGCTTGACTATCCTGATACTAGAGCTTGACTATCCTGATACTAGAGCTTGACTATCCTGATACTAGAGCTTGACTATCCTGATAGAAACATGTCAATCACTTCATCAAAATCAACATTCTTCACCTTATCACTTTCAATGACAAAATTAAAATACCAGAAAACCTCAACTGTTTCATGGTAGATCGAAAATAGTTATTTATACGTTTCAGTTTTGAAGAGCTCCTTTCAGATACACACAAATCTTGAAAAAGCTGGGGGGGGGGGATGACGACTAAGGGGAGGATTGGGAGGGGGGGATTGGGGGAGATTCCAGGACGTTCTAATCAGCTATGAATGACAAAACGGCCAATATTCAACATTATTTGGAGCTAAGAATGACAACGATTAATAGACCCAAAGCATCGCCCTTTTGCTGTCGCAAGCAGTGTGTTGTTCTAACACCAATTTGCCTTTTTTGTCCCATTCAATAACTCAAGAATTTAGAAGTGTTTTTAATTGATGTGTTTAATTAAGTTAAACTATTAAATCTTTGCACCGACTTACTACTATCAATCGGTTAAAAGTTTAAATTCTATAGACACAGCAGTTATTTTTTATCTTGGTCATCACCGCCTTACCCTAACTCACATCTCGGGCCATTAATTTATTTGGCCTTATCTTAAGGCCCATGTGTCTGGACATTATGGAACATTTAATAATAATTTTAATTAAAAAATCTTCGGAACTTGTCTCCAATGTTTTTGTTTTTTATCTATTAAATTTTAGAACAGCTGATCTCAACATATGGGTCACGACCCCTTTGGGGGTCGAGCGACATTTTTAGAGGGATCACCAAGACCATTTGAAAGAACATATACTCTACAGTTATGAAGTATCAACGAAAATAATTTTGTGGTTGGGGATCGCAACAACATGAGGGACTGTATTAAGGGTCGCTGCTTTATGACGGTTGAGAACCATTGTTATAGAAGATAAGCCAACTTCATATGCCTACCGATCGTGTATCCAAATATTTCAATGCTAAAAAACTGGATGTTTAATGTAATTTAAATTTAAAAAAAAACGATTCGGTTTATGCGAAACGTATTAGTTTTGTTTCCAAATTTTTAATTATAATTTTTATATATTTTTCATTCGATTTAAATTTTTGTTTTATGATTAAAAAAAAAAAAAAATTATAATTATGTACAGTCAACCTATCTACTGGCAAAATTACCTAAGTGTTAACTAAAAAAAGTTAAATCCTGTACTGAAATAACATATTTACATAAAGTTACTGAAATTCTAATAAAATAGTGTTTACTATGTTAAACTTATGTTTCTAGTAAAACTTATTTTACAAGATTTATAAATGAATTGGAATGATAAAAAAATGTATAAATGTATTACTCGGTCATTATATTTTCTTAAATTATGTTTTGAATTATGTATTGTATTTTAAATCTAAAAAGTGTTTCTAATGTATAATTATGTTTGTGAAAAAATGCATTAAGACTATGGTGCCATACATGTTTTCTGTATTGTGAAAGTAATAGACCTATTGTGTGTTATTTGTTCTTTTAGGATTCTGGTATTGTGTTTAGTGTTATATTTCTACTGTGTGAATTGTTCCTCTTTATTTGATTTGTTTAAGTGTAGCTTTAACCTGTAAGATTGGCTTATAATTGTTACACGTATCAAAAATATATAAGAAAATAAAGGTAATAAAATATGTTTATAGCATAAAATAAAGTTTATAGTAGTGTTATATAGAGTTTGTTTACATAATTTTTCTCTGGCGTAAACTCTGATTGACCCCGCATGAGACGCTGTCTTCACAGATGGGAGTGGCTTAGTCTTTTGATCTGTCATGTTGATGCCGACAGCCACTAAAAATAATTAATCCGTTCCAAATAGTATTTTGTAGAATGATTGTGATTGTTCTAGAAACGTCATAAGTCTTTCTGGAAGGCAGGGCTTACGCGACCTATATGATGTAAGCAGAACTTAAATCATAAATGAACTTAGCATCACCTGTTTTTAGCCAATTAGATTTTTAAAAAAATAAAAAAAGCTTCAAGAATGCCCTTGCTCCCTTCCCATGCCCTGGTAATTAAGATCATCACAGAGTCAAAGTTCTTTGCTACCTTTTAAGATTCTGTCCAATGATTTTCTTACATGCTTTAATATGTACATTCTATACATAAAATTACATAATCTAAAAAAAAAATTAAAAAAACCCCCACACATTCCCATACGCTGATAGAATGTCGGAAAAAAGTTGAAGCTGCAATTAAGAAGGGAGTGCATTAAAATGCTGCATTTACTTCCGTTACTCTGCAGTTTGAAATATACAACAAAACGGTAGCGCTGGTTTCTCTCGAACCCAAAACTATTAGTACGTCATTAACAATCGCATATTAATGGGAACAATAACAGTAGGCAAATGATTTTAGTAAGTTCTTTTAAAAAGAAATGCTCAAGAAGCCAGCGTTCATGTATCAGAATGTTCGTCCTCAGTGAAACTGATACAATGTTAATTATGTCTCTTGGTGTTTCTCACCCCCAGCCTCCATCTATAAACAAAAAATTATACTTTAATTTGGTATTTAAGTTTCAGAGGACGCAATGACGAAAAGTCAAGATCATGCAGATTATACATATTTTAAAACCAGTGGCGTTGCTTGGATGTGTGGCAGGGGGGGGGGTGGAGGCGGCAAGATTTTTGCTAACGCGTTAAACACCTTTGAAATTAACCAAAAATAATATAAAGTGTGCCAAATGAAATTTTTTCTCGTTTAAAACTAATTAAACAGGTCACTCGTCCTGCTGCATATTCCCTTAAAAAATTAAGTAATTAAAAATGACACAAAAATCTCTGATTTTTTTTTTTTTTTAGACAATTAAAAATATTTTTCAAAGACAAATTCGTACTATTGTTTTAAGAGACTATTGCAGCAGTGAAGTTAGATTTTAATAGACTGCAATTTAGGGGGAGGGTTGGTCATGTTATTCGGGGATGGGGGTGATTTGAAAAGAGTGCTAAATAATTTCTATTAAAATTACATGTGTACATAATATTTTGAATACTTGCAGAAAATATGTTCGATGAAACGTCACATTAAGGATTTTTTCGTGCTTTGTGATTGCCTGTTTGCGAGATTATTTGTGTAGCTGTTGCTATAAGCTGGGATTTTGTGACGCATTTGGGTAAGGGGAAATGACGTGTTATTTGTTATTGAGGAAAGCACTGATGGAGTGATTATGTCATGGAGTGTTAGTAATAGAGTTATTTATTTAATAAAGAGACATTTTTTGTCTAATCAAATGATTTGTTAAGCATATGATTTACGCCCTCGACAACACAGCTTTTGAACTGTGATAATATTGAGATTGTAACACCTTGCAGGAATAAAAATATTTAATATATATTTAGGTAACAATAATAATTAAAAAAGGTAATACATTAAAAACAGATTATGTTTGTATCTATTTATAGAACTGTTCTATATGTTTGGAAATATTAATTAGTCATGATACATTGTATTATATATTTTTTTTAAACAAGAAAAAAAAAAAAAAAAAAAAAAAAAAAAAAAAAAAAAAAAAAAAAAAAAAAAAAAAAAAAAAAAAAAAAAAAAAAGAATAAATATGGAAAGCTAGATGTCATATAACATCTTGGGTAAATTAAACACGTCACCATTGTCATGAGAACACAAAAATAACTATTTTTAGCCGGCATTTTATGGGAAATCCCTGTTTTATTTGTAACCTGCGTTGAAAAATCAAATTAAGCAAACGTTATAAAAGTTTGCTAAGCAAATACCAACTTAAGCATAAATCACATTCTTTTTAAAAGACAGAGTTAAGACAACAGGAGAAGAAACTGTAGCAGGTATGAAATACATGTCGGATGTAGGAAATAGGATGTGTAAATTCTTACGTGGATGACAAAAGAGTTAACTCCTATGGTATTACATTTGTGAAAAAATAAGATGTTACATTCTCTTTTTGCAAATATTGGTATGTTCATTTTGCCCAAGGCAATACTAGATACGTCCTAAAATAACGGAATTAATTTGATCAATAATTAACCTTCATGGGTACATACATATCGGAGATAGGAAAAAAGGATGTGCACATTTTTACGTGGATGACAATATATTTAATCCTGTGGTATTACATTTGTGAAAAAATAGATCTTTAATTCTCTTTTTACAACTAAACATATGTTTACCAATTAAGAAAATCAATGGCGTTAAAAAATCGTGGGTACATTTATATAAGAATATCCATGAATATCAAAACCCAATCATTTTACACAATTGAAAATTAAATTTTGACAAATGAAGATGGGGTAATATTTTCTTTTTTTTTTTTAAATGAAAAAATATTTGTGTTGTTTCTTTGCAAAAAATTAAAGAGGTCTGTATTTTTATAAGATTAACAATTAAATTTTATTTTTAAAGACAGTCAAATCTGATATAGGCGTGAAAAACAGTTGAGAGAGTCTTCTTAGATAAAGGAATTCTTTGTTTTAAGATTTTCTGATAATGTATACTTTTTATAAAAAGGCAAAAATATGTTAAAATTTTTGCTGAAGATATCAATATATATCGAATTCCAGTAATACAAAATATATTTATATCATATATAGAGTTTTTCTTGTAAATTTAAGATAAGGTTTTTCAAAAATTTTGAGAGAAAACAGTTGTTATTCAATGACACGGAAAGGGGTAAATCTAAAGTATTTCTCTAGCGTTGTAATTGTCCCTCAATTAACTTCTTCAGTGACAATGTGAAATAATTAGTGATAATTTAGACTGGGTAATTTAAGGTCATGTGTAGAGGGGGGAAAGTCGTTTAGGAGCATGAAAGGGAGTAAGGTACGCGTAAAATATAGAGCAGATAAACACTTCTTAAAACTTAATGATGTTAGAAACATAAATATCATTACATTTTAAAAGTTATGAATTGGGATTAGCTTTTGCAATAGCAAATACACATTATTGCAAAGGACCTAACATTATTATCCTTATAACATGGGATCATTTATTCTAGTATATATATATATACATATATATATACATATATATATACATATATATATATATGACGTCAATTTATTTTGATTGGGCAATAACCTCGTTAACAATTTTCAACTTTCCGAAACGTGACACCCCATCACCCACTATTTTGTTGACGTAATTAATGGGTGGCTCCTAGAAGCTTTCAAAGCCATGTCGATAATTTTATCTTTACATATTCAAGGTCATCTCAATGAAAGTTGATATTGTTCTCTCATGATCTTAAGCTGTTACGTAAATTAATTTCACCTTCGTGAAAGCAAGGCAGCCATTTCAGTAGTACAACTTTGTGAAATTCACTTTTGCCTTTTGGAATTTGAGGGGTTAGAGAGTAAACTCATTATCCTCATTGTATTTTTTTTATTAAAAAAATACGAAGGAGTACTCTTCATTTACGTAAAGAAAGAAATTAAATTTAAAAAAAAGTAATTTACACGTATTTTAAATTTAATCTGTGAAAACGCCAATGTTATTGATTTAAACTAAATGAAATATACTTATATTTTTTTTCAGATGGCACATGTAGGTAGTTTTGGTAAGTTAAAAATATTACATAAATTAAATATAATATTCAATTTATTTCTTGGTTCTTGCAATAAAGTGAAAGATGAGAGAGGGGGTGGGGCTTGCGTAGCTAAGGGACCCGAAGTGGTCATCCGCCCCTGACGTTATTTTTGCATATGGTTGTCTTTATGGAGGGGCGGAAAATTACTAACATTACAGCTTTGCCATTATATTGAGGATATGCCCCTCCCTATTGGAGCTTTAAGCTTTACAGCATATACATTTACTAAGACAATGCTTGAGTATCTTATGTCATCAAAAAACACAGTTGACATTTATTCTGGACTTGTCTCATAAATAATATTTCAAAAATGGAATTCTATTTGTTTTTTCTTTTTTCTTAAATTTTTATTAAATATAGACCTACTCTTGAACGGTGACTCACGAAGAAACTAAATCACCCGACCTGGGCTCCATCTTCGTTTCCATTAGTGTGGGCTAGGACCGGAGGGTAACCAGCCAACTAGTTATGGGTCGTAGGACAGCCATGTCAACTAAACTACTTTGTAAAATTAAAGACTTCCTCTCAACTCGAATTTCCATCTTATGGAATGTAATCTTATGTATGGAGTGCGATTTATTGATTAACACAGGAGACATTTTAAGACTTTCTCGTGCAATGTTCATCTGGTGAACGGCTGGAAAATGACGCTAGTTCAGTGTAAGTGGGTTGACACTGTCGCTGAAATTCTTCATGGTTGGCCGTGTCTGCTTTGCTGAGTGCACTGGTGGGTGGGTGAGCTCAGATCTACTTTTTAAATAATTTCTTTCTTCTTGCATTTCAAACTTATGAATGTGTGTATGGAGCGTTAAAAAAATCTTTTAGCTTAGTTATCCTGAAATGGAAGCAATCACACCCCAAGCGAAATATATATAAATGATTATTACAGAATTATGCATTTATTTTTTACCAATTTTTTAAATTAATAAATATGTTTTATTTATAATTTAAGAAGACTGTATTAAATGATAAGATTGTCAAATCTCACAGCTGGGAACAGTGGCAAATATCGATTAACTGATTTAAATAGAGTTTTAAATTAATGTAATAAGAAAATGAATAATGGTTTTAATATATTTACGAAGCTTGTCGTTTAAATCAACTTCAGATTGACCACCAATGACGAACATGTGTTAAAAATGTGTTAACATTAATTTCTTAACATATTGATTATGTTAAGTGAACACTGTGATAGAAAGGCTTCGATTCAAGCTAGAAAAAATATTATTGAATGTCTCTGTCTCGAGGGCAGTAATGAGCCGTGGTGTACGTAAGCACTGGTCACGTCAATCAAAGGGGTGTGAAAAGTTATTATTCACATGAAATAAACATATAAATATATAGAGAGATTTAGAAAAGGTGCCTAAATTCAATATGTTCCCCGTGGACATCTTTTTTGTTTGACACGGCTCTGTTAATAAGTGAACAGTTTTTTCTTCTTCTTGCAGAAGCAGATGGTGATATGGAAGGAGAATTTTTGGATTTAAATAAAGAATTGAAACGTGTTAAGTTTCCATTAACTGATGAGAATGGTGATGACTTAAAAGTAGAAAAGGTAATGTAATAGAAAATAGTTTAGATTGCCGTAGTAGCATAGCTCAATATTGATTAGTCCACGGGATCAGAAATCCCTTTTAAAGGATGTATTTAAACTTACTGTAAAGGCTACAAAAGTAGTTGAGAAATCTAATTAACATTTTTTTTTTTTTTGATTTCATTAAATATCAAACTTAAGACATGAATTAATCGAGCTAAATTCAAGAACATAGTTCAAAATGCTGTAGAAAACTTTACATAATAAGTCTATGGTAAGTTTCAAATATTTGCAGTACTCATAAATAATTTAAAAGAATACTCCACATGCAAATGGAAAAAAAATATCAATTTGAATTTATAGTTGTGATTTTTTAAAACTGAACAATTGAAAATACTTTTTTTGAAATATCTTTTCAAACCCTTGCGATCTAGATCTCTAGTAGATTTAAATATATATATATGCCGCAGCTAAAGAATATATAATACCAGAAACTATATATGTAGTTTCTGGTATTATATATTCTTTAGCTGCGGCAACGCAACCATTTAGCGCGTGTAAAATACGGCAAGACGTGCATGATGTAAAATAATAATACCTGATGGCGTGCCATCTATCCACTAACACTTAGTTGTATTGATTCTATGTATCGTGGGTGCAGTGACGGATACTGATACTGTTTTCTTGGGGTATTGACGGTTAGTATTGACATTTAAGTAGGGTTTTTCATTGTACTGACACTATACTACTTTTGAAATGTTTTCTTTTCTGTGCGTTTGGTGCCTACGTGATAAAATGCAGGACGGGGGAAGCAGCGAATCAGACCGTATCACTATGCGCAATAACAGCTGGGCGGACAAGATATATTATTATAGATATTTGTTCTTTTTTGAGCTATATTAACGCTAAGACGGATACATTTTCTAGGACTACAATCACATTCGCTTATGCTTTAATATAAAAAAACAAATGAGTAAAACAAATAAAGGACCAGGAGGGGGTAGTCTTGAATAATGGCATGATATCAAATTGATTGTACTGGTTATATTTTCTCACTGGTTACCTTTATAAATACAAAAAGTTTGATTCTTAAACCCTTTTCTCTTTAGGTTCTTGAAAAGATCTGTCGCAATCGTAATATAAACATTGCAAATTTTCGGGCCTACAAACTGATTGGTAGTCTTAGCTCAGGGGAAACAACTGAATTTAAGAATGACCACCTCATCACAGAATACTCTGATTATTACACTAAAGGATTTATTTCTATAATTCCTCTCAGTAAGTAAGAATTTTTACGTGTTAAGGTTAACCGATTTCAAACAACAAATCTGGAGCAGAGTTATGGCATCTGTGTCTGTTTTCAGGCTGTTTATCGTTAATCCTTATTGAGCATCTTCAGAAATCTGAAGTGTATTCCTTGGCCTGGATCATATGAGAACACCAGACTAAAATCAACTTGGAAAAAATACGATGAAAAACATTCACCAAGGAGCTTTTCAAAAATACACAATGAGAGAAGAAATGTACTACTGTACCCAAAACGCTTTTCATCAATTCTTATGCTTAAGCCTCAGCTCCATAATGTTGATTTAAGCTTCTTTAGCACTATTCAATGTCGTACTATTCAAAATATCAAACAACCTGGAATTTATATCAACATAACAACCTGGTATAGGTTGGTCGTAGCATTATGAAGCATTTTCAAACAATCGCAAATTACTTATAACAGATTATCATCTAGCATGACACCTTTTGAAATACCGACATGTTTGCAATATAGCTCAGGTAGAGTTAACTTTGACAGAAAAGTTGAGATGATAGCGAATTAATTTCATCGACTTAAAAACAACCCAAATATTAATAATTAGATGTGTATGTCTGCATGGCTGTGATGCTGAGTTCAATGGGCGCGCAAAAAATAAAATTAAGAGAAGTTAGCAGTATCACGTGCGTTACTTAAATGCATGTTTGGCACGTAACTTTAGTAGATGGCAAGTTTAAGTACTGCTACCGCCATTATTTTATGGGACATATTTGCATTCGTTCTGTCCCGCATGGACTACTGCAATGCTCTTATGGTGGGCCTTCCCGCTACGCTCCTGGATAACATTCAAAAAGCACAGAAATATGCGGCTCGCATTGTTCTTCGGAAATGCAAATTTGACAATGCAAAAAGACTTCTGAGAGGGTTGCATTGGCTGCCGGTCCGCGCTCGCATAGAGTACAAAATTGCAACTCTATACTACCGCTGCTTACATCAGCTGGCACCATCCAATCTCAAAGCGCTACTGACGCCTTATTTACCCACAAGACAACGCCGTTCATCTGATCGTGGCAAACTCTTGATATCCCGTGTTCGCCTTGAGACTTACGAGGGGTGCACGTTCGCATTTGCAGGCCCAACAAGTTGGAACACCCTTCCTGTCGCTATCAGAAACAGCCAGACACTGGAGTCTATCAAAACTAATTTGAAGACGTATCTAATTCGCAAACACCTGCTGGGGTGATTTTGTCTATCTAGCTATTATCTTTTAGATGTATATTGGCCTGTGTTGTTTATGGTTGCAAAGTATGAAATGCTTAGAATGGGCATTCTTGTATGTAGTTTTTGTAATGTTGTATTTTGTACTTCAATGTGGTATGTACCACGCTTTGAGCCTTTGGGGATGAAGCGTGACTTTCAAATAATCTTTATTATTATTGTTAGTATCTGGTAAAGAAGTAAGGTATTTTGTTACAGGTCAACACGTAAGGTATCTGTTTGTCTCCCCAAGGTTCACAAACAAAGTCAAATACCTTGTAAAAAGCACTTGCCTTTCGAGATTCAAATACTTTTGCGTGAGGCAGCGAACGCTCAGATATTTATCATTCTCAAAACCAAACTTATTGACAAGTTAGACGAATTTAATTCATGAGCTTATATTTATTATATAACACTGTAGTACACTTCAGCAGCGTTTCTCAAACTGAGTTACATGTACCACTTATGATATTGTTACATATGGTGCACAGAGCTTAGATCAAATGGATACGTTCTCAGATTTAACAGCGCATTTCTAAATAAGTAAGACACTTGTATTTGTAGAAGTTACTTGTTGATGTTTCTTGCAAAAAATTATAACTGAATTAAATCCTTGTATTAATATGCAGATTAACATTTTGTTTGATTTAATATACAAATGTACACGTTTTTTTTTTCTAAAGCTTTGTTTTGGTATTCCGTGTGTTCAATTATTTCATGATACTATTTTTATTTTTGTATAACAGATTTAGAAGAAAACCAGGTCAATGTAAAGATTAAATTCCCTCAATCCGACGAAATCAAATTGGTTGTATGGGATTTAAAAAATGGAGAAGGACGTACCTTGAAAGTGAAAGAGGTGATGTGTGACATTAAGAGCATAAATTATACGAGTCTATTACAACATATTGAAATTAAGGCTTGAATCTAAATTTTCAATATAACAACATGTTGTATGATACAGCCTTATGCACAACAAATAAGGCTACGTTGAATAAAGAAACGGTGGTAAATAGTTTCGAAAGCTAATTACATTTGTTCATGATGCATGCAACTAATGCTCATTTTACGTTAAAACCTACGAGATAAAAGTTATTGCTTTGATTTGAAATGCTTACAATTTTTGTTCTTTGAGTAACACATTGAAAAGAAAATTGATAAAATGAGTTTTATTAAAGGAAAGTACTAATGAAATGATAGTTAGTAATGATATAACTTCATTTATCCTGGCGTGTTTTAATAACATAGAACAACAATATGCATATGAAATCTATCAATAAACCGTATCAAAACATGATCTATAATTATGTTTCATCTGTACAGGTCAAAACTCATCAAATAAGCCGACAAGATTTACCCAACCCTGACTTCTTTAAAATGATCGGAACCATCATGGAAACTGCTACCGAGATGTCTGACGAAAGGAATATATCTGACTACAAACATATCTTGCTTTCTGGAACAGTCACATTTGCTCCACGGGTACTTCATTAATGAGAACATGACAAAGAAAACAACTCTGGGCCTTAAAATATTTTGGGAGAAAAAGATATTTTTTTCCCCACAACAGTTTTTCTTGAAATTTAAAATGTTCTTAGCTAGTCACACTATATTTTGTTTCCACTTTCATTGTGTCATCTCTGCTTTCTCCGGACTGAGAAACGAAACAGATCACATACTCGCATAGGTTTAGTGACAGCATGCAAAATTAAGTTCAGTGATGTAATATATGTGACGAGCATACACACCATTATATTAATGGAGAATCGGATATACTCTGAAATAAAAGAAAACCGACAATCATACAATTTTAAATATTAGGTCAGTGGATACTAGGGAGAGAATACTGTACTATTCTAAAGCCTAAATCCCCCCCCCCCCTTCTACAAGGCGAGACATTTAAGACAGCCAAATATGGGTATAACCATTTGTTAAAAACTTGAAAAATATCGACAATCATAACATTTTAAATATTAGGTCAGTGGATACTAGGGAGAGAATACTGTACTATTCTAAAGCCTAAATCCCCCCCCCCCCTTCTACAAGGCGAGACATTTAAGACAGCCAAATATGGGTATAACGATTTGTTTAAAACTTGAAAAATATGACACCATTTTCAGCTTTCCCATCGGATAGGACCCTGACGTCATAATGATCTTCCAGTCGCATAAGGCTGCGAAATGACAAAATAACGGGAACACTTATTAATAAACTACCGTATTTATCGGCGTATAACACGCACAGGCGTATACTACGCGCCATTCGCGCCGCTATACGGTATGTACTATGGGTCCTTAACATTATATCGGCGTATTATACGCGCACATCATTTGCCCCCTATTTTCAAGGAGAAAAGTGCGTCTTATACGGCGATAAATACGGTATTTGTTTTCTTCCATTATTTTATACCCGTCTCGTGTTATCTATAACAATGTTAATTTGCGAGTGTAGTCTTCTTGATAAATACTTAAATAATAACAATAAAAATAAAATAAAAAATAATGTTTTTTTTTTATGTTTCAGCATGCATTTAATACCAGTTTTATCATCATCATTATATTTAAAATATTTTATACAAACATTTTTATGTACATTTTAAAACTATGAATTATGGCAATTCAAATATAACTATATTGTTAACTATTTTGCTAATTTGTTATGGCATGTTTAAAATACAGATTTGTTTCACGTAAATACTATTTTTATAGACCTAGCTATTTGTAATTTTATCTCTATATTATTACATCTATTTCATTTAATGATTTCTTTCTGCTGCATTTTTTAGGTAAGTAAAGTAGTGGATTTTGTGTGATATTATTTCAAAAATGTTAATTTCTTTTATACGTTGGTACATTTACCCTTAGTGCAGTAAGCCAGAAATGGTAGGATTCATATATATTATATATATATATATAATGTAATGTTGTTCGTCCGTCCAAGTCGACAAGGACCATCGAATCATCCGGTTAGGGGCGGGCGGGGGGGGGGGGTTGGGGTTACGGTGGGCTCTTAGGTGGTTTGTTAGACCGATCCTTGCTCGGAATATTCTATGACACCGTGGGCGTGGGATAGTTGCTTCAGGCGATGACCTAATGTTGCTCTTTCAGACAAGCCTGCGTGTCTCAGCTGTGGTTATTCTCTTAGCTTCATGGGATTTAGCCCCCTTCTTGACAGCAGCTCTCCATCTGGCTCTGTCCTGGGCTGTCTGCACCCATTGAGTAGTGTTTATGCTGAAGGCCTTTAGTGCCACTTTCAGTGAGTCTTTGTAACGCTTTCTTTGGCCTCCTTGGGAGCGCTTGCCTATCGTGAGTTCTCCAAAGAATATTTGTTTCGGGAGCCGGTGGTCTGCCATACGGGCTACGTGTCCCATCCAACTATATATACTAAATTTGGCCTGTCATGAAGTATATAAGCCTTCTTTACATTTATAATGCTATGCATAATGAAAGTTTAATTTATAATTAAATGAATGTTTTTGTTGTACGTGAAGCATGTTGCAAAAATTCTGAAGTTGTATTTTATGTAGCCATAATTCAAGCTTAATCTCTATTTTTTTATTAACGCTAATAGTTTGTGTCTCATTAATCTTCATATACCTTCAAAAAATGAATAAATATTATTTTTCAAAGGAACATGTTATTCTTTTATTATTATAGTCTTCTGGTTGCTAAAAAAAACGAAAAAAACAAGAATAACAAAAAAAAAACAACAAAAAGTCAAACAAAAACCAAACTAAATAAGTAATTTTCTAAATGTGGGAAAGAAATACTTTGGGTCCATCTTTCATTGCGTATATTAATATGTATTTTGATATTTGGTTCTAGAAGCTCGAATTTGTGTATTCACCGGGGTTTTCCCAGAAAACAAAAATTAATCACAGGATAAAAGCGTGTTATTTTTAGAATCGGAAATTTTGACTTCACCAAGAGCAACACACATTTGATATCACAAGTGACAAGTTTTAACGGTAGGCCCATATTTAACTTTAAATAATTATTAATCATCACATTAATAGTAACTATTTATTAAATGATTCAAAAAACTAAATATTAAGAACGTAATTTTGGTGTAGACGACTTATAACTCGTGTGTGTTTCGACTACCCTTACAATTACAGTCTGTGTAAGTTAAGTAGTAAGTAACATATTATAAATTTATTTAAATAAATCAGTTGTTGTTTTTACAACTTATTACATTTGAGACCTAAGTTTAGCCTTGTCAAGAAGTACCTATGCCTTCTTTTCTGACTCTATTAACTCTAGGCCTAAGCAAGCTACACAGTTATTACAACCATACTATATTTATATATAATATATGGACTATCGGCTTTGATAGTCTCCATTACTTTCAAACATTTGTGCTCTGCAAGAGATGGTTAGGTCCAACAATGTTGCACTTCTTACTGTGATGCGTAGGCTAAAAATATCACACACACATATATATATATATATATTTATATATATATGTATTCAGAAGCACACTTCCGTTTTTATATATTAAGATTATAAAGTTAATGATTTCTAATTTTATTCTATTGATTTATTACCTTAACTCATCCCAGAGTAAGAAATAAACGTTACAAAAGGTTTAAATTAAAACCAAAATGATTATAAATATGACATTTTAATAATAAATAATTATTAATTGCTGTTATACAATTTGAATGACTTCAATGTACACTAACAATATTAGTCATGATTATAAAGGAGGGGAGATAGGGTTGTGCTATGAAATATTAATTTGTGTCCAGCAATGTCGCCGTCGAGTTCCGCCATGTTGCGGTCGAGTGCAGCCATGTTGCCGTCGAGTTCCGCCATGTTGCCGTCGAGTTCCGCCATGTTTCCGTCGAGTTCCGCCGTGTTTGTGTATCTAGTTAGGGTATTGAACGGCTTTTTTCTTTTTTCAATTTCTTTTTACCCCACCTTTAATCAATTCTGACATTTTGTCCCTTCAAACTATCATGTACTCTAGACCCAAGCCCCATAGCTCCTACCCGTCTAATAATGTCTACACAGCCCGAAATTACCTACACAGCACAATATTACCTACACAATCCCATATTACCTACACAGCCCCATATTGTCTACAATTCCAATATTACAAACACAGCCCATATTACCTACACAGCCCCATATTACCTACACAGTCCTTTATTGTCTAGACAGTCCCATATTACCTACACAGTCCCATATTACCTACACGGTCCCATATTACCTACACAGCCCCATATTACCTACACAGCCCCATATTACCTACACAGCCCCATATTACCTACACAGCCCCATATTACCTACACAGCCCCATATTACCTACACAGCCCCATATTACCTACACAGTCCTTTATTGTCTAGACAGCCCCATATTACCTACACAGTCCCATATTACCTACACAGTCCCATATTACCTACACAGCCCCATATTACCTACACAGCCCCATATTACTTACACAGTCCTTTATTATCTAGACAGACCAATATTACCTACACAGTCCCATATTACCTACACAGCCCCATATTACCTACACAGCCCATATTACCTACACAGCCCCATATTACCTACACAGTGCTTTATTGTCTGGACAGTCCCATATTACCTACACAGTCCCATATTACCTACACAGCCCCATATTACCTACACAACCCTATATTACCTACACAGTCCCATATTGCCTACACAGCCCCATATTACCTACACAGCCCCATATTACCTACACAGCCCCATATTACCTACACAGCCCCATATTACCTACACAGCCCCATATTACCTACACAGCCCCATATTACCTACACAGCCCTTATTGCCTACACAGTCCCATATTGCCTACACAGCCCCATATTGCCTACACAGCCCCATATTGCCTACACAGCCCCATATTGCCTACACAGCCCCATATTGCCTACACAGCCCCATATTGCCTACACAGCTCCATATTACCTACACAGTCCTATATTACCTACACAGTCCCATATTACCTACACAGTCCCATATTGCCAACACAGCCCCATATTACCTACACAGGCCCATATTACCTACACAGTCCCATATTTCCTTTACAGTCCCATATTACCTACACAGTCCTATATTACCAACACAGCCCCATATTACCTAAAAAGGCCCATATTACCTACACAGTCCCATATTACCTACACAGCCCCATATTACCTACAGAGCCCCATATTACCTACACAGCCCCATTTTACCTACACAGTCCTTTATTGTCTAGACAGTCCCATACTACCTACACAGCCCCATATTTCCTACACAGCCCCATATTGCCTACACAGCCCCATATTGCCTACACAGCCCCATATTACCTACACAGCCCCATATTGCCTACACAGCCCCATATTGCCTACACAGCCCCATATTGCCTACACAGCCCCATATTTTCTACTTAAATATGATTACTTTGCATTCTACGCCATTTCCCTATAGCTTTCGTTATTGTTAGTGCATTTTATGTGTTCCCCAAAACTTCTCGTCTTCTCTCCAATGTGTTCAAGAGAAGCTAAAAGGTTGGACACCCCCTGCTGGAAAGTGATCCATTTCGATTTCATTGTTACTATAATTGTTCCTCATCAATGTTTACATTTATCATTTGTTTTGTATTGATTTTTCCTCACAACGCTAACACTTATTCTACAAGGTTTAATATTTCATTTCAGATGGCGGAGAAGGGTAAGTAACATTTTTAGTTTCTTCTGAACCTGTTCAGTGTTATTATATTATTTTTGAAAGTGTTTAGTGTTACTATAAAATTTCTGAAAGTGTTTAGTGTTATTATATTAGTGCCGTCATATGTTAGTTCAAATAATACGATTGTTTATGATGGCATTAAATAGAATGGCAACCTGGAAACAATTTATCGATCTATTTATGTGTACATTATAAAAACAACAAAAAAATAAATAAAAATAAAATAAATAATATTTTGGGACTATAAAAAAAAATAGGCAAGGAAATAAATCTGTCCATTCAGTTGCGCTAAAAATAGAGTAACCTGAAATAACTTAAACATTTAAAATTCGGATTTTTATTACAAATATTTTATATCTGTGAAATATGCTTCATAATTTTAAAAATCTACTGAGAATCAAGAAAGTCTGTTTATTTACCACTCGGTTGAGCACGTTGCATAGCTGCAGCAATGACAGTCTCTTGACCAAGTAATGACAGTCTCTTGACCAAGTAATGACAGTTTGGAGTTTAGTCATTCGCCGTCCATATAAAGGGATAACGGCCGGATGGAATTGACTCTTGGTCTAGTCAGTGAGGAAGTGACATGGGCCTATATGAAGGACTCTTTAGTCAACATACGAGGATGTGACATCTAATATCATATTGGGAGTTGGAAGAAAGTAGCAGACGTGGCATTGTTATAATAATTGGCTCGTTGCATAAAAAAAACACTCTTTCTCTAAATACACATGTTCCAGATTTATTATTGGACAATAATAATATTTCAAATTAAAAGCTGAAAGGCTTTTTAAAAACAATTCATCAAAATAGTGATTGAGACTTCTTCTTTTGAGGCATTACGTCCACTGTATTTAAGACTAAACTTTAAAATGCCTTCGTAATGTTCGTAGTGTCTCTATACACGAGGAGAAATGGGGCAGCCTAGAAGTGGTCCTTAAAATTGTTGTGTCTGGACATTGCGACATATCCAATTTCATCTTATTTCACGCGCCAAACATGTCTTATTACACCTTGTTTTCCTCTTAGTTGAAGTATAAAATGTATAAGCAGCATTTTAAATGACATGATTTTAAAAACTGGCTAGATCTAGTTGCATCATTACAAAAGTTTATATGTATAGAACATTAGTGTTACTAGAAAATTATCCATAGATAACATCACTATTAAGGCCTCTGTATGACAATAAATAAAGGTACAGGGATATAAAACTGTTTGCACATTTAATTTCTGAAAATTATATTTTAAAAGTCAGATTAGACGGTTAATGTTCAAATGTTAGGGTAGAAAATTAAAAACGTGAAAATTCCTATGCATCAAAAATGTCCACAACTGTCCAATGTTGTATGGTGTTGCAGAAGCTGATGCTGATATGATTGAAACATCTGTGGTCTTCCCTGGTCAAACTGAGAAAGTGGACTTACGTTTAACTATTTCCGACGCTAATGGTGATGACCTCTCTGTCAAAGAGGTGAGACTTCCAACGCGATTTTTTTATGTTAAACAAAAAATAAAATGATTTGTTTGTGCAACTTTAGCTTTGCTTGTGATGACTTTTAAGCACAACTTAAACAAACTTTTGAATGTGTTCAACAAGGATATGAAGATGTTATGACTGTGTTCTAGTCGCCTAAGACAGTGTTGTCCAAGCTGTCAAGTTTGACGGACCAGTCGATACATTTCCCATGTCAGCAGAGAGTGCAAGATTTTAAAATTATTTCAGATTTTCATTTTACCCTAATAAGTAATACAATATTTGTAAATCTAGATTATTATTGTCATATTCATTCCATTTAATACCGTTCGTTATATTCTTTGGTTAAAAATGTTTAACGTTATTTAACTTCATTTAATTTTATATCCATGTTCTTGTCTCATGTTTTGCGAACCAGCAACGTAAGGAATGTAGGTCAATCACTTTTGGAAGCAATGGTCTGGTGTTTCAAACTGGTTCAGAATTTAACTCTAATACAAAAAAAACAGAGTTTCCTTAAAATTCCAACATATTTAATTTTCATTTTATTACAAACTGTTTAGGGGTCTTGATAGAGAAGTTCTCAGTAACATAATATATCCAAACAAGACATAATACAAACAAGCTAACACTGTCACAAAGCACCCACGCTGACACTGTCACAAAGCACCCACGCTGACACTGTCACATAGCACCCACCCTTACACTGTCACATAGCACCCACGCTTACACTGTCAAATAGCACCCACGCTGACACTGTCACATAGCACCCACGCTAACACTTTCACATAGCACCCACGCTTACACTGTCACATAGCACCCACGCTAACACTTTCACATAGCACCCACGCTAACACTGTCACGCTAACTATATAAAAAAGCTGACACTGTGACATAACAAACAAGCTGACACTGTCACATAAAAAACACGCTTACTCTATCCCATACAAAACAAGCACCACTCTACACACTTTATATTTAATTATGATATCTTCAAATGACCAGTTAGCTTTCTATTCTCTTTTTACCCCACCTGGAAACTTAACCGTCTACAAATGTTTTCCATTCATCTGGAACTGGTGCTTTTTGTTTTCTAATTGCTTCCACGTGTGTCCCATCCTTCGTCTGTCCCATCCTTCGTCTGTCCCATCCTTCGTGTGTCCCATCCTTCGTGTGTCCCATCCTTCGTGTGTCCCATCCTTCGTGTGTCCCATCCTTCGTGTGTCCCATCCTTCGTGTGTTACATTCTTTGTGTATCCCATTCTTTTTGTTTCCCATCCATCGTGTGTCCTTTCCTTTGTGTGTCCCATCCTTTGTGTGTCCCATCCTTTGTGTGTCCTTTCCTTTGTGTGTCCCATCCTTTGTGTGTCCCATCCATTGTGTGTCCCATCCTTTGTGTGTCCCATCCTTTGTGTGTCCCATCCATTGTGTGTCCCATCCTTTGTGTGTCCCATCCTTTGTGTGTCCCATCCTTTGTGTGTCCCATCCTTTGTGTGTCTGGCTCCTTTATGGCCAATCATAGTGTCTCCATTAAAATTTAATGAAAAAGAAACAGCTGATATTTTTAAATTGAAATTAGACAGTGATGTTCATGGTGTCTATATCTAAATAGGTAAAAAAGCAGCTGTTGGCACTGCAACGCATTGACAATCCTGATGACTACATCATGTTTGCTTCGTCAGCCACCGAGGGCACATCGAAGCTGGAAGATGATGAGCACATTACAGAGTACATGACATATCTTACTAACCAGACAGGCTACTTGTTCTTTAAACCAACATTTTACTAGTTGTAATCAAGTTTTAATGCATGGTTTTTTCTTCTGTAGAAGTTATTTTTGTTTTACCAAGCAGAACTACAGATGAGTCATTCTAATAGACGTTATACTCTGAACAAAAAGATGCATACTCTTTCCTCGGAAAGGAAAATAATCTGTTAAATCACTTTAGCAAAGGGCAGCATTATTCACAATATTCGCCCTCATTAAACACCTGCACCCAAAAAAATTGTTAGTCAATGTTCTCACCAGTAAAACAATGTATGGGCATTCTAACAACAAAATTTCCCATCTTAAGAATTTCGTTTAGATATATTCACACGTAACATGTTAAATATTTTAATTCTGATTTTTACCATGTAAAAATACTTTAAGTTGGGGTGGAGAGGTTAAGGAGATATCAGATAAGTGAAAATAGTAATCTATAAATAGGGTGGAGAGGTTAATGAGATATCAGATAAGTTAAAATAGTAATCTATAAATAGGGTGGAGAGGTTAATGAGATATCAGATAAGTTAAAATAGTAATCTATAAATAGGGTGGAGAGGTTAAGGAGATATCAGATAAGTGAAAATAGTAATCTAAAAATAGGGTGGAGAGGTTAAGGAGATATCAGATAAGTGAAAATAGTCATCTATAAATAGTCCCAGTCATTTCTTTAATATATTGACATGTTTCCAGAACTAGGTTATTTGACGATTTAGTTTTCAATAGATTTGTTTCCAATTCTACACACAAGGGTCTTATTTATGTGATTTACAATGTAATGGGTGATGCACAATCAAATATAGGTTAAAAAACACAACAACATGATATTAAAATTGTATAAATCACTTTTGTGATGTGTTCAGCAGTTTAGAGGACGTCCACAAGTTTAATAACGATTTATGTATTACTAGATATTATATAAGAGAATAGGGTAGATTGACGATTTTATCCCAATGTTAGTCATTAAAATAGACATTATATTTCCAGCCTTAATAATCATTTTTTTCCCAAGTGCCTCATAAGTCTTAAGTTTAAACTATTGTTTTACTATTTAACAACGGAAATGTCCAGAATGGAAAGGTCGATGGCTTATTCCTTAAACAACGATATTAAAATTTTCCAATGACTGTTTTCACCCTTTTCAAATTGCGGTCAAATTGTGACTTTGTATTTTTGCAAACGTTGAGCACAAATTACCTGGTTTTGCATCAGCGGTTTTATACAAAGCAAGACATGGCTACCTCGCTAGTTCAGGGCTGAAAGGGGAATAGCTCTTGGCAGAGGCAAAGAATATGGGGGCCCCTGTTTTTGTTCTTTTAAGATTTTAGATTTGATCTGAATTTTCTCAATCAGTTTCTATCAATGGAGTGTTCATTATTATTAAAAAGATTACAAAGGTGTAAATTTGACAGTTGATATTAAATATGTGTAACATTTTTTACTTAGAAAAGTGCAATGTAATCTTTCCTTATATGTGAGAATTGCTCTCAAATGTGCAATAAAATTTTGTGCAAAGTTTTACTTGCTTAAAAAAAAGAAAAACTATTTCATTTGTAACAATTTGTCTTTCCAAAATGTCGTTTGAATAATCATGAAGATTATTTTTGTTTTTCAAATAAATCATTTAAACATTAAGTATTATTTTAATTGATGAAAACATTATGTTCAACTTTTCATTGGTATTAAAATTTATTTTTAATTTACACAAAATTACAAATGAGCAAATACAAATATCTTGTTTACATTACTTTTGTTATTCGTTGATACAAATTTGAAATTGGGTCTACGAACATTAAAGAATTCCAATTCAGGTTTTGTTGTGTTCTTTGATTTTGACAAGATAGATAACTCACTTTTTTTCCTTCCAATCATTATTTTATTCCAAAATAACAGCAGAAGGAAATGTTCAATTTGATTGATAATTAATTATAGCGATATCCATAGGGGATTGACTGGGGGCTGAGAAGGTTTGTGAACTTTCAACGTGTATTAAAAAAAAAAAAAAACTCCTCTGCCTCTTTTAAATTAGGGACCAGTTTTATTCCAAAATAACAGCAGAAGGAAATGTTTAATTTGATTGATAATTAAATATAGCGATATCCATAGGGGATTGGCTGGGGGCTGAGAAGGTTTGTGAACTTTCAACGTGTATTAAAAAAAAAAAAAAAAAAACTCCTCTGCCTCTTTTAAATTAGGGACCAGGGACCTCGCTGTTATCTGCTATGTAAAAGTCTATACTTCCATGTGTGATTTGAGAGCCCCAGCCGGTGGTGTAGAAAAGAATTGGGACATTTCTTTATATTGTGGGGCTTCTTTATCGGACAGCTGGTGATTTCCTTTCCTGGAAATGGAAGGTGGAGGCAAACAGCACTTGCCCCGCACCGGACCGGATAGGCAGTGTTAGGGTTTCCACATTCAAAATTTCCAGAGAGATATAAATAGCCGATTAAAAGGAATTCCCGATCTTATTGTTTAAGTTACTGTTGTTTAAGTTATCAAACACTTGTAAAATATTTATCAAACTAAAAACATTTGTAAACAATAATAGTTAAATACCCGTCCATCTTATAAGGTAAGAAGGTTATTGTATTGTAGTTAAAGCCACCACTCCTCATTCTTTAGGGAGGGTGCTCATTTTATTTATTTCAGCACTTAAGACACGGTCGACAATTTGTAGACAATGGGAAGGAATGGATGGCATGATTATTTGTGAGGTTCAGTGTAGCTATTGAGTGCATTCACGATACAGTGGCCTAGCCGATAAGCACTAGAAACAGCGAATGAACGGACGCAAGGCAAAATCTGGGGCTGCCCCGCCACAGAAACGGCATTAAATATCATTCACCCATCTTGGTATCAAGGTTGCTAGCCGGACTGTTCCAGATTGAGGTGTAGTACAGTTTGGCTAATGTGCAAACAGCAGGAAAGAAGGCCGGGGCGGGCGGTGTGATGGGGGGGGAGGGGTACAGGCTATCGAACACAGACCGATCAAATGCAATCTTTGCCGAAGGTAAGTTGCCAAAACCAGACTCTGAAGACTCAGATGTGTATAAACTTGTGTCCATTTTGACCCTAACAGACAAGGGTTAGCAAAACTACGGCCTGCGTGCCACAACCGGTCCTCAAAGTAAATTGTGATTTTTGAATTCACAGAAGAATTGGTGTCCATGCGCAACATGCATTCAGCAGCGGGGTAGGAAATTTTCAATGAGTTAGAAATATCCATTGTTCAGTACATTTGAGATTGGTTATTCAATGCATTATTTCTCAACATGCATTATGAGAACATATTTATTTAGGCATTTTTATATAGCGCTTACCATAAAGCTCTAAGCGCCTTACAATTATTAAAAACATGTAAACTAAGTAAAATAAAAATAAGACACTAGGATAGTAAATACTATACTATAGAAACAATGAAAATGGCTATAAGACGAGGACTCTTTGGCACGTTTTGGCCTATACTACAGGATCAACCCGAAACAGAAAATGAGGCAGGGCAAGGAGGGTGCATCACAGGTCATAGGCGGACCTAAACAGATGAGTTTTAAGGGACTTTTTGAAAATGGACGAGGTTTCACAATGACGGATATGGAAGGGGAGCTGGTTCCAGAACGTGGGCCCATGGAAGTAGAAGGAGCGTTCACCGATGTTTTTAGTTTTGGTTCTTGGGATTGAGAGGGTTCTACTGTCAATGGAATAACGTAGTTGTCTTGTGGGGATGTAAGTTCGCAAGAGTTCAGAGAGATAGACAGGAAAGTGAGGGTCAGTGAACGAGTTGAAGCATAGATCGGCAGACTTGTACTTGATGCGAGATGATATTGGAAGCCAGTGGAGTTGCCGCATGTGTGGTTGAATGTGGTCATGTTTCTTTGATTTAAAAATGAGTCTGCATGCTGAGTTCTGTGCCTTCTGAAGTTTGTCTATGTGGTGTTGAGTAATGCCTGCGAGAAGAGTGTTACTGTAGTCAAATTTTGAAAGAATGAGTGAAGAGACGAGAGTTTTTGTGGCATCAAAGGAGAGGAGGTGTCTAATGGTGCTGATTTTTCTAATTTCGTTATATGCTGATCTGTATATACTCGTGACATGTTTGTCCATGGAGAGGGTGTCTGTAAGCGTGACTCCAAGGTTTCTGGCAGAGGGAGAGAGTGTGATGTCAGAGTTGCCAATAGATATAGAAGAAGGAGCGAATGGAGGGAGAGGTTTGTTTTGAGAGTGGATGAGAAGGATTTCCGTTTTATCATCATTTAG
>CAXITT010000480.1:211300-258742 GCA_964033795.1 Lymnaea stagnalis | reverse complement strand
AAGATAGTCAGAGAGCTGAGAGAGTATGAGTTTTTCTATGATTTTTGAGAGAAAGGAGAGGTTGCTGACGGGGCGGTAATTCTTGAGTGTGTTTGGATCAAGTGAGGGTTTCTTTAGGAGTGGCAGGACTATCGACCGTTTAAAAATGGGAGGGAAGATGCCAGAGAGAATCGAATAATTTATGATGGAGGTGAGTGCTGGGAGGAGGACGTCAAGGCATTCTACAAGCAGTGGGACGGGGATCGGATCGAGGGCACATGACTTGGGAGCAGACCTGATGATTACCCGCCTCACCTCATCCTCAGTCAGAGGCAGGAATCTATCAAATGATTCTGTCTGACTAACGTCCTCCAAGAACGGTGAGGAAGGTGTAGGGGTCGCACTGTCTAGCTCCTCCCTGATCGTTTGCACCCTGGTGATGAAAAAGTCCGCAAAGGCTTCAGGGAGTTGCTCTGGTGCAATGTCGGTAGGGAGGGTGAAATTCTTGCTGTTGCCAAGGAGACGGTTACTAGCGCTGAACAACGCCTTGGTTGTTGCACATGATTCGACCATTGCTCCAGTAGTCATCCTTTGCCCTCTGTACAATCTCTGCCACCGCCTCTTTCGCTATCCAAAAGATCTGTCTGTCGACACTCAGTCCAGTCTTTACCCAGCGTCTTTCAGCGCGTCTTCGCACGAATTTTGCCAGACGGAGTTGGTCACTAACGCCTGCATACCATGGCGACGAGCGACCGTCGGGACACGTGGCACCATGGGAGTGGCGTGCTCGTCCAAGAGTGCTCGGAGGCCATCGTCCAGATGCTGAGCGCTGAGCTCAGCACCTAGCCCTTGAAGCATTGTCTTAATGCCGGCTTTGAAGGCTGCTCTGTCTATAGCGTTTATGTCACGCACGGTCCTGTAGACAGGTGGGTTCTTTGGGGGAACTACGTAGAGTGTAGTGAGTTCTTCTTGTGTCATGGAAACTTATGTTTCAAAAATAAAATTTATTTTCTTTGATGACATCATCATCGTCAGTTTCACGAATCTCTTTTTACGGAAGTAAAACCACAATACCGTACTTAACCTAATAATTATTTGTAAGGTGGCTGCGTTCTACAAAGGTTTTTTTTTGCCAATTGTAAATCTCAGATCTAAGATAAAGATTTTCTTGAACAACAAAACATCCCCAAATTGCTACTTACAAATGACGAATGACTTTGGAAATCAGCATGCTCTTCATGATTTACCGAATACTTAAACGAATGAATTCTCAGAGTTAACGGCGAAAACTAAGCTTGACTTCGACATGTAGTACATCGATGTGAAGGAATTCAAGCCACTTTTTAAAAAAAAGTTCCCATATCTTTAATCAATTTATCAATTAATAAAAAAAAAAAAATATATTTATATACAAAACGTTTGATAATTTTAATGAAAAACAAAAAGAAAGTTTTTATTTCAGTTTATTTATGAACAATATTTCTTTTCTTTTTTTGATTTCAGATGTCTAGATTTGGTAAGTTCTTTAAGCTTTAGCCATTCAACTAATTAAGAGCACTTAACTTTTTTTTAAAAAAATCCTTTGTGCTGAGTATTAGAATGAGCAATAGATACTATGTGTTTTTTTCAAAATTTGGGGATGTAATCCTATACAGTCGCCCCTCGCCCCTTCACGTTCCCACTTTCGCGGCCTCACTTTATCGCGTTTAATAAAGAAGTGTGTTCATTAAAATGTTGATCGAGGCAGTGCACATGATATAGCACTCGCTTGGTTCCCTTTTCAATTACACACGACTGCATTACTATTAATGTCATGCACGTACGGAATGTAGACTTACTTATTCCAACACCCCCAGAGGGTCTAAAATTGTCCATAACTGTATTTAAAGGTTTTCTTTGCTCTAACCTAAAAAATATTTGATTTATAAATAAAGACTCCTACTTCGCGGTGTCGAGATGCGAGTCTCCTGAATGGCCAAGTCTTTCACTTCATTCCGTTCGGTAGTACATCAGACAGTAACAGTCATCAATGCAACAAACATCAACCAGTTTGATGCAAACAAACATTTATTTAACCACAATTCCCAAACTATGGTTGATACTTAATTTCTGAGAAACAGTCAAATCTTTTCAGCACAACACTTAGCAATATTCAAATCGCAACAGTCAATGTAGCATATCCGCCATCTAGCTTCTCTAACAACAACGAAAACTAACGCGTCACTTCCCATTACACAATTACGTCACAACACTCTCACACAAACGATACAGCTACACGTAAAATCTCTAACTCAACAACTTTTCACCATCAAACATGACAACAACGCTCTACACATAACAAGAGTGATTCTCATACCCTTGACACGTGGCTATTCCCTTGTTATGGTGGAGTCTCAGACGAATTAACCGCGATATACAAAAGACAACTGTAGTCCCATTTAAATTTGCATATGTGCTTTTTAAAATCCATTTTGTTCGAGAGTTGATAAGAACAAACAAATATTTCCTTTTATTTGTCAGTAATCCTATCTGAAATAATGCAAACTTTAAATAAAATTCTTGATCGTATCGGAATAAGTCATGAAGAATGGCCAAGAAAAGTAATAGAAAAAAGAGGTGCCTAAAGAATCAAGAGAAGAAAGAAAGAACGAATGAAATAGAAAAGTGGCCACCAAGGGGCTTGAGGATAGGTCATGTTAAATTACTGTAAATATTGTCGTTAGTTTGGCAGTAAAATTATATAAAACAGTTTATAATTAATCATGATGTCCCTATTAAGATTTGACACTCTTGCATTGTACAGGTCAAATGAAACATTATAATAAAAACCTTTTATATTTTCTACAGAGGCAGATGGAGACACCATGGAAATAAGAGTTGTCACATCACAAAACGAAGACGAGAAAATTATAGACATTACAATTCGTGATGTTCATGGAGATGATTATAAAGTAGCAAAGGTATCAAATCTGACCTAGAATGGCATAATGAACACCAATTTCGAATAATTACGCTGATTTAGAATCGCAGCATTAGAATCGACTTAAAATTGTTCTATCAACATTGACTTTGAATTACACTATCAACATTGACTTTGAATTACACTATTAACAGTAACTTAGCATTGCACTGTGTTTGTCCCAGCCATAGCATTTCAGTAGTAAGAAAACATGATTCCTGGCGTTTAGGGTTTGGGGGGGGGGGGTAGTTGGAAGGCAAATCAGTATTTGGGAAAGTGTCCTGGGGCAGCTATCTTGAGGCATTTATCTTGAGGCATCTATTTTGATTTAATATTGAGATTTTTAAATTTTCATTATAAAATCTTTGTGCAAGAGTTTAATTTCTAAAGAAAGTTTCGTATCATCTTAGGTGAAGGAGGAAATATGCCGCCATCATTTGATTGGTATTACCGATCTTGAAAACTACCAGCTGATCGGCCGATTTGATGATGGGAAAGAAGTAGAGATGAGACAGGACAATGTGGTTACAGATTATTTTGACTACCTGACCGGTGGATATATTTATATCAAGCCTAAAACGAACTAAATTCCCAGCTGTAGTAGTCGTCGCCTTACTTATTTAAAGTATTGGTTTCAAAATGTTTAATTTCGTAAAGATGTATAAAGCTGATTTTTTAATAAATTTAGTCTTTTTTGGTTTAAATTTCAAATGTTTCACAATTGAAAAAAATGATGGTTTAATTACTTTCAATTTTTTATTTAACGTATGATAAGTAACGAAAGATAAACTTAGGATCTAAAAAAAAAATAATTAATTTTATTTGGATAAAAAAAATTAAGCTTTTCTTATCTTATAATTTATCAGCTTGCAATGGATATTTTTTACTTGTTAAGTTTTCATGTTATATTGATATCTTTAACAAATTCTTAATCGCATCACGAGAAGGTATTTAATCCTTTTAAATATTCTTTAAAAATAAATACTCAATTTTCATTAAAGTTATTTAGATTTGAATTTATACAAAAATTAAAATGGATCTAAAGAAAAGCATATTGAAAAATAAATCCGTTATTAAACAATTTTTTTTTCTTTTTTACTTTAGACTTCAAAAAAAAAAAACAACACACATGCAAATACATTTTTTTACTTAAAATTAAAAAAAAATACAACGTTAAATTATGCATTGGCTACAATTATTTCAGAGCTTTCATTAGTCAGCTTATCATCAACTTCTTCATTATAGGTTTCATTAGTCAGCTTATCATCAACTTCTTCATTATAGGTTTCATTAGTCAGCTTATCATCAACTTCTTCATTATAGGTTTCATTAGTCAGTTATCATCAACTTCTAAATTATAGGTTTCATTAGTCAGTTATCATCAACTTCTTCATTATAGGTTTCATTAGTCAGCTTATCATCAACTTCTTCATTATAGGTTTCATTAGTCAGTTATCATCAACTTCTTCATTATAGGTTTCATTAAACAGCTTATCATCAACTTCTTCATTATAGGTTTCATTAGTCAGTTATCATCAACTTCTTCATTATAGGTTTCATTAGTCAGCTTATCATCAACTTCTTCATTATAGGTTTCATTAGTCAGTTATCATCAACTTCTTCATTATAGGTTTCATTAATCAGCTTATCATCAACATCTTAATTATAGGTTTCATTAGTCAGCTTATCATCAACTTCTTCATTATAGGTTTCATTAGTCAGTTATCATCAACTTCTTCATTATAGGTTTCATTAGTCAGCTTATCATCAACATCTTTATTATAGGTTTCATAAGTCAGCTTATCATCAACTTCTTCATTATAGGTTTCATTAGTCAGCTTATCATCAACTTCTTCATTATAGGTTTCATTAGTCAGTTATCATCAACTTCTAAATTATAAGTTTCATTAGTCAGTTATCATCAACTTCTTCATTATAGGTTTCATTAGTCAGCTTATCATCAACTTCTTCATTATAGGTTTCATTAGTCAGTTATCATCAACTTCTTCATTATAGGTTTCATTAGTCAGTTATCATCAACTTCTAAATTATAGGTTTCATTAGTCAGTTATCATCAACTTCTTCATTATAGGTTTCATTAGTCAGCTTATCATCAACTTCTTCATTATAGGTTTCATTAGTCAGTTATCATCAACTTCTTCATTATAGGTTTCATTAATCAGCTTATCATCAACATCTTTATTATAGGTTTCATTAGTCAGCTTATCATCAACTTCTTCATTATAGGTTTCATTAGTCAGTTATCATCAACTTCTTCATTATAGGTTTCATAAGTCAGCTTATCATCAACTTCTTCATTATAGGTTTCATTAGTCAGCTTATCATCAACTTCTTCATTATAGGTTTCATTAGTCAGCTTATCATCAACTTCTTCATTATAGGTTTCATTAGTCAGCTTATCATCAACTTCTTCATTATAGGTTTCATTAGTCAGTTATCATCAACTTCTTCATTATAGGTTTCATTAAACAGCTTATCATCAACTTCTTAATTATAGGTTTCATTAGTCAGCTTATCATCAACTTCTTCATTTTAGGTTTCATTAGTCATTTATCATCAACTTCTAAATTATAAGTTTCATTAGTCAGTTATCATCAACTTCTTCATTATAGGTTTCATTAGTCAGCTTATCATCAACATCTTTATTATAGGTTTCATAAGTCAGCTTATCATCAACTTCTTCATTTTAAATTTCATTAGTCAGTTATCATCAACTTCTAAATTATAAGTTTCATTAGTCAGTTATCATCAACTTCTTCATTATAGGTTTCATTAGTCAGCTTATCATAAACATCTTTATTATAGGTTTCATAAGTCAGCTTATCATCAACTTCTTCATTATAGGTTTCATTAGTCAGCTTATCATCAACTTCTTCATTTTAGGTTTCATTAGTCAGTTATCATCAACTTCTAAATTATAAGTTTCATTAGTCAGTTATCATCAACTTCTTCATTATAGGTTTCATTAGTCAGCTTATCATCAACATCTTTATTATAGGTTTCATAAGTCAGCTTATCATCAACTTCTTCATTATAGGTTTCATAAGTCAGCTTATCATCAACATCTTTATTATAGGTTTCATAAGTCAGCTTATCATCAACTTCTTCATTATAGGTTTCATTAGTCAGTTATCATCAACTTCTAAATTATAAGTTTCATTAGTCAGTTATCATCAACTTCTTCATTATAGGTTTCATTAGTCAGCTTATCATCAACATCTTTATTATAGGTTTCATAAGTCAGCTTATCATCATCTTCTTTATTATAGGTTTCATAAGTCAGCTTATCATCAACTTCTTCATTATAGGTTTCATAAGTCAGCTTATCATCAACTTCTTCATTATAGGCTAAATCAGTCCGCTTCTCCTTAACTGCTTCATCATATATTTCATTAGTCAGCTTATCACCAGATGCTTGATTCATCATAGAAACATGCACGTCACTGACATTACCATAACGACCACCACACCGAGTGTCCTGTCCAACATTGACACCGATGTGATTTCCTGAATCCGTGTCGTCCTGATCAGCATTGACACGAATGTGACGTCCAGAATTCGTGTCGTTGTCCTCAGTACCAGCATCACCGAGTCCAACTTGGACCGCATGGTGTCTCTGTGCCACAGCCTCATCATCAATAACATCATAGTCACGGCTGACTGCTTCAACCCAGATGTACCCCTCACTCATCTGATCCTCTCCCCCTTGATACACTCCCTGGATAGCGAGGATATAGCCGTCATTGATGACGTCATAGTCGTTCGATTTGTTTGGGTTATCTGAACACGTCACACACACGTCTAATATGTTTTTAGAAGATAGGTCAAATAAAAAGTACAACTAGAATTAACAGTTCAAAATATGGAGCTGAAATAAAACTAAAGTAATGTCTATTATTTTCTTCTAACAAATTAGATCGTGGCTTAAAATGAATTGTTACCAACGTAAACAAACAGATTTGGAAACGTTTCCCTTTTTTTCTTACAATTAGCCCAATTATTTCAATTATATGTTGAGTTAGATCATGTTTTTCTTTTTGATATTGTGTTGATATTTGCAAGTATAAGTTTCATTCAGAACTAGCGTCAGAATAGCGAGCCTAAAATACTGAACAACAAAACGACAGTTATTTAGTTGTGTGAAGACCCATATTTTTTGTTGGAAATAACGCCCGACTAGGTGTAAATTCGAGTGAATTTTGTGGTTTCATCTGGAATCTTTCAGGATATTCTGGATCGGCAACTGACATAATTTTTACGATAAAACTTAAAAGAAAGTAATGATTACGCTCTAATCAACCCATATAGTTTTCCCATATACTGGCGATACTTTGCCAAATCTCTATATACGCGTGCATTTGTAATGTACAAATATGAAGCTCTTCTAAAACTATATGTGTCTATATGTATACAAGGTCATATACATTTACTTGAAATATTTACCGAAAACGGGAAATTTTGTCTGTTTAATAGTTTTTTTAAATTCAAAAATATTTTTTAACCACTTTGTTAGATGCTACAAACCTTTTCGTTTATAGATGCAAACAGCAATCAAGATAGAGATGACACATACGCTCCCAGCACCAATGTATGGGAAGACAGCTGGAAGAATGGACTGAGACCTGGCTGAACTCGTATCTCCTTAGAGGAAAGAAAACAAACACTAACTTTTATTTGAAAACAATTGTTTAAACACATTTACTAAACAATGATTGAATTAAAGATAGCTAAGATATTTTTTAAAAGATGGTTAGTATTAACAGTAGTCATAAAATACCGCTAGGGTCATCTTGACCAGCGTTTCCCAAACTGTTAAGTTTCGCGGAAAGGTGGAAATGTGTCAATATTGCATCAAGGATAGGTGAAGCGGTGTCAAGATTGCACCAGGGATAGGTGGGCAAGTGTCAATTTTGCACCAGGGATAGGTGGACAAGTGTCAAGAGTGTACCAGGGATAGGTGGGCAATCGTCAATATTGCACCAGGGATAGGTGGGAAGTGTCAAGATTGCACCAGGGGTAGGTGAACAAGTGTCAAGATTGCACCAGGAATAGGTGGGCAAGTGTCAACATAGCAACAGGGATAGGTGGACATGTCTCAATATTGCACCAGGGATAGGTGGGCATGTGTCAAGACTGCACCTGGGATAGTTGAACAAGTGTCAAGATTGCACCAGGGATAGGTTAGCATGTGTAAATATTGCACCAGGGATAGGTGGGCAAGTGTCAAGATTGCACCTGGGAGAGTTGAACAAGTGTCAAGATTGCACCAGGGATAGGTGAATAAATATCAAGATCGCACTTGGGATAGGCGGGCAAGTGTCAAGATTGCACCAGGGGTAGGTGAACAAGTGTCAAGTTTGCACATGGGATAGGTGGGAAATGTCGAAATGCAGCAGGGATCCGTGCCAGATGTATTGATCATATTTTCATTTTATCTGAACAAAAAAATTGATGTTGTGCGGAAAGGCAACATGGGGCTCGCGGACTTGTGCCCTTGTTTTGGGACCACCACTTGGAGACCGCTAAAAGAGACTACGCTGGCATGCTTTATATTTTAACAGACTTTAATTTTAAATCAAATGTGGGGAACGTATTTTGTCTAACACATTAAAAAACAAAGATAAAAATCCTGGCAATCTCACCTACAATAAAGTGTAGAGATTGATTAGCACCAAACTGTACATCGTTTATTTGACCAGAAACATTGGGATACATGGTAACAATGACAACATGGCGACCTGGACGCAGATGTCTACTTCGTGTAGTCATCACACATGTAGATTTGTAATACTCTGGAGCATCTGATACTTTCTCATTTCTGTAAACTACTTTGTCTGATAGAATTATCTGCAACACATTTTTTTTAAAGTGAGGAAAAAGACAAAACCATTATTCATGAAATAATATTATTCCAGAAAATAATTATATCAAGAATAAATTCAAATAAATATAGAATAGCTTAAAAGTTATAAAGTCTGAAATCTGAACCCTAAACTCTAAACCTTACTGATATGAGAGGCTGTGAGCTGGAAGTAAAAATAAAAAAAAACACGAAGAAGTCACATGTGTTACGCATTTTCTTTTCAAAGAATAATTTATTTTACAAAAAATAATTCTCTAGGTCTGTATGTATGGCTGCGGTGCTGTGCTCAAAAGACGAGAAAATAAAATTCCCAGAAGTTATCACCAATTGGGATGCTTATAAGGTGAGTTACAAGGTGGATACACGATTTGTCACGTAAATTTAGTCGATGGGAATTTAACATAACGCCACCACCATTGTTTGGCGGTTTATTTACTAGAGATGAATACTTTCAAACTGGATTAGGCTGAAATTTTAGTGTAGCACCAATATCACTCACTTGATTATCCTGCATGATAAATAGACAGAGTGCTGATGGATACACTTTGTCTGTTGTACAGGTAAACATAATGGTGTCAGCTAAGTGATCTCCAGTGCAGTTGATGTTGTGTGCCTTAGCTGTGAAGTATGTTGTTTATTTAAACACGACTGTTTTTAAAATATAAGCATAATGATATAAATATGTAAAAAGTAACATAAGCAAAATGATTTCAAAGCAAATAACTTAAAGTCCTACCTAAAATATTTTAATGCAAATATTTCATAGATGCAATTTTGAAAAAAAAAAAATTTTAAAAATATATTGTATCCTTCTTGCAAATAGAACACAACTAATTACGTATTAATTCACGAAAAACTGAATTAGATTTTTGTACGTGTTAAATTTTTAAAATAAAAATGATCTATATAGGGCAAAAGTTATTAATACCTATTATCAAAGGAGAGTATGAAACCACTGAACTGCCCCAGCCAAAATAATTGATTGTACAAGAGAAGACTGAAAAAAATAATGTTAGTAGTTTTGGTAAAGTTCAATTTAGGTGCATGTTTACAATAATCTCTTGTGCCAATCGATAAAACATGATTGTCTAATATCTTGTGCCAATCGAAATCGATAAAACATGATTGTCTAATATCTTGTGCCAATCGAAATCGATAAAACATGATTGTCTAATATCTTGTGCCAATCGAAATCGATAAAACATGATTGTCTAATATCTTGTGCCAATCGAAATCGATAAAACATGATTGTCTAATATCTTGTGCCAATCGAAATCGATAAAACATGATTGTCTAATATCTTGTGCCAATCGAAATCGATAAAACATGATTGTCTAATATTCAAAACGCGTATAAATAAAATGCACAATTAAATAAAATATAAATAAATTTAAAAATAAAAAACTGCCTTTCTTCACCTCAAAAATTGTGCACACTACAAAACAGTTGTCAAGCTATATCAGTTTTGATGAACTATGTTGAATTAAGAAATTAAATACAAAAGCAATATGCAACAAAAGTAACAAAAAAACAACAACAAAAAACTGTGAAAAAACATAAAATCTGAAGACATTCTAACCCGGAAACCACAGCATCGAATCCCTACGTCATTTAGTAAACTGTTTACATGTTATCGCAATCCGATCCAGCGTAAAGCAGTTCTATAAGCTTCTTACATCGTGTATAACATTGGCCTTCTTCACACAACTATTATTTAGATAACTGTCAATCTTCTTACACCAATTTAACTGCTCACGTGAAATCTTTTTATATCACATAGCTAATTAACAAATAAGAGATTGAATGATTACGTTTCCGTAAGACCTCTATTGAACTAGAATTATACGTTGTTATGTAGGACCTGTTTACGTCACACTTTGCCCGAGCCGTGAACTCTGTTTGACCCCAAATTATACTGCGTTCACATTGGACGTGGCCTATTTCTTTTGATCTTTTTTTTTACCACAAAACAATCTATCACCTGTTTGTCGTGACTCGAATGTGGTACACAATTGTAGTAAATTATAGACATTTGTAGAAGATTCGAGTCATGACTACAATGCATATTGATACGCTCTGGCTTCTAATATGAGAAATTAATCTCCTATTTTAATTTTATTGGCTCGTTGTGAACAGTGCCTAAGAAAGGACGATACCATAGAGTCAACAATATTAAAGATGCGACACCCAAAACAGTTTCCAGTTACAACTAATAAGATTTATTAAGTCTTAATATAATTACAAAAGAAAAGAAAATATAATGACAATCTTCAACTTACAGTATGGTAGATTTTTTACCGGTACAGAGTTAACACAGTTAGTATAATGTGCCAATGAATAATGATGAAATGCGAAATAAACACATATGAGCATACAACTACACAAAGAATAATACACGCTTCGTAAAGTTAATAATATCTATCTGAATCTACATCTCTCCGTATCTGTCAATCCCTTATACAGGTGGGTCTACCGACACATAAGCCCTGCCTTCCAAGAGCTACTCAGCATTTGTTTACATTTCTAGAACAATCACAAAGTTCTACAAAATACTAAGAGACAGTCTAACCATGTTTAATTGGAAAGGCGGTAGTCAACAAGATACATCAAAGGAATAGGGCACACACATCTATGTAAGGAGCGTGTATGCTAGGGTTCAAGAAAAGTTCACGCACGGGAAAAAGTGTCATACATAGCAATATTCTGCCCCCGAATCTTCTTAGAAACAGGTGACACCCATATATAAAGCCAGTGAATTGAAAGACGGCGGAGATTGATTGATAGATATTTTTAACTTCACGAGACAAGTGCATT
Source organism: Lymnaea stagnalis (assembly GCA_964033795.1). Classification (NCBI taxonomy): domain Eukaryota; kingdom Metazoa; phylum Mollusca; class Gastropoda; family Lymnaeidae; genus Lymnaea; species Lymnaea stagnalis. Next base: position 247,106 of record CAXITT010000480.1, on the reverse strand, counting down.
ATTCTGTAGTACTCATGTGTGTTTATTCGCATTCATTATTGTGCATTATTAATTGGTACGTTGTACTAGCTTTGTACGGGTACAAGACATCCAATACTCTGTAAGTTGATGATTGCAATTATATTTCTTTTGTTTTGTAATTATATTAATACTTAAGTAAATCTTATAAATTGTAATTAGTACTGATTCGAGCGTCGTATTTTGCTATTGTATTCCATAAATGGTATCGTCCTTTGTTAGGCACTGTTTAGAACGAGCCATAACTTAAAACAAGAGATTAATTTCTCACAATAGAATGCCGTGTGTAACAACGTCTTTTCATGAGCTTCCGGGCTAATGCATGTCTTTGATATTAAATTTTCATCCTAACACGTGTTAATTTATCATGCTCACACATTCCGTTAACAGAATGCCAGCAAGGAAATTTGAAAATTTTTACCGAAAAATTTAACGGAAGTGGCAACTTATGTGATTGTGATTCAGTTTCCTTTGAGACTACTTCCCAATATTGTAACATAGATTAATGATCAGCGTGTTAAATTTTACATAGGGATATCTAAACCATTCATAGTTCACGTCACCTGTTTGATATGCTTGTCTTGTCCTGGTCGCAGTAACCTTAAGAACGTTCGATCGATTGTTAAGTACAATCACATTACTATTGTTTTCAAACCAAGTCGGGGAAACACTGATGAGGCTGTCGTCAGATTTTTCACAATGGCACGTGACGTCTGTATTTTCTTCAACAACAGCAGGGCAGCCGATTGTTTTAACAGTCGGATAATCTGTAATCATATCGTCACGTCAGTTGTGAACAGCGTCAAATTTAAATGAGATCAAACATAGTATTATTGTTAAGGCTTTGTTCGTGTTTCGTGCTTGGGTATTTGGTTTTGAGAGTATGTGTGTACCTGTTTTTATGTGCTTGGTATTTTGTGACGTATTTGGCGATGGGAAATGGCGATGTGCACGTTTTATGGTTTTGAGTAGCAGTGATGTATAAATTATATAAAGGAGCATTAAAAATACGGAGTTGTATGCCTAATAGGCATTTGACATGAATCAATTGTTTGTTTAGTATTGAACTACCCCCTAGACAACGAGGCTTTGGTAATATGGAGATCGTAACTATGGAGTTTGTGATTTATATTGTTATTGTAACCCCTAGAGAAGGGTTAGTCTACTACCGTCAGTAAACGTACCTACTCTCGGAGTAGCTCGTTTTGAAAAGAAGGAAAATCCTAATATATGGAAGCTATTAAGTTTAGGAAGATCGTAACACATATATACAAGGGATTCTGAGTATTTGCGTAAAAATGTATTTTCATTATCATTTAGTCCACACCTCATTGCTTGTCTTGAGTCTAATCTTTGATTCCACTGTGAGTTTCTTTTCTCAATTTGATCAATGGTTCCAAAATGAGTTGATTTTCTTGATTCTAATCTATGGTTCCACTGTGATTGCCTCCCCAATCCCATCCGAGGGAGATTTTGTAGTGACATTAAGATTTGTGCGACCCTATGTACACACGCGACTCTACGTACACTACGTCCTGTGACATGTGAGGAGAGGGACGTTCTATGACAGGTGAGTAGAGGGACGTCCTATGACAGGTGAGTAGACGGACGTCCTATGACAGGTGAGTAGAGGGACTCATATGACAGGTGAGTAGAGGGACGTCCTATGACAAGTGAGTAGAGGGACTCTTTTGGCAGGTGAGTAGCGGGACGTCCTATGAGAGGTGGTTTGAGGGACAAACTATGAGAGTTGGAGTAGAGGGTCGACCTGTGAGAGTTGGAGTAGAGGGTCGACCTGTGAGAGGGAAATGTTTAAAGAAACAGGTAAAATAATGTACAGATTCATTTTTATGACATCTGTAATCCTATTTCAATCTTTGAAACCATTTGGACAATTTCATGCATTTTATCATTTAATTCACTATTAAAGGCATACCTTAAAACGATTTGTCCTCAACCCTGATATTTGCGACAAGGGGGATTGGCCCTCTAATCCCCCCCCCTTAGCAAGGCATTGGCTATATATAGGGATAGGGGTCTCAGTGAATTACTGTGTCCAGGAATTCCGCTGCTTTTAATGACGCCCCTGTATTTTAATGTCATGGTTATGTCTCTTTTGATAATATTTTTATATACAGCGCGGTGAGCCCAGCCCTAGGCTAGGGTACCACGCTATATAAGACCACTTATTATTATTATACGTTACTAAGCCACGATTGCCTTTGCTCAGTAACTCAAGATCATCGATAATAAAACACCGAAAAAACAAATATAATATGTATTGTATTTTTTTTTTTAAATTCAGAGATAACAATACATATCTTTGTTAATATTAAAGTTGAAAACATTAGAAAACAGAGACGAGACTCCACATTTCAAGCTCATGCTTGTTTGATGTTAGGTGACTATACAAATTATGATGATTCTCATTTAAATGGTTGCTGTAAATAAACAAAAAGATTGGGTTGGTTTTGTTTGGTAATGGAATTACACAGATGATCCTATTTTTGTATTGTTGAATTCAACAGTACTACACTTTAGTACACATCTTATTCTAACAGTGATATATTTATCCGTCTGAGTCAATAAAATTTATGATTAAAAATAATTTATATATTTATACTGTGAGAGATCATTGTTAAGATGGACATACCAACAATATATTTCGTTGAATACAAAGTTGCTCGTAACAATGGTGCTGCAGTGTCTTGACAACAAATGCTCAAATTTAATTATCTTCTCTGAGAGTTGGTGAATGCATAGTATAGTGCTTCTTATAACTGTTCTAATAAATGTTCTAATAACTGTTCTAATAACTGTTCTAATAACTGTTCTAATAACTGTTATAATAACTGTTCTAATAACTGTTCTAATATTTGTTCTAATAACTGTTCTAATAACTGTTCTAATAACTGTTCTAATAACTGTTCTAATAACTGTTCTAATAACTGTTCTAATAACTGTTCTAATAACTGTTCTAATAACTGTTCTAATAACTGTTCTAATAACTGTTCTAATAACTGTTCTAATAACTGTTCTAATAACTGTTCTAATAACTGTTCTAATAACTGTTCTAATAACTGTTCTAATAACTGTTCTAATAACTGTTCTAATAAATGTTCTAATAATTGTTCTAATAATTGTTCTAATAACTGTTCTTATTCCTATAACTGACCTTTTAAATGCTCTTATAACTGTTATCATATCTGTTCATATAACTGTTCTTAATACTTTTCTTATAACTATTCATATAACTGTTATTAATATATGATTTGTGAGTATCAATCCTTGGAGCTTTTTTGGCTTCAAATCTAGTTTAGACTCTACAAAAATGATAATTAAAACAAATAATATGAAGCTAATATGGCCTGTACTAAACTTAATAATCCATGTCTATATTATTACAGTGAATGAAGTAGAAAGCTTGTTTAAGAAAAAACAAAATTAAGATGACGTCATTAATAGTTCACTGTTGTGTTGACAGAGAGCAGAGGCGGTGATATCGTGGTAGGCGTGATGTTCCCTGGTGAGACCGAGAAAACGCCCATGGTGATCATTATTGCTGATACGACTGGACGTTACCTCACTGTCGCTGAGGTATTTGTCTAAGTTCATTTTTCTATTTGTAATGTTTTTTTCGACAAGTTTTTATTATAACTAGCTTTGATGAGATTCATTGGAATGCCAGATATGAAAACATTTTGGTTACATTGTAACCTAAATAGTGTTTACAAAAATAGATCACAACATTCCTCAAAATTAGAAGATGTCAAAGATTAGTGGAATATACTTCATTGATCAGGTTGTTAAATCTAATTATTTTTTTAAAATGTTTATCAACCAGGTCAAGAACCAAATATTGGAACACAAAAACATACACGACCCTGAGAACTACGAACTTTTCGGTGAGATTGAAACGTGTGACAGAGAGAAACTGGAAGACAACAATAAGATTGATGTCTACATGAAATATCTAACAGAGAATTCCAGCAGCTTGCGTTTGTCCGTCTCGAGTTAAGCCACATTTCATGACGTTGATACACGTGTGCGTAACATGTCTTGCAGGCGACAGGAAGCAACTAGTATCTATCACACGCGTGTTAAAGATTGATGATACAAAGTCACAGAAGCTAAAGTCAAGGCATTGGACTTTTTAACTTAAAGTTATATTTGTTGTCAATTTCAGTTTTTTTTTTTTTTTTAAATGTATGCTTTTAAATGTGTTTTTAAATGCAAGGCAAATGCTTAAGACTTACTTAATAAGCTACGTCTGTAAAAAGAGAGGAGATCTTTTATTCGAAGTGCTATTGTAAATTTGAATAAAAAAATTAATAATTAAGTTGTTAATTGTTTTATTTAACAAAGATGTTTATTGCACAGTATACATATTTATTTTTCTTTCTGCCCCCCCCCTTCCCCAACCGACTTCTGGTCACATGACTTCTTGATACCGCGCGTCTTTTTACATGACTTCTTGGCACCACAATTATTGCCTCAACACTTCTTGGCACCACAATTATTGCCTCAACAATTCTTGGCACCACAATTATTGCCTCAACACTTCTTGAAACCACAATTATTGCCTCAACACTTCTTGGCACATACTTCTTGTTTCACCTCTTCTTGCCACCACACTTATTGTCTCACCTCTTCTTAGCACCACACTTATTTTCTCACCTCTTTTTGGAACCACATTTCTTGTGTCACCACTTCTTGACACCACACTTCTTGCCTCACCACTTCTTGGAACAACATTTCTTGTCTCGCAACTTTTTGGACCCACTCAGAAAGTGCAGACATTCATAAACACATGGCTTAAAAAGATAAAGAAAATCAAATGGCAAAATACTATCAACAACTATGATCTACTAGAGAGGACAAACCAAGTGGCCATTGATGAAGAAATCATAAAGAAAAGACGGAGGTGGATATGGCATTCGCTCCGAAAACCCCCAGACAGCACCACCAGACAATTCCTAACATGGAACCAACAGGGAAAAAGAAAGAGTGAAGGCCTAAAAATTCATGGACATGCGAGCTAGAGGCAGACATGCAAAATATGGGGTACACCTGGAAGCAATTGGAAAGGAAAACACAGGACCATGATGAGTGGAAAATTCTTGTAGACGGCTATGCCAAAGACGGGGCAGAAAGCCATATGTCAAGTCAAGTTATGTTCTCATCACTCGTTTGTACTACACTTCATGTCACATGAATTCTTTGCACCAGACATCAAGCCACATCACTTCTTGGCACCACACTTCTGGTGCCCATTACTACTTCTGTCCCCCTTATTGTTGTACTTTTGCATTTTCGGCCCAACAATTCTGGCAGTACTGCCTCTCGGGAAACAATTTTCTTGTCCTTACAAAATTGTTCCTTTCAATTTTTAGCCCCAAAATTTGGTTCACATCGTGTTTTGGCCTCACCCGTCTGGTCGAAGGTCTAGATAAATGGAAAATATTTAGAGATCTAGAGTAAATCTCTATCTGATTAAATTATTTGATTACTTGATTGGATTATAACTCTTCCTTCGTCATTACGTCTCCACTTCTGGTTGTCTAAAAAAAAAATCATCAAAACGAATAAGGCTAATATATCGAATGAACACATCGTGCTGTTTTTTTCGCGCACCCACAGCCTGATCATGCTACCTCAAAGATGTCTGTGATAAAACCATTTAAAATTGATCAAACACTCAACTTGTCATTCCGGATAATCTATTTTTGAAATAGGTTTCACTTAGCTGTGAATAACAACTAGTCTATAAGTTATGTTTCCTTATAGTAATAGCTGACTTAACAATTATTTTTTTTAGCAAACGGTTAAAATTTGCAAATTAAAATTAAGAAAAATTCTTTTTAATTATTTGTTTTTTCTATATCCGTATGCATATTAAATAAAATAATTACATTCAGACCTAATGAATTTTGTAACACTTAAAATTTTCAACTAGTATTAGTTATGGTTTGGTATATGTATTTTCTTTTTCATTTTGCCAAATTCTTTGGGATTTCCCGAATTTATTTTTTTTCCATAAAAAATGTGAGATAAAACCAATCAACCGTAAAGGGGCTACAATTTCACGGCGGTAAACCCAAGACATGACGTTTATCCCACGTTTGACGCAACGAATCAAAGGCCGCTTTGGAGAGTGGCTACAATGTACTTGGCTTTATAATGATCTGGCTATTTTTATTATTATTTTATACATTATTTAAAAAAGATATATATATATAGTTAAGGCAGTGAAGTAATTTAAACATTAAGATTGTGACATAAGGGTGGTTCTTGACTTTGCCACACCAATTTCACAAATATTTCTTTGAATACAGAATACACCTAAAACAATATATAAATATAAAGTATTAGAGATGGGCTGAAAGAATATTAGCCCCCAACTGGTGTCCCATAAGCTCAACCGCCTCCTTTGCACCCCCAGCAAATGAAATGTTAAGTTAATAAAACTTAATATAACTATTATTTTGGAAACACCATTTCATTTATCTTTTTAAAGTAATTCAGTATATCATTCAAAAACATAGGTCAATTTTTTATTACTAAATTTATTTCATGTTTAAATAATGTTTTATTGCATAACATAGACATATTGAAGGTAAGTCAAAGTTTTCAAACATAAAATTAAAAAATATGTGTCTTTCAACCAAATGTTTGTTAATACTTCTGGCAAGTGTTTAATCTCCTACAGCTTGTCTTAAAATAATTTTTTATTCGAATATATTTAAGATGTCTAATTATTTTAATCCTAGTTAAAAAGGCATAAATCTGCAAAGGAGACTTAAGTGCGTAGCCTTTAAAGTATATGTAACTGAAACGTATTAAATTTACCTCTGCAGTTAACGTATGGTTATACAATTCATATTTCATTACTTTATTATTTGATGGCATACTATCTTATATTTCAAAGATCTTCGTTAAATGCCATTTGAGGTAAATATGTAGTATGCTAATGATGTAGTGAGTAGCCTAATTACACAATTAAATACATATATTGTGTACTTAAACTTGCATATAGCCAACAGACTGTTACCAACAGTCTAAAGAGTTTTTAAAATTTATATTATTAATAATTATTATACATGACTTCTACTGTTATAGTATAAATTATATTTAGTTGTATTTTTTCGTGCGAATTTCAAATTGACATATTATTTAGGCCAAGTATGTTGATTATTATTCAAAATAATGCATCATTTAAAAAAAACAACAACAACTAAACGTTCTACTTGAACTGGGCCTAAATATGGGCTCATCATATCTAAATGTGTATAAGTATAAAGATAAAGTCAGTATTTTTTAATGAATTTATTTTGACATATTTGGTGTTTAAAACCACGATGGGAAGAATGTCATAGTTTAGAGTCTATAGGCCTACTTGATACATACAATATCTGAAATATGTGATTGTGATAATATAGATTTTCGCATTAAATAGGCGAACATTTAAAAAAAAAAAAAAAAAATTATATATGGCCTGCTTTGCATTAGATCTTTAAAATCATTTAGTTTTAATGTTAAGTTTTGTTCATTTTTTTTCAGATGACTTCCTTTGGTATGTTCATTTAAGTCAGTCATACTTAATTCTCTGTGGAATTTTAAAAAATAATTTTGATTAAATGCAAACCAAATCAATTATTTATTTAAAAGAAAAGAAACAAACATTTTTTCCTCCTTAAAATAATTACAGTTACATCAACTTAATGACTTTTTAATTTTTAAACCTATATCTACACAATTAGCTTCTAAAGGAACATCAAATAAACTTAAAGAAATTCATTTAATGAATGAACATTTAACTTTAAGTAGTTCATTTCATGAAAGACATTCATATTTATAATTTATTTTCTTCCAGAGGCTTGTGGTGGCAGCTTTATAAAAAAAGTACTTTTTCCAGGGGAACCAAATACAAAAGAAACTAGAGTGGATATAACAGATGTGCATGGTGATGATCTCACTGTAGCTCAGGTTATATACGGTTTCACTTTGTTACTATGTCTATACCAGTTTATAACTGACAATTTCAACCTTCCAAGATTACATGATCAGTTAAAATTTCGGGCACACATGTCTGCAAGTTAAAATATTAGTTTTTTTTTATCCCCATAAAGAATTCCATATAAAAAATATGATTTGATGACAAACTAAATACATAGTGGAGAAAATATATTTAAGCTTAAAAAAACCCACCTAAAACATATCTTGTTCCACAATTTATTATAATTTTTTTTACAGGACTTGAATGCAGTCCTTCATATATTGTCCTAATGACAAATTGCTTAATCAGTAACATAATTTTTTTTATTGGTATTAACTGCTTGTATTTTATACATGATTGAACAAGTTGATTTATTAAATTAGTCATTTGAGGTACTGTATTGAATATAGATATTTAAAAGTTAATTTTTTAAGATGCGTTAGCAAATTTCTTATTATATGTACAGACAAAGTGACAAAAATGAATTATTAATTAGTTGAGCTGGAGAGATGATGAGACAAAAAACCTGATTTTTTTTTTTTTAACAGGTCAAGAGACAACTCCTGCTGCAAAAGAATATCACCTGTGCTGATCAATACAACCTCGTAGGTCATGATATTTCTAAAATTATTGTTATGAGGGATGAGAGTTTAATTACCGAAAATTTAAGTTTTCTGAAAAAAGACAATGTACATTTGTCCTTAGTTCCTAAACCTTAAATTTAAAGAAAGATATTATTGTTAAATTAAATTTACAATTTAGTTTTGTTTCATGTTTCAACACTTTTTAAATAGATATTTTGTAGGGCAGCAAATAATTTACAAATTCTAGGCCTAGATGTAAAAATCCATGTTTCATTTAAAAAAAAAATGACTAAACAAAGAAAACAACACAAGAAGTCCTAAAAATACTTATCTAAAGATGTGAGTAAGTGTTGCTTAAGGCAACTTAAGGAGAATTATACAGAAACAAATTCCAGCAAACTTCTTATTAATTACAGAAAAATTGCAATACAAATGTTCCTTCAATATTTAAGTTGAGGAAAAAAATTGTCTGAAATGGAATATCATTTATTTATTAAGGCAACCCTTGGGCCAATTCCATTATGTTCTCTTCATTAGTTAAGCAACAAACTATTAGTGCAGGCCTAACTTTAGGTAGAAAAAAAGTTAATTAACTCTCTGTGTTATCTGAAAAATCCTAGCAAAAATAAATTTGGAAAATGCTAATGAACAAAGAAATGTGTACTATGAATCTTTTTTCCCCCTTCCTTTTTTCTTTTAAATGTGCAGGATATATAAATATTATGTCAAACTTAACATAAATTCATTCAGTTTTTTTCTGTGTTCTTTACTAATTAAGACATTAACGGAGGCATATTACCTTTGTATTTAGTATTTCAATTAAAGGGTTACTATAATGTTTTACTTGCACACAATGTGTCTATTAATCTAACTAAGCTGTCCAGCCTCGATTCAACCATCTTTATATTAAATTACTTTAACTCCGTCTCCGGAATATTGTTTGATGAAGTTTTGTTAAAACAGAAATTTATTCACATAGACGTTTGTTCAAAAATAAAAGTTGTTCCATGGAGATTTCTTTCTTTATTTAAAAATAATAAATATAGGAGAAATAAGGGAAAATGTAAGATTTAAATAATTTTGTCCCCCCCCCCCACCCATTATTTCATTTCATACAAACTTCCATTCGAACAAATTTCCAACAAACATTTTTCAATGAAATAAATTACTTTTGAACACATTTCCAGTAATCCTAAAACTGAAGGTCTATGGCAAAAAGTAATTCTTAATATGTTTGCATGATCATTTAAGTGCATACTTAGATGTCTTTTAGTGCACAGTATCTTTAAGTTCAAGTATACATTTAAAGTTTAAAATATCAGAATAAAATAAGAAGTGGAAGATATCAAGATTTTTTTTATGGCTTTCTGATGTTGATATCACATGAAATAGATCTGATATGAATTAACTTTTATAACCAGCCTATGCCTATTCATTTTTGACCAGTATATGAAAAATCTGACTTACATCCTTTCATTTTTTTACTTACCAGTAATAAAATTAATCCGTTCATAAATTGACAAGATGGGCCTAAAATCAAATATTAGGCCTAAAAACCAAAAGATAGGCCTAAAAACCAAAATTTGAGACTGAAACCAAAGGTTAGGTTTAAAGGCAAAAGGTAGGCGTTAAAAAAACATTAAAAAAAAATTATGAATATAATATAAGGTTGGAGACCGACCAAACGTGATTTTATGATTTCAGCCGTAGCCGAAAATAGGCAGAAAGTTTAAAATGACTTTCGGCCAAAACCGAAAATGAAATATTTAGATATTTTGAAAATTGTTCCCGCATACATTCTGCATACATCGAAAGTGATGTTGGAAAGTATAAATATTTACATTCTTTTTATAAAAAATGAGATAATCGTGAATACTAATAAATAAATATCTTAGATAGGGGTCTCAAACTCGCAGCCCGCGAGTCATTTGTGACCCGCAAGACGATAAGATCACTTAGTTTGTTGTTAAAGATCATTCAGTGTTTTGTTAAGGATCGCTTTATTTTTTCTTAAAGATCGGTTAGTTTGTTCATAAAGATCGCCTGGTTTGTTGTTAAAGATCGTTTAGTTCATTTGTTAATAATCGGTTAGTTCGTTCTCTTAAAGATTAGTGAGTTTGTTCATAAAGATCTCTTAGTTTGTTCTAAAAGATCACTTAGTTTAATCTTAAAGATCACTTAATTTGTTTTTAAAGATCGCTTAGTTTGTTGGTAAAGATCTCTTAGTTTGTTTGTAAAGATCGCTTAGTTTGTTGTTAAAGATCGTTCAGTTTTTTGTTAATGATCGCTTTATTTGTTCTTAAAGATCGGTTAGTCTGTTCATATAAATCACTTAGTTTGTTGTTAAAAATCGTTTATTCTGTTTTTTAAGATCGCTTAGTTTGTTATTAAAGATCGCTTAGTTTTTGCTAAAAGATATTTTAGTTTGTTCTTAAAGAACATTTAGTTTGTTCTATTAAAAGATCATTTAGTTTGTTTTTATAGATCTTTTAGTTGGTTCTTAAGGATCATTGATTTTGTTCTTAAATATCGCTTAGTTGTTCTTAAAGATCATTCAATTTGTTCTTAAAGATCATTAAGTTTGTTTTTAATTTGTTATTAAGAATCGTTTAGTTTGTTCTTAAAGATCGCCTATTTTGTTGTTGAAGAGCTCTTAGTTTTTTCATGAAGATTGCTTAGTTTGTTCTTAAGGATAATTGATTTTGTTCCTTAAGATCGATTTGTTTGTTCTTAAAGATCAATAGTTTTTTTTTAGGAACATTTATTTTGTTCTTAAAGACCTTTTGTTTGTTCCTAAAGAACATTTAGCTTTCTATTAAAGATCGCTTATAAATCGTTTAGTTTTCTATTAAAGATCATTAGTTTTGTTCTTAAAGATCAATTTGTTCGTTCTTAAAACTCGTTTAGTTTGTTCTTTAAGATCTTTTACTTTGTTTTAAAGATAGTTTAGTTTGTTCTAAAATGACGCTTAGTTTGTTAAATATCGTTTGGTATGTTCTCAAAGATTACTTAACTTGTTCTTAAAGATCGCTTTATCTGTTTTTAAAGATCGCTTTATTTGTTTTTAAAGATCGCTTTATTTGTTTTTAAAGATCGCTTTATTTGTTTTTAAAGATCGTTTAGTTTGTTCTTAAAGATCGCTAAATTTGTTCTTAGAGATCATTTAGTTTGTTCTTAAATGTCGCTTAGTTTGTGTTAATTATCCCTTTCGCAAGGTATTAGATGACCGAAAACCTCAGTCTAAGTCAATTTTGGCCGAAACCAAAAAAACCGAAAGTTAAATTTTGTCTTTCGGCCGAACCCGAAATTAAGCCGAAATTTAACTTTTTAGTTTCGGCGGAAACCGAAACTTGGCCGAAAGTGATAAAATGGCCACTATCGGCGCCGAAACCGAAGCCGAAGTCGAAATTCGGTCGGTCTCTATATAAGATAAAATAGACATTTTAATGTGTTTACATATGTGGCAATGCAGTTCAGCTAAAGAAGGAATTATCGTTAAAAATGTAATTCCTTTCATATTAATCCCACAAAGAATAACACTTTAAAAAAAGTACTAAGCTTTAATAGATATTTTTGTGTGTTAATATCTGGTGTGAGAACTTTAAAATGAAAACCTTCAAGTTAAACCAATTGTCAGTACCGACCAAGGCGAAATCCATAAAATTGAAGCCTGTATACTAAAATAAGATACTTTTAAGTGGTATCGCAGTTTTGTTTCTTGACCACACTAACCTGGCCTTGTTGACCATACTCACCTGGCCTTGTCAGCATACCACATTCCAGTAAGAGTGACAAGTCGTTTGATAAATAAGGTGGCAATTTGCTTAGTAGGCTTATAAATAAGGCCCTCCAATAGTTAGCATTAAAATTAATCGAAGTCAAGTAGTTATGAAATGTTATATTTATTCCAGAAACTTACAATTGTGTGTTCGTACTCGTTTTATTACGGTGAGAATGAGATTCATTGAGTATTATAACTTCATTTATTTCTTTATATGTAGATTTTCTGTATCTTTATTCATATTTTCACTCCATGTAATAAAGTAAATTTATATTAGTGCTCTGGTTGTTTTCGTTTTAGCCAGTAGGATATCTCAAACCCATCTGCCTTGGCCCCTTAACGAATTCACCTAGACCATGAGCTTATTCAAATTTATTTAACACCAGAGTGGGCGTACCATAGGCATATAGAGATTTGTGTTGATTCACTTGGGATATTCATGTTCATCATATTGAATTTAAGACAGTTTATATAACACTGTCTTCATTCTCAAAGATACCGCACTTTCAAGTGTCAGATCTGGGCTCTGAATGAAAGTCTCATACAGAAAAAATCTTCACATGGGAGGTGGGATGTGGAAGGCAAGCAGATGGTAAAACAAGAAGGGACCACACTTTGATGTAGGAAACTTGAAATGGCTAAAATCATACCAATCAGCCAGTATATGGCCGAAAAAAAGTGAATTGGTTTGTTCATCTGGTATCAGGGCCAGTAGAAGACCACGCCGTCAAAAGATCGTCAGAGTTTTAAGGACACCATATGATGAAACGTGACACCATGAACTTTCAGCTGGCCTCACACTTTGCTGCTAATGGCCGACAGTATGTCCATACAACGCTTCGCGGGAATATCGGACAAAAGAAGATGTTGTAAAATTTACACAACAGTTTCAAATTGAAACATTTAAAAATTATTTGTTAAAACATTCAAAACCATGGCTTGGTAAGGTGGGTACAGAAGGGATGGTGTGGTAGTCAACCCAGGGGCTTGGGAAGGTAGGGTACAGAGGGGTGTGGTGGTCAACCCAGGGGCTTGGGAAGGTGGTTTTCGGGGGGGGGGGGTGGTGGTCAACCCAGGGGCTTGGGAAGATGGGTTTCGAGGGGTGTGGTGGTCAACCCACGGGCTTGAGAAGGTGGTTACAGGGGGTTGGCGGTAAACCCAGGGGTCCCAGGGGCTTGGGAAGGTGGTTTTCGGGGGGGGGGTGTGGTGGTCAACCCAGGGGCTTGGGAAGATGGGTTTCGAGGGGTGTGGTGGTCAACCCACGGGCTTGAGAAGGTGGTTACAGGGGGTTGGCGGTAAACCCAGGGGCTTGGGAAGGTGGGTGCAGGGGGGTTGGGAAGGTGGATACCGGGAGGGGATTGTCAACTCCGTGCGGCACTTTATTGCTGTAAACTAAGCGGCGGCCATTGTAGAGTTTTCTTGGAAAGGGGCGGCCAAAAGAATTTCCCGCCCCGACCAGCACCAAACCAAGCTGCACCTCGTCACCCGTTTTTGCTGATCAAACAATAAAAATAAAGAAACTCGGATTGAAGAACACGATTCAACACATGTTGCAACTGGATTGAATTTTAATTTCATTTGTTTATTATTTATCCATTTTAAAAATAATGTCCAAAAAACGTGTAAGTCTCTCAGCTTTACTTTTTTAGGTAGAAACTAAATTAAGTATGTCTTAAAAGCCAAGCGTATTTTGTGGAGTACTACTTTCAGGTTGAAGTGATATGAAATATTAGAAAAATCTGAAAGATCGTAAAATCTATAACAAATAATTTTTCGATCTTGAAGCGTAAATAGCAAAAACAAAGTTTGACAACAAAAACTAAACTTAGCTGATGGTATAGAGAGTAAACAGGTAATCATATCGAAAGTGGCGTAGCTAGGGGAGTGCAGAACACACCGGATGACACCAATTTGAAAAAAATTGCATATTTACTGGAACACTGCTCGGTTTAACTGAATGTCATTAAAAGGATAACCGATCACACGTCAATTGTCCACACATGTAACAAATGCAAATGCGTGCTTTATACAAATTTAAAGTTGGGATTTCACGTTTATCTACTTGGAGAAGTTAATCTTACAAAGCAGTATCTGCGTCACGTGGTGGAACATGCTATTGAAAAGACACCTTTAAAATCAGACCAATATCGTATTTCGGTAGAGAGAAGATTAAGGTGTAAGAAGAGAATTTCAGGAAAACAATTAATGCTGGAGACCGCATATCAGTTCATCAGTGATCAAAGAAGTAGCAGATATGTTTGGGAGTGTTCAACCTAAGACTCTACTATAACCAAGTGAAGGAGAGCTATTGGTGTATGTTTTAAAATTAACTTCTATCTATGATGAGTCATCAGAATATGAACTTTTAAAAGAAATACCAAGGCTTAGAAGACATCAAAAGGCTGATATTGAATTTAACAAAGTCATAGACTGGTCAGTATTTGATGTTTTGAAATTCATAGCTGAATGGGACTTCCTAGAATCTCTTACAATACTCTCGTTAAGCCTTCAATTGTTTCTTACGATCTGTGTGTCTGTGGCCTCATGTAAGCGGAGCTTTTCAACACTAAGGCTTTCAAGAACTATTTACGATCCAGCATGGGAGAGTCAATGCTTTCTGATCTGGCTCTACTATTAATTGAAAGTGATAGAGTAAATGATATTGATTTTGACCAAGTAGGTGGACAGGTTTGCAGCTTTGAAGAGCATGAAAGGAAAAAAAAATAAAGAAAGTAAATTTAATGTAAAAATAACTATAATTTAACGGTGTTCCAATTCTTAATTAACATTCTGGCTTAAATTAGTTAGTTTTCGGTCTTGTCATTGTTATACTGTTGACGTATTTTAACAAGAAGAAATCCATCGTGGAAGTCAGGGGGATGGGGTGACACCATGAGTTTACCGCACCGGCTGACACCAAATCTAGCTACGCCATTGCATATCGAATGGCATGTGGACGCGTTTAAAGAAACCAAAAAAAAAAAATTATAAAAAAAGATAACATGCATTAAAAGAGAAATAGATATATGGATATAAGCGTGCTTTTTTGCTATGAGAAGTACATAAATCAAATGTTTATCTTTTAACACTTAAAAAAATTTATCCACAGTTTTGTAATAACTAATAGAATAATACAAACGCATATGTTTCTAAATAAAAATATAAAAAAATTCTTTTTTTTTTGTTTTGTTAAAATTCGTATCATCAACATTTATCACCAATTTTCATATTTTAAACCTTCTAATTCAAGTTAATACTATAACACTATGAATTCATTCAACTACAACAACAAAGTTCAGGTACCCACTCTGTACATTAACAGCTTTGTTTTGGGTTTTTTAAGATCATTTAACATGTTGGATTTTATTCATAGAGGCAAGATATAAGCAAAGTCGCACACTTTCAATGTATTGCCCGATTTCACGTATATTATGTTTTTTGAAAACTTTAATTAATATATGAATACTTCTACCATTATTTATATCATTCACTGTATTATTCAATACTTGACAAATCATTTGAAACAGATTCTACAATATTTACGTTTGTGTAACCCACTGCGCAACAGTTTCATATTTTGGGTACTCTTCATGTAATCCAATTTCAGTGATATCGTCTTGAGATTTTCCACCCAGTGTTCTGTAACCATTGCATCGTTGATAATCTGCAAGTTCAGCTTCAGTGGATTCATGATTGATCTCATCATAGTAGTTGTCTGGTCTCTTGTTTTCTGTAAATATAAACAACAGTTGTATTTTATATTTATTTTAAAAAATGATAGAAGGTAGGGCAGATCTATCTTTGACTGGTTTATATTCAGTTACAGTCGTGGTGGGATTCAAATAATTTAACGCCTGACTCACTGCCAAAATAAAATTTACCGGTAGATTTGCAAAAACTAGATTATATAAGATGTGCACAAACTAGATTATATAAGATGTGCAGAACTAGATGATATAAGAAGTGCACAAACTAGATCATGTAAAATGTGCACAAACAAGTTTATATATGATGTTCGCAAACTAGATTTTATAAGATATGCACAAACGAGATTATATAATATGTGAACAAACTAGATTACATAAGAGGTGCAAAAACTAGATTATTATTATGTGAACAACTAGATTATGTTAAATGTGCACAAACTAGATTTTATAAAATATGCACAAGCACATGTTTCACCAAAGACTTTTTAAAATATAGCTTTGAAAAATTTAAGACCTACCTCAGCAACAGACATTAAATTTGTTTTAAACCCATGACTTAAGTAGCAAAAAAAGTTATTTGTAATTTTATATTTATAAAATATAAACGTAGAAAAATAAGGGAGTGGTTTATGTAAAAGAATAAATACCTTGAAAAGATACAATAATTATGAAGATACAAATACATACTTTATAAAATGAATACTATTTACCTGTTTGTTTACACCACCAAATTCCAAGAAACATCACGAATGTTAGAACGTTACCCACAACAACATATACGTAGATCCAGAAGTTAAAAGATGATTTCATGGACTCGTCCGTACTCATGCCAGCGTGATCTAGAAAACCAGAGACATTTGGGTTAAATGAATATCCATAGTTAACAAAGATAATCTATTGGTGTAAATCAATAGCTAAAGTTAACGAAGATAATCCATTGGTGTAAATGAAAAGCTACAGTTAACGAAGATAATCCATTGGTGTAAATGAAGACGTACAGTTAACGAAGACAATCAATTGGTGTAAATGAATATCTACAGTTAACGAAGACAATCAATTGGTGTAAATGAATAGCTACATTTAACGAAGACAATCAATTGGTGTAAATGAATAGCTACATTTAACGAAGACAATCGATTGGTGTAAATGAATAGCTACATTTAACAAAGACAATCAATTGGTGTAAATGAATAGCTACATTTAACGAAGACAATCAATTGGTGTAAATGAATAGCTACATTTAACGAAGACAATCAATTGGTGTAAATGAATAGCTACATTTAACGAAGACAATTAATTGGTGTAAATGAATAGCTACATTTAACGAAGACAATCGATTGGTGTAAATGAATAGCTACATTGAACAAAGACAATTAATTGGTGTAAATTAATAGCTACATTTAACGAAGACAATCAATTGGTGTAAATGAATAGCTACATTTAACGAAGAAAATTAATTGGTGTAAATGAATAGCTACATTTAACGAAGACAATCAATTGGTGTAAATGAATAATTACATTTAACGAAGACAATCAATTGGTGTACATGAATAGCTACATTTATCGAAGACAATCGATTGGTGTAAATGAATAATTACATTTAACGAAGACAATCGATTGGTGTAAATGAATAGCTACATTTAACAAAGACAATCAATTGGTGTAAATGAATAGCTACATTTAACGAAGACAATCAATTGGTGTAAATGAATAGCTACAGTTAACGAAGACAATCAATTGGTGTAAATGAATAGCTACATTTAACGAAGACAATTAATTGGTGTAAATGAATAGCTACATTTAACGAAGACAATCGATTGGTGTAAATGAATAGCTACATTGAACAAAGACAATTAATTGGTGTAAATTAATAGCTACATTTAACGAAGACAATCAATTGGTGTAAATGAATAGCTACATTTAACGAAGAAAATTAATTGGTGTAAATGAATAGCTACATTTAACGAAGACAATCAATTGGTGTAAATGAATAATTACATTTAACGAAGACAATCAATTGGTGTACATGAATAGCTACATTTATCGAAGACAATCGATTGGTGTAAATGAATAATTACATTTAACGAAGACAATCGATTGGTGTAAATGAATAGCTACATTTAACAAAGACAATCAATTGGTGTAAATGAATAGCTACATTTAACGAAGACAATCAATTGGTGTAAATGAATAATTACATTTAACGAAGACAATCGATTGGTGTAAATGAATAATTACATTTAACGAAGACAATCAATTGGTGTAAATGAATAATTACATTTAACGAAGACAATCGATTGGTGTAAATGAATAGCTACATTGAACAAAAACAATCAATTGGTGTAAATGAATAGCTACATTTAACGAAGACAATCAATTGGTGTAAATGAATAGATACATTTATCGACGACAATCAATTGGTGTAAATGAATAGCTACAGTTAACGAAGACAATCAATTAGTGTAAATGAATAGCTACATTTAACGAAGACAATCTATTGGTTTAAATGAATAGCTACATTTAACGAAGACAATCAATTGGTGTAAATGAATAGCTACATTTAACGAAGACAATCCATTGGTGTAAATGAATAGCTTAGTTTACGAAGATAATCCATTGGTGTAAATCCATAACTATAGTTAACGAAGATGATCGATACACTTTAAAAAGTTTCTTAAATAACCAATGAACAAATTTTGATAACAACTTCATAAAAATAGTTCGTTGGACAATCCGCTAGTTAAATTATTCATTGAAGACTATTGTCGCGTGCGAACTTCTTGATCTTTAACTATTTTGCATTGGTGAACGGAGACACATATCAAACGACTGTTCTTGTAACATGTCAACAATTACAACAAAGAAAGAACAAAAATAATCAACAACGTAACATATTAAGTTAAACTATTATTTTAACACGGAAACATGACTTATTTTTAGATCGCTGTGCGATCCTTAAACTTTGCTTATGATTTTAATAATTGAAGTAAAAATTTGTTCTCAGTGTAAACTCTAAAACTTCCACAACATTAAGACAAAAAAAATCTTCGCAACAAAATTATGTTTTATTTTCTTTAAATATTTTATAAATGTTTATGCATTATGTTTCTTCATTTAATAATCTGTATGATGCTAGATATATGCAACTATCTACTCACCAATGTTAATAAAAATTGATTGGTTTGCACCAAACTGTTTGTCGCTGTCATATCCAGTGATGTTTGGGTACATGGTAACTAGTATCTCATTTTGCCCCTGTCTCAGATCACGTCTGGTTAATTTGAACTCACACGAGGACCAGTGGAGGATATCATCATCCGGAATGTCCATGCCACCATCATCCTTCGAGACATTTAAAATCACCCGCCATGTCTGTAATGTATTTCGGTACTGTGAGTGGTTGATATTTAAATTTCCAAAGAAAAAAACAACAAAAAAACACAAATATAATAACATTTTAATGATTTAATAAATAACAAAGAATGTATAGACTCTCTCTCTCACAATATACATTTTAAAATATTTATTTCAAAAAATAAAAATAGGACACATGATATTTACTTTCAAATCAGTTACTTTCCCCTTTCATTTAACAAAGTATTTCAAAAAGAAAATGTACCTGTAATGGAAAAAAATATTTCCCCATTTTTTTTTGTTAAAGAAAATATTCTCACAATGAATATCGCTAGCAAGTTTATTTTATCCAACTAGCTAAACGCATTTTGCCATATGTTTTCCAACTGTTTTATTAGACAAAAGTCTGCATATATATTGATATATAGCTAAACTACTTGATCATGATAAAGAGCAGACGTCTAGAAATAATAGTAACATTTTATTTGCTGAGGGAATTATTACAAACTGCTCTCTATAAGGAGAAATTATTCTCTTATTTTAAGCAGTATGGCTCGTTCTAAACAGTACATACCAAAAGACGAAACCATATGAGAAATACAATAGCAAGGAATACGACACTCAAACCAGGGCTAATTACAAATATTAAGATTTATTAAGTTACTAGAAAATTACAAAATAAAAAAAAAAATAAAAAAAATTAATGTTATTGACTTGCAGAGTACTGATTTGATTGTACCGGTACACAGTTGATGACAATAAAATGTGCCAACAACAAGGTTACAACGATGAATAGGAAATCACACGTATAAGTCAAAAAAATATTTAGGAAGAATAACACAATCTAAAAATAACACTGTCGTCCCGTAAAGTAAAAATATTTCGTGATAATAGCTAGCCAAAAAATCTATCGTGTCCCTTTTTTATAGTCTGTTCAACTGATGTATCTAGAACCGTCTTCCGAATTGTTTTACTTTCCAGTTTTCTCCAGATTCTGCTAGAGAATTGTAATAGATACAGACTATTAATTAACAAGGCCAAGAGACTACTTTCAGCTAGCCACACATAAAATGCGGTCTCGAGCATGTTTGGTGTTTGATAGAGTTTATGACGTAATCACGTCGTCTACATAACGGAATAAATTAGAATAACAAAGGAGAATATCGTAATGGTACAGCGTGTCCATGACATGAGAAGTGTTTTAAGTAATGTAAACAAATAAAATAAAATGTATGGTGATGAAAAATAATAATGCACAACACAATAATTTTTTGTTTAGAAATTTAAAACAAAAATGTCGTTGATGTAACAAAGTCTAAGAATATGAATAAAGAGAACACAAATAATAACAAAACAACAATAACAAAACCAAAATAACAAAACAAAAATAAAGAAACAACAATAACAAAACAACATTAACAAAATTACAAATATCAAAACAACAGCAACAAAACATTAAAAAAAATGAGAATTGATGATTTTCAATTAGAGGAAACCATTGAAAACAACGAAATATTTAAAAAAAAAAACAACTTATTTATTAAGGCTTTTTTATCAAAGACAAAAAATAACTTTAATAAATTACTTACTTTATTAAAATTTACTTCACAGAGTCCAAAGGGAATTATTCCGTCAGTTCTACACGTCACATTAAATGCACCATCATTCTCGGCTTTTGTACAAGTCAAGATCTGTGACCTGCCTATAATTAAATTGACATTTAGGGGGATCAGAAAATAATATTTTTATCTCTTTTAAATTGTTCATTTACCAAATATAAAAAAAAAAATCTTCATTCACATTAATTTTTATTGGTGATATCTATTTTGGATACACTCTTTATATTTGAGTATGTAACTATATACAATGGCGTAGCTAGGGTTCACGTTACCTGGTGTGGTAAACTCATAGTGTCATCCCTGTCAACAAATTAATTAAAGATCAGTAGGTAAATGTATTTAAGAGCCATTACAACAATAAGTTATAGTTCCTTTTTAAATAAATTTACTTAATTTGAAATACATTTTTCTTTTCTGGTCGTCAAGCTGCACATCTGTCAATCTCTTGATCAAAATCAATATCCTTCACCGATATCACTTTCAGTTGATAGCAGAGTTAGATCAGAAAGCCTTGACTGTCCCAGGGTTAATCGTAAAAAGATCTTGAAAGCCTTAGTCTTGAAAAGCTCCACTTACATGAAACCACAGACACACAGATCGTAAGAAACAATTGAAGGCTTAGCGTGAGTATTGTAAGAGCGTCTAGGAAGTCCCATTCAGCTATTAATTTGAAAACATCAAATACTGACTATTCTATGACTTTGTGAAATTCAGTATTAGCCCTTTGGTGTCCTCTAAGCATTGGTATTTCTTTTAAAATTCATCTTCTGGTAACTCATCATTGAAAGAAGTTAATTTTTTGGAGAGGACTCCAATAACTGTTCTTCACAGGCTGATAGTAGACTCTTGGGTTTAACAGCCCCCAAAAAATCTGCTACTTACTTTATCACTAATGATATGATCTGGAGTTTAGAATGAAAGTGGTAATTACACTCCATCATCTTCTTATTGTTCTCTTCTCGCCGAGTGAGTCCAGCATCTATTAATTGTTCTCCTGTCATTCTCTTCTTAAACCTTTATCTTCTCTCTATGAAATTCCATATTGGTCTCATTTATAAGTGCCTTTTCCATAGCATAATCCACCACGTGACAGCGCTTCTTGTGCAGAAACAATCTTTAAGGCCTCTAGGTTGGTCACCACTTTTTCAAGAGTTAAGATATTGCTGTGTAAGAATAAATTCCTTAAAAGTATATCAGCTCAAAGGTAAAGGTAGCAAATAAACAAAAATCAGAGACATCATGTAAAAGACCTTGTGATGTATTATAATCGTGCTCAAATGTTAAGGGGCGACGCTAGTGACGAATTGGCGAACATATTTATTTTTGAATGTTTCTGGATTTCGATGTATTTTGTTTCAAAAAGATAAAAATAAAATATATAATTACATATTAAAAGATGTTACAAAATTTTGTAAAATATTATTTTCCAATAAAATAAATGTGTAAAAAGTCATTTTTTAAATGTTTTAAATTTTAAGGCTTCGAGTCATGGAATGAGAATCGCCAGACAACATCGTATTTTGTATCAATGAAAAGCTTAATTTCTCAGAAATTGGATAAATATAGATCCTCGTAACTTACGAAAGTTACCAAACACTTCCATTTGCGTTGAATCATGGTCAAAACGTTTTTCTGACCTAATTACAGGATCAACTCATTTCTTAAACATCACCTTTGAACTAGTAATAAAGCTCGCATTTGGAATGGTTACATGTGGGGAAAATCTAGGTGTGCTCGGTTATCCTTCCATGAAATTCGGTGAGACCGACAGTGTTTGCTCTGTAATAATGCAATTTTTCAATTTGTCGTCACACCTAAGATGGAGTAACCTATTGTGGTTCGCACCCCTCTAGCTACGCCACTGACAATATACGTGAATTTTCATAAATAGACATAAATGAGCGTTCCAATTTTCCTCTCTAGACACATACTTACTTAATATTTTAGGGGAGTAGAATCTCTTTGCAATTATCAAACCTAAAGAATTGTTTGCTACGCAATAGAAACCTGAAAATAATATGGAAATAACAGTAGATGAAATTTAGTTATGTTACTTTCGTCCATCTTAGCGTTTCGACTGTAATGTTTAGCTGAAAACAGAGCTGTTATGTATATCTCATTTCTTTAGTCTGATGAAACACAATTTTACATTAACCACAAGTTTAGAATACTTAAATCCAAATTCGAATGTCTGGTCGACCATTCAATCACCTTTAATAAAATTTGAAATTTCAAAAATAAATTTAAATTAGCTTCATAAAAACCTGTGTTATAGCAATGTTCAAGGAAAAAAGCGACAAGAAATTGATTATTAAATTTTAAAAAATCTGTTTAAAAAGAAAAAATACAATATTTTTTCTCTGAAGAAAAAGGAAAAAGTTAAAGCTTTTTAAGTAAAAAAAAAATAAAAAAGAATGCTGTTTAGCATTGTTATGGTCCATGCCTCACCAAAGCACATAGAAAGTTCGACCTAAATAAAGTGAAAATCGTGCCTTTACGATGACTACGTTTCAATTTCGAAATCTATACAATATGGAATTTGACAAGTTAAGTATTAAGTTCTAAAGGAATCCCAGTAAAGCAACTTTATGTTGTTGGCGGTTAAGTGAAACTAATAATATTTAAAAAAAATGAAATTGACTATAAAGAGATCCTAATATTCAAGTTAATGTAGCATGCGGTTAAATAATGTTAATAAAGCAATGTTATAAATGTTGCAAACTACGTTGACAGGGTTAAATAACTTCTATAAAACAATAATTTAATCAGAGTAGACCGTTAAATGACATACACAAGTTTATTATAAAACAAAAGTCTCTGTAACTGAAGATAGACGGTATTATGGGGAAAACGATAAATAAATAAATAATATATACACATACTGTAAGAACGGGAAGTTGAAACGCGTTATTTCCATATCTAGCTTAGCTAGAACGGAAACTTAATTCATAGATTTCAGAAACAAAAGACCCTACTCATATAATTATTAAATATCACCCCCATTTGGGTGTGGAGTGTAAGTTCTACTTCATAAAAAACTGGGTGATTGATTTATACATTCGTTCTTCGCTTGAATAGTTTAGTCAAATCGTTTTGAGTATTCCGTCACATAAGTAGGTTAAACTTAGGTTTAAAAAAAAAATCATTGAGGAAATTAATTGGTAAAAATATGAAATGAAAGTGGGACACTCTCGCACTCGAGTAAGCTGAAACGCTCAAACGGATGATGACACGTCATTGTTCTTATGAAAAGCTTCATTGTTCAAACATGTTGCCGCTAACGCCTGATTAATTAAATAAATGAATGTTACCCTTGTTATCTCTTTGTCTGTCGGCGTCGAAAGTTAGAACATTAGTGACCGACATCTGGTTATTAGCGCCGTCAATCCAGGCAATGGATGTGTAGATAGGGCTCTTGTCAGATCTCTGACAGACACACGTGACTTTAGTATCCTCTTCAATGATATTTTTGCAATCCGTTTCAAGTCGAGGACGTTCTGTAAGTTGAGAATAGATCAGATGTTACAGCAGCGGTTCTTAAACTATGGGTCGTGACACTTTTGGGGGTCGAATGACCCTTACAAAGGGGTCACCTAAGACCATTGGGAAACACATAAACTCTACAGTTATGAAGTAGTAACGAAAATAATTTTATTTATCAGGGATCACCACAACATGAGGAAATGTATTAAAGGGTCTCGGAAATAGGAAGGTTTATAACAACTGTGCTACAGGAACGATTACAGTACATCTGTATCATTATAATTGTTATCTAATTAAAATGTAGCGTTAGATGGTGTTACTATGTTTGTGAGAGAGAAATGCAGAGCATTCGAACATTTTTGTTATAAATTTTATTTTCTAAAGTCGAGCTTTAGTTAACCGGGTAAATATGTAAGGGGACTTAATTAAATATACTTATTTACAGCCAATGTAATTCAAACCATACATATGGATGTACATGTCAGTTGCAATTGTTGATTTTTTAGTTACGGTGTATGGATTTGTTTTATAAATGAGCTCAATATTCTGAAAAGTTCAAAGTAACCAAGTACGTAATGAGCATTGGCGTTTTAATCGTATGTTCGTCTTATCAACATCTGTAGTTAATACGATGACAGCATGTCATTATAGACATCAAAATAAATTCCTAATATGGATAAAATGAATTTCTGAAACATCCTTGCACTTTGTATAGTTGTCGCATTCATTGCAGCTATTTTTAGAAATGAACATTGGAAGTCTTATGTTACAAACGTCTCATGACAGTCTAAAATAAAGTATATATAACTACCTATATCATTATCTACTATGGGCTTCAACCATATTTTTCTTATACTTAATTTTTGCAAAGCATAAATTGTGTATGTTTTAGATTTTAATTTAATTTTCTTTTACTTTCAGAGCCTATTGGATCCTTTTAAAGAAATAATGCATATAAACGTACGTAAATATGCAGAATAAAATATTTTTTTACTAAAGATTAAAAAAAAAGATATTATCTCTGATTGTTTGTGTTATGTTTGTGTGTGTGTGTCAGTGTAGGGTGATGTCGGAATACATCGTTATAATTTCGGGTGTGAAATAAATTCCCCTCGTTGATATAAATCTGCACGATGTGGTTGATTTTGGGTCTGACCTATGAAAGAAAGGACATTTTTATCCGTCTTCCTCGACTGCTTTTAAGAAGAATATTAAGAAACCCTTCCACTGCGTTATCTTTAAGACTGGAGACCCTGGGTGGCACATTTTTAAGTAGGCCGAGGCATTGCATATGTCAACTTTTATTATTAGTACAGTATACGAATTCTCATTTAGAAAACAAAGCCAAAATAGTCAATGGAGCTAATTACCTAAATTAATGTTTATCAAAAAATCTGTACCAAATTTCACATCTGTGTTACCACCTGTGACGTTTGGATACATTGTCAACTGCATATTATATTGTCCAGGTAAAATATCATCAAGGGCTATTATTAAAGAACAGTTGGACCTGTAATACGTCGAGCTTACAGAAAGGTTTTTATTCGTACAAGGCATCATGGTATCTGGAATGAATTTCATAATCTGTAGAATAAAAATTCATATTAATAAGTAAAAACTATTTGGTATATGTAATTAAAATACGAGTTGTAACAAATCAATAATGAGCCTCATTTTTTTAACAATACGGTAGGAGGGTTTAAAAACACTTACATCTTTCAATCCCAGAAAAAATGTAGATCTTCTCCTTAAAACTACAACTGGTAATAGAATTACATAATTATGCTTTGGTAGATTTATTTATATTTGCTTTATGATTAAAATTAGGTAATGTTAACAAACACGAAAAATTATCAAATATATTCATAACATATTTAGCATATTTCTCCAAGACTTAGATAATGATAGTTTGAATTGAACAAACACTAAACCTCAAAAAAAAAAAAAGTTAAACAATTTTAAATAATACATATTAAAAAAAAAAATCACAAAGATGATTTTATTTTAAAAATTATCAAATATATTCATAACATATTTAGCATATTTCTCCAAGACTTAGATAATGATAGTTTGAATTGAACAAACACTAACCCTCAAAAAAAAAAAAAAAAGTTAAACAATTTTAAATAATACATATTAAAAAAAAAAATCACAAAGATGATTTTATTTAAGGAAGCGAGAACATGAAGACATATTTTAAAAAAACAACAACATTTAAATCTAAGACACAGCTAAAATGTTATATGGGAGATTTTTGACATGTTATTATGAAGTAAAATTCCTATAACATTTATTTTAATTTCAAGCAATAATATATTAGCCTTTCATTGGTTGTTTTTTCTTTCTTCTAAAACTTACATTAGGTACCGTCTCAGTGATGCGACATTTAGCTTGTGGGTAAATCTCTGAACTGCGACACCAAAGGTTAAGACCTTCTTTTGATGTATTGTATCCACAATGCATTCCCCGAGATCTAGCTTTAAAAGAAATTGAATAAATTTAAATACCTGTTGTTTTGATTGTGAATATTTAACTCGTTCTGTTTTAATATTAACCGAGATGAGATGTACAATTGTGGGAAAGCAATAAATTATTGTGAAAATGTCATAGTTCCATAAATTCATTAATCACGCTATAATGGGTATCCATTTTTAAATAGATAATATACATTTTTGTTGTTTACAATTCTTCTTCCAGCTTAGTGTTTGAGATAAGTTGCGACTCATAGTTTTATCTGATTTAAGGTAATGGAGAGTAAACATTTAAAATTGAAAGACAATATTGTAACTGTACAATTATGCAGAATATTCAATATAATATAATAATGAACTCACTTACAGAATACTTTCTTTTCACAAATTGATTTATTGTTCTGATGTACAAGATACCAATAGTTTTCTGTTGATCTAGTTGTATTAAATACGGACACTGAAATGATGACATCAAAGTTGTTTTGATTAATCGCCATTGACGTGCTGAAGTGAAGTGGGAAGAAATCATCGCACTTTCCCTGTTTCTCGCAGAGGGCTAACGTAGGCCCTGACTTTTGCTTAACTGTCAAAGACATTTTTTGCTTATGAAAATTCTCTCTAAAGACTATTGATGTTTGTTTTCCTTCTTCAGCTGGTTCACACAATGAGGATATATTCTCAGAATCTGCTGATTGTCAAAACATTAAGCATATTTGGTAATTTAATGTAGTTTATTTAGCAAATCATATTTTAAAGTAAACATATTATAAAACTAGAGCTTGACGTTCAAAATATGTTAAAATATTTTGTAAAAACATATGGAACTGCATATTTTTGTCAATGGGTCCCACTGATCGAAAATACATAATTGAAAATTTGAATATACCTAAAAGACTTGTGATATAGGTTAAAAGCTCAGCCATCGAAGACAACAACTTTAGCATAGATTTTTTTTTTTTACTAAAGTATCAACCAAAAAAAGGTGAGCAAATATTACATTAATCATTGGTCACATATTTGGCCAAAAAAAATGGTCAAGCATAAGGTTAAAAAACATGTTTTGATCTGACTTTCTAAGAATTATTCTATGAATAATATTTAAATATTAAAATAATATTTTTAAAATTGATTAATTAAATAAAAATATTAAAATATTTAAAATTAAAAAAAAAAAACCACATGTACTTGAAAATGCTATTTGAAAAATCATTAAAAATTAAAAGTAACACTTACCACCCGTCGATTTAGTAATTACTACATAAGTGACAAACATAAGACACCTTAATGCTGGATATATCATTTTTGTAGGCTGAAAGATTGTACAATTGCTTATTTCTTTCAATTCACTTGATAAATTCTGTAACTTAAAAATTGTGCATTAAAGTTCTCACGTTTTCATTAAAATGTATGGGTATACCAAAATGGTAAAGTGGCATAAAGAGCTAGGACTATCAAATCTGGAGAAAAAAGATGAGAAAAAACACTTAAGAACTGATAATAAGAGACATAATAATTTATAATTTTTTTTTTTTATTGCGTACCATTTTTATTTTTCAAAATCCTTTATGATAAAATTGTTAAATATAACATTTGTTAACTCTTAAATTCAAAATTGACATAGACGAAAAAAAGAAATAGAAAACAAAAATAAGTGCCCGAAAACTTAATATCAAATTATAATTTAAAAATGTGAACTTATAGTTACGTACTATAATCAGTATGGAGAAAATAATCTCCTTTTTAAGTATATGGCTCGTTTTAAAACAGTACACAACAATAGACAATAGACAATACCATATGTTAAATAAAATAACAAAGTAAATGATAACCAAAACCAGGGCTATTTACAATGAATAAGTTTTATTAAGTTAATAATAAAAAAATTAATTCAAAAGAAATAAGCTATTGACGTAAAGTATAATGATTGGCTTGTACGGCTACAATGTTGAAGAAAATACGATGTTGTAAAAATGTACAATGATGAAATCGAATACACACATATATAAAAAAAATGTTAGTGAACAAATCTCTGTCTCGTATGGAAAAAACCTCTATGTTAATAGAGTTAAAAATATTTCTTGACTGATCTTACTGTCGCTCAATTTCTCGAGGCGTATATATAGACTGTTTCATATATACTTCTCGAACGGACTTACACATTTTATCCCTTTCTTATTGCCATGCTATTTTAAAGATTGAACATACAGCAGTCCACTAAATTCTTAACTGGAATTAGCTACCAGTGTGTTCGTGAAAATAACACGAATCGTGATTTCGTTCTGGTAACTTATACTGCTATGTACTTACAAGCGATTGACACAACAGTATCCATCCATCTGATATTCATAAAATATGTGAAGTAGGCTAACAAGTCTGCAATGTGCTAAATTCTCAGGTAAGAAATGGTGCTTGTGTAAGGGTAATAAATATTACCAGCTGTAGTAACATAATTAGACATTCTGCATGTAGCGAAATGTCGTTTTGAGGTAGGTCCCTCTTCCAACGGCCACAGACAACAACACTTTTGAATCTGAGCCTAAACTCCGTTTTCTTTCTCTGTGATAAGTGCTTCACGATATGATTTGAAATAAAGAGTATAATTTAGTTATTCATATAGTGTGCCTGGACACAATACACAACAAACAAACACGCAACAATAATGTTCACATGTTTTCACCAGTGCAACAAATCACTCACTCATTACTTAAAAAAAAAATTCAGACTGACGTCCAAAACTATTCTCCCCAGAAATATCTCTCATCACCGGAAATGAGTCATAGCGCATTCTTGACTGAGCAAAAGTTTTGCGACACATGGGGAAGTCCCTACAGAAAACATTGTTCACCGAAACAATTATTACACATAACGAGATCATGTCATCTGATCGTGACACTGCGATTCGCGAATCATTGATACAACACATATCAAACTAACGGTGGTTAAATTTCATACCATTGTAGAAGCTGTCCTGCTATAGAAGCTGTCCTGCTATAGAAGCTGTCCTGCTGTAGAAGCTGTCCTGTTGTAGAAGCTGTCCTGCTGTAGAAGCTGTTCTGCCATCGGCTTACCTTCCATGGACAAACCATACGTGGATGACAGTATAATAAAAATTTCTAGACCTGTATGTTAGCTCTCACATCTCACACTGGTTCTTAATGTAAGACGATGTACGTGCTAAGAGTTAAATACTGCCGCATGATTAGTTTATAATTAAACATTATTGCAGCAATATCATTTTCTTTTTTGGTATTTGTAAAAAAAAAATTGCACGAGTGTCTGAAATTACTAAGTTACATGTTTATTCAAGGTTAGTCAGGACATTGTTAAATTTCAAAATTTGTATCTTTTCAGATATTGTCCTTTTTCTTCAGATTTTTCCTTGGCTTTGTTAATAACGAAATAAAAGCTATAGTCCTCAACACCCCAATTGATTGAGTGTATATTTTCAAACGGTCCGCTGTTTCATCACAACCGCAACACTGCTATAGCTTTTGGCGCTACGGGCAGGGCTATAGCAGTGGTTCTCAACATGTTGGTTGCGACCCCTTTGAGGGTTGAAAGACTCTTACACAGGGGTCGCCTAAGAAGATCGGAAAACACGTATTTATGAAGTAGAAACTACAGTAATTTATGGTTGGGGGGGGGGTGGGTCACAACGACATGAGTAGCTGTATTAAAGGTTCGCTGCATTAGGAAGTCTAAAGTGTACCAATCAAACACAGAACAAAATCACACGTTCAGCCCCGGTGGTCCCACTACTACAAGAAAATTTCGAGTTTCTTCAAAAGTGGTATTAAAATTCGTTCACGTATGTTGGGGTATTGTTAGGGAGTTGAGAAGAGTACCTCTGTTGAGAGATAATATATTAACATATTAGAAATAGATTGTATTTAAAGAGCAGTCGAAATAGGCAGGGTAGATGGGATATGAATTTAGAGTGTAAAGGTAATGGTGCATATGTGAGTTTGTTTGTGAATGCATGTGGATTCAGTATAAAAATATACATTGTTGGAGGCAGAGATTGTTCACGAGGAGACGTAGCGGCTTTAGAAGAACGTCATAGGATATTGGTAATAAAAAGAGGATATGGTCGGAAAAGGAAGAAGTAGCTAAGCGAACTTTCTGAATGGAAGTTGGATGAGGGTTTTGGAAGATTTATATTGCAAAAAAAAGAGAAAAAGTAGAAGATTCATAGGAATTTTGTGTTTTAGTTTAGACCAAGTGTCACCAATCTACGGCTCGCGGGCCGGATCCCTTCCCGTGAAGTCAGTTCGTTATGTCTGCCGAGGGTATTTGAATTTGCTTGATAGAACGTAGGGAACACGAGAAGTTGTGATACAATCTAAATTTAAATATTATGCTTAGAATACTAGAAGATCTTCACACGTGCTAGGACCTCCTGGCTGTTATGCGTCTTAAATTTAACATTTTTAAAAGACAATTATTGTATCTAGATTTTCTTGTTTATTGCAGGCCTGTTTACTCTCGAACTCCTAAAATCGAACAATATCGTCTTAAAGCCATACAATATAAAATCGTAATAGTATAAATAAACATACAATTTATTAAATAAGAACAATAACGACTCCCATCGCAGTGCATATTGGAATCGAGTTAAGTTGACGACAAAAAAGGTAACTTCTAAAAGTATATGCCCGGCGTTTATATTGCAAACGGCGGTCACTTTGTTTTACAGACGTGTATTTGCTATAGATATACATTTTATATTATCACAGTTTGTAATTGATAAAAAGATAAAGCTACTGGTGAAATTTAACGGGGTTCAAACTCGGAGTCAGCTTAGCATAAAACAAGATGTATTTCAATAAAAATTAATAAACAAATGAGGACTTTGAAAAACCCAACCATCGTCAGCACTTGGCTTTTCTTGATAAAACAAAGTAGTAAGGCGGATCCTCTGCTGTGACGTCCTGATTCCTTTTAACAAGCTTCTAAACGAAATAGGTGTTTTCTCACTGAAACAGAAAGAGCTGATCCACAGCTATGAGACCCTACCTGGCTGTCAAAGCTAATGCACATCTAACATATCCTACCTAATTGTCAAATCTAACCCACAGCCCTCAGATCTTACCTGGCTATCAAAGTTGTCATTTTTGGTCGACATTACATTTCACATGAATTAACTGAACTTGAAACTTCAAGGGAAGCCTAACTTCAGCTGTCATCTTTACAGAATCATTAAAGGATTTCAGAGAAAGTTGTCACTGTTTGAAGCACAAATGGAAGGGGAAATTTTGTCTCATTTTCTGTGTTTCAACGAGTTTTGCGCTACAATTACCAAAAATGTAAAACTCAATTTTCCGATAAAAAATATTCGTAATCTGAAGAAGCATTTTTGAAAAAGATTGTTTAGACCTTTACAGACCTGAGATTGACATTCTTCTGTGCCAGATTCCGTTTGATTGTAACATTGATGATGTGCCAGTTGAACTACATTTGTAGCTCATTGAATAGCAAGGAAATGACTTGTTCAAAGAGAAACATAAAGAAAAAATCCCTCTTGAATTTTAGATGTACTTACCTGATGTTTCCGAAGCTTAAGAAAGTTGCCATGGCATGGAGTTAGTGTTTGGAACAACTTATGTCTGTGGGCAAACATTTTCAAAAATGAACTATGTGAAGTCAACACATTGAACGAGATTGACTGATGAACATTTGAAATCAATTGTCTTGATATGCAGAAATCCCAAAGCAAACATTAATGATATCTTGAAAGTCAAAGGTAAATTTCACAAATCTCATTAACGTTTTTTGCTGCATAGTTTTTGAGATTCGGATATGTGCCCACTAGGTCTGATTTGTTAATGTCGCGTTCTTTTATATTTTATTATTAAATAAATATGTTTTTGTCTTTTTTGTGGGCATTGCACGCCCCTCACCCATGACTGAAATGGAATACCAAATTTAATTATTCGTCTTTTCCCCTAGACCTTTCTTTCAGGCTTGCCATTGTTCAGAATGATTAGGCGGCCTGCGCTCGTCATTTGTAAGTTATCTTGCGACCTGTGAAAAGTGTTTTGTGACCCCTGATTTAGAGGTTTAGTCGATACAGGATGTGTATTTTAATGGCGGAGGAGATAAGACATGGGAATTTTTTTTCAATTAGCAGTGGTGTTGTGTTAGCTATGCTTTCAGTTTTAGAAACATATTTATACACTGTAGAGCATATTTTGAATCTATTTTATCAATTTAAGCAAAAAATATGTTTTCGTAAAAAAATCTGCAATGGACCGCGAAATTTGAATTATAACTGTCTATTGAGGCAATTTTATGCTATTGTAAAACAAATAGATTGTATAAAATATCTTTCGTTAAAATCATAAGTTCTTTCAATCCAGTTTGTTCTAGTTTAGAATATAAAAAAAAAAAAATGATGGCAGTTAAATTTTGAGTGTACTTGCATTTATCATGTAATTTTATGTTCAGGAAAACGGCTTAAAATAGAAAACAAATATGCTTAGTTTCAATTTGATTTATTATTTTAAAGGTTTGACTTTCGGTAGTAAATAAATCGATATATTACCTAAATTTCATAACTAAATAAAGCTAGCTTACCTACTTACCTTCCAAAAATTAATATTAACAGATAAAACTATTTTAAAATGAAAGATTGAGTTAAACATATATAAATTTAACACGTTAAAAATAAGTCAGTAGAAGCACACAACAAAAAGAATATTAAAAAGTAAAAAACACACGATACAGCACACTTTTGAATCAACTATGAACTTAGAAACAGTAAGGATTTGAATATTCAATAGAAACTCAAAGTATAATTACATATATCCTGTATTACTCACTTACAAGGAAGTGATTTTTCGCAGAAAAACTTGCAAAACAGGAAGCATCCAATGAACAGCAAAACATAACTACATAATCCAGCACTGGGAATCAGATTATCAGAGCTAACGAAAAGAAGGAAACTGTAGAACAAAATAATAATGTGGAAGCTTAAATCAAAAGCCAGGATAATAAGATATGAACGTTTCGGCTAAGAGCCTTCCCCAGAAGACAGGACAAATAAAAGTACGACTAGAAATAGAAAATAGTTAAAAATTTATCTCGATCGCCTTTGTTATTGCCGGAAGTTGGATTCTTCAAAAAAAAAAATTACAGGAATTAAAAGAATATAACAAAAAGAAGAGTAGTTTAATGTTTGGGCTATGGGTTCTACATGACGATACGTTTTTACACACACGCCCAGTCCATACATTAAAGATCCAGTACATCAAACTAAGCAGTGCCACTTGAAGGCATGTGCCAATTTGGCACTGACCCAGGGTATCACTCTTCTAGGGTTCCTCACACGTATAGGAAACTCACTCTTTTGTTAAAGAAAACTAGAAGACTTTTAGCAATTTAATTTGATTAATAGGTCAGTGGACATC
The DNA here is from genome assembly GCA_964033795.1 of Lymnaea stagnalis. Taxonomy (NCBI): domain Eukaryota; kingdom Metazoa; phylum Mollusca; class Gastropoda; family Lymnaeidae; genus Lymnaea; species Lymnaea stagnalis. The sequence continues at coordinate 212,684 of CAXITT010000480.1, read as the reverse complement.
CAGTTTCTCAATTTTAAACCACGATAACTATTGGCACATTCCAAAATCAACATTATAAATGCGAATCACAAGTTAAATAATTCTTATAGGAAAAAAGTTTTATTCCTCCCAGATATGAATCGAAAAACGAAGTAATAATTTGTATGTACAATATTTTTAGACAAAGATTTTAGTCCCGGGCTATAATAATAAGCCTAGCTTCGTCACTAATACGTACTCAGTAGTGAAATTAGTGGAGAAAATCAATGCCGTGTTAAGGCATTGGTACACCGTGCACTTTCTAAGGGTCTCAAACCTCTAGGAAGCCTAAAGCTCAAGGGAGCCTCATGCCTCTGGATTTCCTCAGGCCCTTAGGGGACATTACGCCACTAGGGAACCACATGCCCCAACTTCTTCTAGGGCGTAATGCTGCGAAAATTAATATATATAAGAATGAGCTAGGTTCACATAACGACAAAAGGGAGAAACTTTTTAAGTACGTTCGGATTCCTAAAAACAATCATAGTTGTTTTCTTTTATTTTAGCCTACGGAAATTGAATAAATTTAATGCGCAAACAATTTTTTAATCCGTTTTTATTTTAGCAAAATGTTTAAGTTTTATTATTATAAATTACAAATATATTTAAATTAACAACTACGGAACTATTATAAGCATTTTAATCGAATGTAAAAATTATGAAAAAACATTATTAATCAAAATATTATGAGCTAAGAATTGCATCTTAATCACATTTATCGGGAAAACCCACACATCTGTTATTCTTAGTGCGTATTTTAGTGCGTCTTTAATATTGCGAAATAAAACTAAAAAATTAATTTGATCTAAATAATTACGCAAATGACGTAATAGCATGATTGCCTATTTTAGCCACAGCTCTAAGTTTTTTGAATATATTTTGTAACCGTGTGGAACAAAACTTATAATGTATTTTCCCTTCTTGAAAGTAAAATTAATACATAATAGATAACTTTGCTAAAATTTTATAAAATTAAATACAACTTTAACTTTGTATTTTTAACATTTAATAATGTTTTACTTTATGTTCGTTCAAAAAAATACTTTTATGAAATTTTTAAAGTAGTGAAAATTTACCCTTTAAATATACCTTTAATACGAAAATGCCGTTAAATGCAGTCAGTGCAGTGAAACTATATATCCAAATGGCATTCACTATTGCACTTATCACTCATCCAAATAATAACAAAGCATGTGAATGCAAAAAAATTGTTTTTGCCTAAGTAAGGGGGTTAAAATATCGAAGATGATTTTATTAATTTCCTTAATATTTAGTTGTGGGGAGGGGGGGGGGGGTAATATGATAGTTTCATTTGCCCAGGGCAGCATACGTGGCACATCAGAATAAAATTGACAAAAAAATAACC
>CAXITT010000480.1:145092-210160 GCA_964033795.1 Lymnaea stagnalis | reverse complement strand
ATATATATATTGACATTATGTAAATTTAATTTATACTTATTTAAATGTGTTGTGTTTGTTTGTACTGATGAAGGCATGTGCCGAAACGTTTAATTCTGTATAATGTACAATTATTATTAAAGCTAACTCATATTGTTCTATTGACACAATTTGTTCGTGTCTTATTAATACCATTTTACGTGCATGACAATTTAAAAAAAATCCAATGATATTACAGTTTTGAAAAAGATATGTTAAATTCTCATGTTACCAATGAAGAAAATCAATAACGCTAACAAAACAAAAGTACATTTACACAATTTGACCAATGAATATCACAAGCCAGTCATTTTACAAATGGGAAAATTTAATTTTCAAAATAGAAATGGGTTAAGATTTTCTTAGATGATAGATAGATAGACAGATAGATAGATAGATAAATAGATAGATAGATAGATAGATAGATAGATAGATCGATAGATAGATAGATAGATAGATAGATAGATAGATAGATAGATAGATAGATAGATAGATCGATAGATAGATAGATAGATAGATATATAGATAGATAGATCGATAGATAGATAGATAGATAGATAGATAGATAGATAGATAGATAGATGGACAGATGGACGGATGGATGGATAGATAGATAGATAGATAGATAGATAGATAGATAGATAGATAGATAGATAGATAGATAGATAGATAGATAGATAGATAGATAGATAGATAGATAGATAGATAGATAGATAGATAGATAGATAGATAGATAGATAGAAATATAGATAGATAGATAGATAGATAGATAGATAGATAGATAGATAGATAGATAGATAGATAGATAGATAGATAGATAGATAGATAGATAGATAGATAGATAGATAGATAGATAGAGAGAGAGAGAGAGAGAGAGAGAGATAGATAGATAGATAGATAGATAGATAGATAGATAGATAGATAGATAGATAGATAGATAGATAGATAGATAGATAGATAGATAGATAGATAGATAGACAGATAGAAAAATAATAAAAACTAACCTTTAAATATAATTCTACTTAAGAAAATGTGGTTTAAGTCAAACAGTGCAGCGCACTTCCATAGCCAAATAGCATTCACTAATCCACTTATAACTCATACAAATAAGAACGAACCATATGAAGTACAAATTATTTTAGCTTAGGTATGGAAGGGACTACATTAACTACAAAATTATGTCCCTGGCGTACAGCTGCAAACATGGTTCAGCACCGGAATATATATCAAGGAACTGATTTATAAACATGTACTTCTGAAGAGAGTGCAGTCTTCAACACAGTACTTACTGAGTTTTACTAGAGTGGATGAACAAATAAAAAATGTCTTACGGAGTGCGCTCTTTTGAAGCGATAGTGCCAAATTTATGGAATAGTTTGCCTCAATCTTTCAAGGGAATTTTAAGTAATAAAAAATCATTTAGAAACAATTAAAAATTTTTTTGTTTCAATAGATTTCGTAGGACCAGAGCGCAGTGAGCAAGCTAAAGTGGCATGGACACCAGCGCGATATAAATATCAAATCAAATCAAACAATCCGGTAGACTTTTTTTCTAAATTTATTTAAATCTGGGTGGTTTACTTTGCCCCAAGCAGCACAAGATAGTCTGAATATAAAGGAATGAATTTGATAAATAATTAACCTTTTTGGGAACATACATTTCAGAGGTAGGAAATAGGATGTGTACATTTTCACTTGGATGACAATATATTTAAATCTTATGGTAGTACATTTTGGAAAAAAAGAGAAGTTACATTATCTTTTTTACAAATATGTGTATGTTCATTTTGCCCAAGGCAGCACAAGACACGTCTCAAAATAAATGAATGATTTTGATAAAAAAATAATTTCTTTGAAATTGGATGTGTACATTTTCACATGGATGACAATATATTTAAATCCTATGGCATTACATTTGAGAAAAAAGAGATGCTACATTCTCTTTTTACAAATATGTGTATGTTCATTTTGCTCAAGGCACCGCAAGATACGTCTCTAAATGAATTAATGATTTTGATAAATAATTAATTGTCTTGGGTAAATACATGTCGGAGGTAGGAAATACGATGTATGCACTTTTACGTGGATGACAACATAGTTAACTCCAATGGTATTTCATATGTGAAAAAGAGATGTTACTCTCTCTTTTTACAAATAAACATATCAATTAAGAAGATCAAAGGCGTTAACAAATCTCGGGTACATTTATATAAGTCTACCCATAAATATCAAACCAAATCATTTTACACACTTGAAAAATTAATTTTTAAAAATAGAGATGGGTTAATATTTACTTTTAAAAAATTTAATATATTTTTGTTTTTACTTTGCAAAAAGTAACGAGATTTGTATTTTTTTAGATTAACCATTTGAATTTTAAAAAACAACAACATTCAAATCTGTTATAGACGTGAAAACGGTTTCTCGATTCTACTTTACATAAAAGAATTCTTTGTTTTACGATTTTCTGATAATATATGTATATTTTTTTTTAAAATGCAAAAATTTGTAAAAAAATTTGCTGAAGATATCAATATATATCGAATTCCTATAATAATAAAATATGTTTATATCATATATAGATTTTTTGTGTAAATGTAAGGCAAATTTAAAAAAAAACTTTTTAGAGAAAAAAAGTTGTAATTCAAGGGCACGAAAATGGGTCAATTTAAAGTATTTCTCTAAAGTAGTAATTGTCCCTCAATTAAGTCCTTTAGTGACAAAAGTTATATAATTAGAAATAAATTAGACTGTGTAATTCAAGGTTTTGTTTAGAGGGGAGAAAGTAGTTTAGGATGGTGAAATGGAGTAGGGTATATAGCAGATAAATACTTCTCAAAAAGTTATGATGTTAGAAACGTAAATATAATTACATTTTTAAAGTTATGAATTGGGATGAGTTTTGCAATAGCAGTAAGAAATTTTCGCAAAGGATCTACCATTATTAACCCGATAACATCGGGTCATTTATTCTAGTATTGAATTATTTTGTGCAATTTATTTTTCTCTCAAAATGAAATCGTTAAGACAGTGTTCTCCAGTTATTGAAACGCGTTTTTTAAAATTCTCACATCTATTCAATTTTTTTGGTACTAGCTACAGAAAAACATTTATTTTTATATATTTGGAATTTGAAAAAAATCCATTATCTCCTTACTTTGTTGATAAATTACAACCCCCAACCCTCCAACCTGGCCGGATTAGGAGTAAATCAAAGATTCTTATAAAAAGTACAAGCGGTTATTATTTAGGAAATTAAATGAAGAAACTTAAAGTAGTTATACATTCCAAATAAACTTTTAAAGTTTAAGTTATTGCCTTTAATAGTAAAGTGCATGCTCTCATTTTCCCTAGGATAAATTATATGTTGATAATTATAAGACGTCTTTTGTAAATATTTTCTTTCTGCTTTTTATTTTTTAAAAATAACACTTGGATAATATTGATTTAAAAAAAATATATTTTAAATTGCCATACAAAAGATTTATAACTTTTCAAGAAATCATTATTTTTCTTCATTTCTTTTGTAATTGTACTTTTGGGAAATCCTAATTAGGTTTTAAATTAAATCCAAAATATTAATTACCATATTAACATACTCAAAGATTGTTTTTGTGTGTGTTTTAAAAAAAAATAAACCATCAACTATTTTAAACGAATATTCTATATATATATTCATTTATTAATAAATCAATTTAAACACATAAACGGCTTCAAAGAAAATCATTAAGATACATTATTACAAAAATAAAAATAAAAATAAAAAGGAATTGCGTAACCAATGAATAATTATGGGAACATAAATTTCAACCAGCATATCTACTGTTGTTAGCCGTTTTAATGTAGAACGATGCAAACATAAATTCATGAAAGTTAAAAAATATATCCCATCATTTTGAATTTTTCAAAGAGCTTACTGAGACCTCTTTCCAAACCTTACCCAAGTTCGTTCGGCACCCTTTATCTCTTCTCTCTCCCCAATTAAAATGACAGTACCGGGGACCCACACATTTTAATATAAATTTTAAAACAAAATTAAAATTTAAGTTTTTCGTATAAAACCTATATAAAATGTGACATTGAGCAATTAGGTTTGTGGCTGGAAATTTGACAAAACATACATTTCTATAAAATATAAAGGCTAACTTACTTTCCAAGAATTAAGATTAACAGATAAAAAATATTTTAAAATGAAAGATCGAGTTAAATATATATACATTTAACACGATCAATAAGTCAGTAGAAGCGCACAACAAAGAGAATATTAAAAAGTAAGAAACACAGATACATTACACACATTCGAGTAACGTACTTTATAAGAAACCCAATAATGCTCCTCCATGCCCCCACAAGGCTCGCAACTGCACATTTTCTCTCTCCCTTGACTTATATTAATATTCTAATGACACACCCGCTTTTACACTGTTGATTAATTTCACAAGCTCTTTCAGAGAAACAAAGCAGTTTCCTCACTTGAGGATGAAGCAAATCCACAGAAATAATCATCAAACGCATTTATCATGTCATTTACCTTGTCCTTTTCTTTTAGATGCATGCCTTTACATAAAGTCAGTCCCTCTGGTCCTAGAAGAATTAACATATCTCTTTTGTAGATTCCTCCTCTTCACCCTCTGTGTTTATTATTGCCACTGTACAGTAGTTCAACAACAATGGCTTGAAAAATTTTCCATTCCTCATTTCCTTTCTTCCCATTTAAAGAAGGTGGAAAAAGGGGGGGGGGGTTGGGGGGCGGCCTCTAGCCTTAATACAAAAAAATTCTGCCATAGACTCGGCTGGCTGACATCATCTTATATTTAGTCTTATTATCGCTAATACACAATGAACACAAATATGTCTTTTCAGCTTTGTGTCTACAGTTTTAATGAATTGTTAAAAGCAAGATCACGTGGCCTCTCACCTCTCAATCACGGGCCTCACGTATTCTTCACAAAGGGACGCAGTTGTAACAAGACAACGACATCGCAACATAATTATATTTTCATTCTCTAAATCTCCAAACAGAATAATTATAAAAAGAAAAGGTTAACAACATTATGAAAGAAAATTAAATACCAATATTATGTTGTGTCTCTTCACTCTTGTCTGAAACACAGTCATGGGCGCCCGCAGAAAACTTTCTAGGGAGGGCAACAATTTTATAGTAATGTTTTAATGTAGTTTTAATTTACTGTATTGTATTTGTATGGTGAACGAACGGTCAGGACATCAGCTTAGTTACTTTCTCTTTATTTTCTCTTTACTTTAATACATTTTGTCTATTTTTGTCTAAAATTTGTTTTATCCAATCAATCCCCGGGGGGGGGGGGGGGCGTGCCCCCCCTTACCCCCCCCCCCCCCCTGCGGGCGCCCATGAGCACAGTAATATCATTCAATCAAGGAGTCTAATCATCCCTTGTGATTTTGCTTGCTGAGCACTCATAGACTTATATTGAACGTGTTTGAAGTTGGTACTTGATAACTTCCTTGTTCCCCTTAGTTGTTTCAAACTTGATGTCAAATTAAGTGTCATCTGTTGACGTGAAGCACAAGTTATTTCAAGGAGAACCAAAAAAAAAAACAACAACAAACAAACAAACAAAACAAACCCAACTGATTTGACGCAAAGATTGTCAACTCAGATTCATGACCTGTTCACAAGCTCATTTTAATAAACATTTATGGTGCCAATTTTTAAAAACAAAACGAATCAAAACTTAGAGATATACTATATGTGATGCATTGTAATGTTGTTATTGAAGATCATTGACACTACATTCAAGAACAATCAAAATAAATCTCACTTTTTAAATTTAATAATTAATTATGCTGAAATGAATAAAGTAACTAAAAATGCCTGATTATAAAACTAAAGTCGAAATTTGTTTAGCCTTACACTGTTTCTAATACATATAGATTATTCTATGTCACTGAGTGTCACAAGTTTAATGTTTAGGAAATCTCTTTTTAAGTGGTACAAGAACGAACTGGAATACTCTTCACCTGGGGTCAAAAAGTTGTCATATTTCCAAAATTTGCGTCTATAATGGTCTGATACTGCCAGTATGGGAAAATCATAGACACATACTATTTCAGTGAACTTGATTTAGGTTTAATTAAAATAAATTTATTTTTTGACAAGGACACAAGTTAAGAAAAGAAAAAGTAAGATTAAAAATAATATATATTATAATAAAGTTTTACTCAAATACAATAAATAAAATGTAAAAATTTGAAATATAATTAATACATTTTACCTTTTTGAATCCTTTGGTTGCATTGCCCATACTGGAGCCAGGGTGTATCTGAGACATTTGGTCAGCCATTTTAGAAACTTTTTTATCTTTCTATTCTTGAAGGATGACATAATCGTACTGGCATTGACTGTCCCACAAAAGATCTTGCTTTGTTGGGCAAGGTCTTTTGATGATTGAAATGATATATGGACAAAAATTTACCTGGGCATGCATTGACTGGTAGCAAGTACTTAAATATGTAAAAAAAAGAATACAAATGAACAAGGGGTGTGTGATGTTTCAGTTACATTAATCATGTATAGAGTATATTGGCTTTAGAACCAGATCTTTTGACAAGAGACATTTTACTAGTTGTTGCTTATCATAATTTTATTTGATTAACTTAATTTTAAAAAAAAATGTAATTAATGACTAGAGGCCGATTAGGTTTAGTGAAATACAAATAAAATAATAGGACTTTGCCTTTCAAATTCAATACACTAAAATAAAGTTACTTTTAAGCTTCAACCTAAAATATTGATAACAGTACTTCAAAACTTCATAAATGTAAATATAATATTACTTGCCCGTACCTGAAGATCTCTCATCATCCCATTCCACTCACCATTACACTTTTTTTTTGGTCAAACATTCTATCATTCACAATATACATTTATTCTTAAATCTTGAGCATTTTAGAAACACATACTTGATAAGCTAAAGTACAGCAAAAAGACTTTAAATTGTTATTGTCTTTCAGTAACATAAGGTCATAAGGTGCAAAACTTTTAACGAATTCGGCCTGGGTAGCGGATCTAAAAATTAATATAAATGAATAAGAAATTATGGGGATAGGTAAAATATAGAAAAACTAGGTTACCTTCTAAATATAACAGGTAAAAAAGAACTTTTCATATAGGGACTAACGTTCACAGACAATCCAGAGGAAGTACACAAAGAAACATGGAATAAAATCATGGAAAACATCAATCAAATAATAGAAAAGTTCTAACACTCAATAAATACTATAATTATACTTAGCAAATCTTTAAATACATTAATCATACCAAAGTTAGTCTTTGTAAGGAACATTTTGAACATACCTCTGACACGCTAAAAACTATTAACCAGAGAATAAAGAAGTTTATTTTCAAAAGCAAAATATGGAATATCAAACCCTCAACACTTATGCAGACTAAATTAGAAGGAGGAAATAATATTCAGGGAAAAGAGAATAAAATTAAAGCAATGATAATTAAGTACTTTGGACAGGCTATAAGAGACGATAAAGATTACACAGTACCGCATTATTAATAATGGATCAGACTGACACGTGTCTGATTGATTGATTGATTTGATATTTATATCGCTCTGGTATCCATGCCGTTTTAGCATGCCCACTGCGCTCTGGTCGTCCGAAATCTATTTAAACAAAAAAGTTTTTAATTGTTTCTTAAATTATTTTTTTATTATTTACAATTCCCCTCAAAGATTGAGACAAACTGTTCCATAATTTTTGCACTATCGCTTCAAAAGACCGCACTCCGAAAGACTTGTTTCTGTGTTCATCCATACTAGGAACACCCAGTAAGTACTGTGATGAAGACAAAACATTAGGCAGTGCTGGAAAAACTCAAATATCTGAGCATAGAAAAATTACTAGAAACATTATTTAGAGCAAAACAATAGAAACCTTATAGATTAAATTAAAAAATCAAGACCCCACTAAATTAAAACGAACTTTTACATAAGAGTTCAACCAACAAAAATTAAATAATACTATGCGATTATTCCACACCACACACCCACACCACACACCCCCCATAAAACAATAAAAACCTTATAGATTAAATTAAAAAATCAAGACCCCACTAAATTAAAACGAACTTTTACATAAGAGTTCAACCAACAAAAATTAAATAATACTATGCGATTATTCCACACCCCCCCCCCCCCCGCCCCGACACTAGTAAATATACCTTTTGTTGATAAATATTGATAATTATGTAAATATAAACTGTCACAGACTCTGGACAGTGTCTACGCTAAAAATGTCTTTTTTTTTCTTACAGAAAAGGGTGATGAAAGCCTTTGTCTTGTTAAATTAATATCTTCCTTGTCATTTCACACCATGCCACTTATCGTCAAAATCATTGCCACATTTCATTCCACGGGACAATGCACATTCCATCTTGAATAAAAAAATTCTTTAGCCGCATTTATACTGTCACAGTCGACATCACCAAATTTAAAAAAACAACAACAAAAAAAACATAATTAAAAAAAGTGTTCTCTTCATTTTTCATTTCACATTTTAAAAAAAACAGTGGATGGCAATATATTTAAATTTTATGGTTTAAATTTGTGAAAAAAGAGACGTTAAATTCTCTTTTTAAAAATAAACATATGTGTACCAATTAAACAAATCAATAGCGTTAGCAAATCTTGGGTACATTTATATAAGTATATCCATGAATATCAAAACCCAATCATTTTACACACTTGAAAATTAAATTTTGACAAATGAAGATGTGTTAATATTTTCTTTTTTTTTTTAAAAATGAAAATATATTTTAGCTTTGTCTTTGCAAACAGTAAAGAGGTGTCTATTTTTATGAGATTTTAACATTTTTTAGAAAAAAGTCAATCAAATCTGATACAGGCGTGAAAAAACAGTTGCGAGACTCTTCTTAGATAAAAGAATTATTTGTTTTACGATTTTCTGATAATGTATAATTTAAAAAAATAAAAGCAAACATGTTTTTTAATTTTGATGAAGATATCAATATGTATCGAATTCTGGTAATACAAAATATATTTATATCATATTATATGATAAGTCATATATATAGTTTTTGTTGTACATTTTTGATTAGGTTTAAAAAAAAAAATGAAATAAAAAAGATGTATTTCAAGGGCTTGAAAATGGTAAATCTAAAGTGTTTCTCTAGCGTCGTATTTGTCCCTCAATTAACTTCTTTAGTGACAAAAGTGAAATAATTAGTGATAATTTAGACTTGGTAATTTAAGGTCATGTTTAGAAGGGGAAAAATAGTTTAGGTGCGTGAAAGTGTGTAGGGTACGCTTATCATATATAGCAGATAAACACTTCTCAAAACTTAATGATGTTAGAAACGTAAATATCATTACATGTTAAAAGTTATAGCTTGGGATGAGTTATTGTATTAGCAGTTAGAAATTATGGCAAAAGACCTACCATTATTATCCCGATAAAATCGGATCATTTTGTCTAGTATAATAATAATAATTTAAATTACAAGTTCAGTTATTAATATATAATAGATCTACCAACTTTAGTCTTGGGTCAAAAGAATCGACGAAAATTACAGGAAAACAGATGATCTCTGATTAAGATTTTATCTTTGTTATTTGAAAATAACGGAGCTTTATCAAGTAGTTTTAAAATTTTAAATTATAATGCATTTCTTACCTAATCATTATTTTAGTCAGTTTGATTGTATTAGAGATTTGCTCTCTAAAACAATTGTTTGTGTTAGAATTTAACAATAGCGGTTAATTTTTATATATTTAAATATATTATAGTTGTCTGCTCTTTGCTCGATGGTGCTAAGTTACGGTAGATGACCTTCAATCCCTATTTTACTTAAAATTATAAAATAGGCATATTGTTTTATATCGTCGATTAAGCGTTTTCATTGTTTAAAATAAAAGGTTTATATTTTAAAAGAAAATTACAGAATTTTAATGTTATCAGAAATATTGTAAAATTTAAAGATTTATTGCGTTTTTTATATTTTTTTTACTGTGTGTAGTAAATGTGAATAGAATAAAGTTATCCATGTATAGTCCAGTCTAGTCTACTATCATAATCTAATATCAGCAAAATTAACACTTCAAGAATTTAAGCGTGACATTGAAGTTTTACTTGACATTGGTGATCCCAGTCACGCAGCATCTATCTCTTAAGAACTTATGTAAGAGCAAGACATCTAAAAGGTTGACAAACAGAGAAACACACAAATCTTACAGAGCCAAACATAAACAATAATAAATGATACAAACCACAGATAATGATGTTGCAGTTTATCTGGTGGATCTTCTAATGACATGGCGATAGAATGATGCCCTTAGTCTTGATTGTTTTATTTACATCAAACTACTTGTATGTCAGTTATGGATTCCATTTACATTATTTATAAAATGACATGTTTTTAAAAAGCCATTTAAAAAAGAACGAACATTTTTTAAATGATCACATGTTGCTGTTAAAGGATATGAGGCATGAGATGTTTAGTGGCAGCCTCTCTCAAATGATTCTAATCACATAGCAATTGAGGTAGCTGTTCATATGCAACCGTTTGGCCCTAGCTGCTGCTTTGTAAATTAGTTGTGAGGTAGAAACCCACCGTATAAATACCATGAGAGGGCGTCTGACGCTTCCCCTTGAGGGGAAGGTGAAAATTTAAGGACGTTAACATAACATCCAAACTCCTGGGAGAGTCGACTGCAGACGCTGTGTGAGTTTGGCAATTTACCTGCTTTAACCGTATGCAGTGTTTTTATAATATTATAAGGTTTATGCAAATGAAATCCAACCTGATGTATAGTATATTTTAGAAAAAAATTACAGAAACGGAGTTAAATTTACTCAAACTATAAGTGTCAAATATTTTTTTCAGGGATATTATCATGATTTATTAAAATAATTTTTTTTTTAAATTAAACGTTACAACTTTCAAATTGTACTCAATTTTTAACAATATTATTTGTCTAACAACACGTTTTGGTTTGCTCATACTCCTTTGTTCATTTCCGTTATTTGGCGTTGCCTACTGGAGAGAGAAATATAACTAACACACCCTACCTGTTTGGCTAGTTTCAGCTATTTGTCGACATGATACCATGCGATCCTAGGATTAAAAAAAACAAGTAAATATTTTGCTTTATATACATTTAAATAGATCTATGTGTTTCTAATTAAATGCATATATTCTCTCAAAATGCGTAGTTTGTCTTAGATTTAGTTAATGCTCAATAATTAAATTACCAACAAATGTATAACGATATCAAAACGCCTCTGGCTATTATCTGGTTCAAATAAGAGTGACTTAGAACTTTGAAAAGCGAAAAAAAAAAATATTATCAATAGTTTAAGCTAATTAAAATATTTATATTTGAATTAAAATGTCTAGCTTTAACTTTAAAAAAGTTGACAAATGGAATTATATTTTAAAAAACGTTTGACAACGAAAACAGGTAATTCCCGAAAGTGTGTGTTAAAATTGATTTTAATTCAATCAATTTGAAAATTATTTTTAAACAAGTTTGAACAGAACATTCCCAATCCATAAAAATGCAATTCACACGTGTTTTAGATTGTGTTAAAATATGCAGGTAATAAACATTTTACTACAAAATTTCAAATAAAGTGGTAAGTCGTTGATTAAACTGTGAATTTTAACAAAAGAAAAACACGATATCATTTTACAATGACTTTGTAGTTAATCTAAGGGAAAAGCTATCTGGAATGTTCAGGTTAAAATTTAGCACAGCAAAAATAATAATCACAGCTACTAGACAAATTACCATTGCAGGAGGATAATAAACCCTTGTCCAGATTAAGTCTGGGTATAGTTTTGCCCATATTACAAATAAAATTTAGATTAATAAAAATTATGAACACTTAGCCAATCGACGTTTGTATGTCCATAGGGTCACTTAATTTAAAGACATGTGCAAAAAATAGTCAGACATTGATGAAAGGAAAATTTAAAAATTGTGATATTAAAAGAAAATTCAGGCTCAGCAAAGACATGTCTACAGTTTACTCTAGACCAGGGGTTAACAAAATACGGGCCGGATCCGACACGCGAGACCAGGTTATCCGTTCCGCCTACGGTACTTCAACAAGCTTAATAAAACATATAGAACAAGAGACGTTGTTGTACATTTTAAATTTCAATATTATGTTTAGAATACTAGGAGATCTTTACAGGCGGACAGCCCCCCCCCCCTCCTGCTGGCTGCTATGCACCTTAATGTACCATTTTTAATTTTAAATTATTGTATAAAGGTTTTCTTGTTTATTACAGATTTCTTTACCCTTGAACGCTTAAAATCGCACAACATCGTTTTGAAATCGAAAAATACAGTATGTTAATAGCAAATAATAACATACAGTAAAGGAAATAATACAATAACTACTCGCATCGCAGTGTCCACTGGATCGAGTTAAGATGGCTTGAAAATTATAGGTACTCCAACTCACATTTTTTAATACATCTGACACACATAAGGAGCACATCATTGGAAAGAGCTGGCTTTAGCTTTGCAATGACACCAAGATCATCTTTTGCAATACAATGTTTAACAGAATAGAATACATGAATTGTGAATTAACTTATTATATTTTTAAAAATATGACTTTTGGCATTTGGCATAGATAACGATAATTGACGAAAAATTTAATTTAAAAAAAATTACATAATTATTAAAACAATAAAGCTATTCAGAAAAAAAATGTAATATTAGAAAGATTGTTTCAATAAAAGCAACCACGGCCGAGAAATTTTTACATTTAAAAACATAACTTTTAAACTAATAAAGCTACTGCAATAAAACTTTTAGTACAAATAGATAGTGACAATTTAAAAGTAATAAAATAGTCAAATATTAAAAAAGGCAATTTAAATAATGCTATCTAAAGTTAAAAAAATGTTATATAAGTTGTCGAAATTGATGTACATTTTTAAACATTCAGGATATGGTTCATGGCTTCCGAGCTCTGCCTACTCTTAATCCCCATTAATTGGTAAATTAAAAACATCTTTGTAAAAAAATTGTATTGTGTGTTGATCTCCTCCGGGTTGGCAGTCCATTTCCTCATTTCTGTAATCCTATTGAAGAAAACAATGAACAAATAAAAAAGATATTAGTTATTAGAAACATTAAAAAAAATCAATATTTCTAAAGAGGCTACACAATTTAAAAACATTTATGTACATTTAAATTTTTATAACATAGGACTAGAGGCTATCTTCATTTCTTTTCGTGTCACCTCACTCTGAAAAATAATTTAATATTATTATATTAAAATAATAATTATCATCTATGTATTATTGGAGCAAAGCCTACTCATGTATGAACTATATAAGTACTTAAGTAAAACTATTATTAAAATCCATTTTTTAAATTTTACGTACTATAGACAATCAAACTACTTTATTATAATACAGCAAATATTTATTTAACTGTTTGAAAAAACGCTTCTTATAATAATTAATAACCACTGTTTACGTTAGAGATTAACCTCTTCCGGTAAATCGAGTGGACAAAAATGGCCGCCGCCGGTTGTTTTTAACTTTGGTCACATTTCGGGTCAAATCCTTAATTCGTATTAT
This sequence comes from Lymnaea stagnalis, assembly GCA_964033795.1. NCBI lineage: Eukaryota > Metazoa > Mollusca > Gastropoda > Lymnaeidae > Lymnaea > Lymnaea stagnalis. The sequence continues at coordinate 196,527 of CAXITT010000480.1, read as the reverse complement.
AATCTTTATTGTTTTAAATTAGTGATTCACTTTATAAATGTATGATTCATGAAATTAAGTAGTTTCCAAGTGTTACCCCGAGTTTTTTTAAGTAACAAAACACAGCGAAATCACTTGTCCAAAGACCACTTTCGATTTAATCGTCCCATCGTGGTTGGATTTCCCTTTTTATTTATATCCTCGTAACCGTCATGCACCGCGGATTAAAATAAAAATAAGCAGGTTAATCTATTTTAAGAAATGATGCAAAGCAACGCTAAACCCCGGACACTACCGAAAACAGTCAGCGCCAGCTGATCACAGTGATAGGCCGCGTCTTCCAACTGTCCGCGAGGCGAGTATTGGATCACCTACCTGAGGTTTACTAAGAAAAGTAGATGACGAAGTTCATTATACAGTCTGAGTTTAATTTGTTTTGAAGAATTGTACTTGCTATTGATATTAATTTATATATTGAGTGTACGTATAGATAACATTATCATACTCTATCACTGGTAAAAATAAAGTTAGCCCTACTGGTGAAATTTAACATGGTTCAAACTCGCACTCAGATCAGCATAAAACAAGATGTATTTAAAAAAGAATTAACACATGTTGACATCATTTAAAAAACCAACCAATTAACTTGGGGTTGTTGTTTTTAGGAAAAGCTGGTTAAATTTTTAAAATAATAAAATCAATTTCCACTAAGCCTATTCCCGCTTATATATTATAGTCTGATAACTTCCACAAACTGTAAATGGGTGAAAGAAAGAGGAATGTTGGAAAAATAAGGGACATTAAAAATCGTAGTCACCGTGGTTGGAACTAACAGCCTTTCGACAAATTCAGTTGTGTGGAGAACAGAAGAGCTTAGAGACAACAAAGAGCTACAGATACGTAAGAAAGCTAGGAACTTGCTAAGGTGTTTTATGAAGCTGGATGAGTCTACTGATCTCTCACAACTTCTCGTGTTTATTTGTTGTGTCAATTTTGACTTTCAGATAACGGAAGAGAGATATCAGTTTGCAGCTTGCATGGAACAACTTATGTCTGTGAGCAAACATTTAAAAAAATAAAGTTTGTGAATTCATCACATGGAACATGAGGGATTTATGCACATTTGAAAACAATTCTTTTGATTAGATGCAGCATTTCCAAACCAAAAAATTATGATATATTGAAAGCCAAATGCCAGTTTCACAAATCTAGCTAACATATTTTGCTGCTTAGTTTGTGAGATTCAAATATGTGCGCACTTTATCTGATGAAACTATCTTTTTGCTAACGTCACCTTCTTAGATAACTTTTAAAGTAAATAAATAAGTTGGTTGTCTTTGAATTTTTGCATTGCACGCCACTCACCCATGATTAACATGGAATACTAAACTTAGTAATTCGTAATTTTCCCCAAGATCTTTTGTTCTGGCTTGCAATTATTGTACAGAATGATTATCCGGCACGCGCTCGTCACTTTTTCCGTTATCCGGCCCGCCGTGAAAAAAATTTGGTGACCCCCACTTGTTCTATATTCTTTTCATTGAAACAAATTATCCAGATCTTACCAAAAAAAACAACAAAAAAACAACCTGCTGTGCCGACGAACGATGCTTTGGCAGACTGAAACAAATAATATCATACTGTTTGTGGCTGTTATGTTCACACAATGACACAAATTTCATAACATTCTATTTTTAGAGAGTTTGTTGTAGACAACAATGTTCCTAAATAGATTCTTCCGGTATTTATTTTAATCAGAGCAAGCATTGGATCATCAAATGTCCTGCAGCACCACATGCTTCTACTCTGATCGATCCATGACATTGTTTTCCAATGCACGGACCCACATGTGATGTAAATATTATTAGAGGTCTTTCCCTTAATTTCTGTCTACTGTACTCTGGCATACTCTAGATCTACTAGATGTTAATTGTTCAGTGCAGATTACCTTTTAAAAAAGGTGTGAATATTGTTTGGTGCTCGTTCAAGAATTTCTCGATTAGTCAAAATTCTTACCCATCTTTCATGCACTGTTGCAAGTAGAAAGAAATGTAATCTCCTTTTTAAGGGTATGGCTCTTTCCCAAAACATTGCATAAAAAAAGGCCATAACAAATGATAAAAACAATAATAACAGAGAAATATGATACTCGAAACAGGGCAAACTAGAATTAATAAGTTTTATTAAGTTGATAATAAAGAACAAAATTAAAAAAGAAATATAATTAAAAGCTAATACCTTACAGTACCTTTATATTGTGTGGCTGGTACCAGTATTATGTCGAATAAAACATGATTTGCAAAAAGGTACAAATATAGAAAAGAAGTCTACTGTAAACAAAGAACTTACAGGTTCCAAAATAACTATCTCACGTTTTCTGCGTTTCTCTATCGATATCGTGCCACTTGCCTGTATTTAGTATATTCCATACAAGATTCGAGGTCACAATACGCAGCAAAAAGTTCTACGGGGATATAAAATTCGAGTAAATAAACATACGACAGATTGGTTAGTGGTAAAGAATAACAAAAGGAGTATGACACGCCTAATACTATCGCAGTCGTATTGGGGTCAGATTAAGAACGTTCACCAGTAAAGGAATAAATGAGAGTAAAATATAGGAAGCCTAAATAACACCATCATGGTAATTTATAGGCCTGTAAATAAATAAAACATTATTTTTTTCAATTATAAATTTAGTTTTTGGCTTCAGTGATGAAGGAATCATTAGTTAAATTAATTAAACATTATTTTATAAATTGTTATAAAGTTGTTTGATACGTGCCATCGAGCTTCAGACATGGTTGTTCAGAGTGCTGAGTAAAACCGCCTCGTCGCTAGACACGGGCTCTTGTCTTAATTTAGATAGAAGGAATTTTATTGATAATTGTTAGTCAAGAATTTAGTGGTCATTAGGTTAAAAGGGTTTCTTAAAAAAAAAAAACTATGACTTAAAAGTTATACATTTTGTTATCATACATTTGAGATGCATATAATGTTGATGAATTTAATTGTTCAATTTTTTTTAAATAGAGCGGGTAAAGTGGGAAGTGGTAGTTTGGGTTTTTGAAATATTTTGTTTGATCAACCCTATTATTAAAACTGGCTATATCAGTGCGGCGAATACATTTAAAATCATAGGTTGATACGTGCTATGTTAGAGGAAAGAAGAAAGTGAAACTAAAACTGATGGAGGCATAATTTTTCAAATAGACTTAAATATGCCCCAAAATGTTACTTGCTTTAATATCCCCTAAGCCCATCAGCATCCAAAAAAAGGTACCATTATCGTTGATTAACTAAATATTTGTACCCAAAAGATACTTTTGTAGTCCAGTTATAGCCCACACTTTTGCTAAGCATTCTAATTCTATAATGGCATATTTCTTTTCTGCATTAGTCAATTTTCTGCTAAGGTATAATACAGGTTTATTAATATAACTGTAGGATTGCCTTTTTTTTAGAAGAATCTGTTGCTACAGTTAATGGTTTGTCATTTGTGATAGGCTTTAAGATTTGCTCTGACTGAAATTGTAATTTTATTTGTTGTAAGGCTGTATAACATTCTTGTTTCTTTTTTTTTACTTCCCTCCCCCCCCCCCTTTTTTTTTTGTCAATTTAACTCGGGGATGTATAATCTGAGCAAAATTTGGTATAAACTGTCTGTAGAAATTGCACAGTCCTATCAATGATCATACTTGCTTCTTGATTGCTGATATTGCTAAATTAAATATTTTCTGATTGAGCTCCTCAGCAGTTTAATTTGACTAAATACAATTGTATATAAGCTAAAAAAAATAAATCTTTGTTCTACAATTTTTTATTTGTCAGTAAATATATATCGAGCACATTTTCTTTTAATATTGAAAATACTTCTTCTAGGGTTGTTTAATCAGGAGACCTGGTTTCGGCTGATTGGCGGTGAAGGAAATGCGCCGATCTCGCTCCGTCTGGCTATTCTGTCCGATTTTTTTCTCGGTCAATTCACAGTGGCGGCGTTGCTGTTCGCTATGAAGACAAGTTGTCGCTTCATCTAGCCTTTGTTACATACTTTCCATTTGATTCACAGATCTTTTGAAGTAGTCCAATTAACCTTGTTTGTGGCCCAAAAGAACGTTAAATTTATATGCATTCATTGCATCTTCCCTTGTAGTAATAACAAACAGACTGACGCTCTGTTTCATCGGGAATTCCTTAAATATGATAGATCATTGCAACACATTAACTTGGACTTATATTATAGTAGGTGATATGAGCTTTCCCTTCGACCAGCCTCAGACCGATCCACTGCTAAAAATATGATCTTTGGATTAGTGTCATCTTTAGTCAACCAACCCACTTTTAATTGTGGACATGTTATGGATTGGGTGTTACATTAAGTGCCAGGGCGGTGTTGTCACATCTATTTAAATCACCAATAGCTATCCTCAGACCACTTCTGTGATATTTGCGAGCTTTATGTTAGCATCCTACTCTTTTCCCCCAGTTCAGGGAGGACCGCAGTCTGCATACTATAAAAAGTGATGCCTTTTAAGCATGACCTGAATTTTGAAGTTCCCCCCCCCCCCAACACACACACTCTGCCCTACTTTGAAAACACTAGACAGCAATGCGCGCTGTGCTTGACCAGCACACCCTTGTTATCCGACCTAATGTTAGGCCAGCACAGTCAGCTCCCTGGTATGAGGCTATACGAGTAGACGACACGTTTATGTCATCTTTCGCCGTGAATAGAATTCGGCTGACCCCAATTTTGTTACTGCGTTTTGTTTGTGGCTAGTTGAAAATAGTCACCCTTGACCATGTTTACAAATAAAGACAAATTAAATTTATAGCCTGTATTGTTCAAATTTATTGCAGTATTGAGACTAATCATGAAAGGAATACAATGTGTAGGCCCGTTCTAGAAATGTCCCTGAAACCGGATATCGATTCCTCTAGAGTGATTGACCGATTAGAAAATATTTGTTATCACGATACCAGACGATGATTTTTATATTTATACTTACTTCTATCCCTCGCTCTCTCTCTCTCTCTCTCTCTCTCTCTCTCTCTCTCTGTGTGCGTGTACTTTTTTCAACATTGTAGCTTTTTCAACATCGTCACTGTAAATGCGTCACTGTACTGTAATTTAGTAGCTTTATATTTTTAAATTTATTTTTGAATTTGTAACATATTAAATCAATATTTATAATTATCCCTACTTTGGGTATCGGTTCTTAATTATCGTATATAATTGATGGTATAGTCTTTGTGTTGTGTACTGTTTCTCAACTAACCATATAGACACATACGTGATTGAATTCTCGATATTAATAACAGTGGGTAAAAAATTGAAATCTCTCAAATCACACACCCGGGATATATTGACCATCTAAGCCTTCAAAACTGCACTTAAGACACAGCGCTTTAAACTCTACTATTTCCACTCATTCTCCCCCCCCCCTTCTGACCAATAAACAGTGATCGGGACTGCTGGGTGCCGTCCATTGCTAGAAAGGGGTCAATAGTCCTTGGGTGGGCAAAGTCAATATTTTGACACGGCTCTTTTGAAATAAATCATTTTATGTAAAGGTTTTGTATGTCATATTTCTCTTTTTTCTTTTCTTTTTGCTAATGTTTATGTAAAGCGAGGTGAGCCTAGCCCTAGACTGGAGTTACGCGCTATATAAGACAACTTTAATAACAATAATGGCAAACTTGTTTCTTAAGAGAATTTTCAATGTCTTTAATAATACCAAAACATATTTTTGAAGCTTTTTTTCATAACTTTAAAAGAAAGTAAAAACTTCTATTAATTTACCTTCATTTTCTACTGTTTTCTAAACTGATTATACACTTTTTTTCCCCAGAATAAAATATAATTGACAAAGACAATGAAGCTTTTTATCTTCATTTTGGCATTTGTTGAAAGCGTTGGTAAGTAAATTAAATTTCCCTTTAAGTTAAAAAACCAACAACATTTGTAAACATAATTTATAAAGTTTATTCGATTATTTGCCAAGAGAATTTGTTAAGAACCCGGTTCTACCCGAAGGTTCGATGGCCTCGTTGTCTAGGGGGTTTAATAACTACACAAACCATGATTCTCATATTAAATATCTTTATTAACGAACTAATTCTTCAACTTCCATTACTGAACTCCAAGACCACACTCTACACAATAATAATAATTACGCCATATCCCCTCTCGCACAATACGTCACAAAATATCAAACATTTTATAACAACATCTAACCAAATACTATCTAAACAACACGCAATCTTAATATACATTCAAGTCCTTAACAGCAATTAAACAAGAATATATACACAAATGTAACACATTGTAAAACATGTATTTTCCTTTTCTAATACAATATAAATTATGACACGATTTTACCGACATAATAATGGAAGACATTTTACGTTACCCTCTAATAGCTATGCGAAATGTTGTTTGTGTATATTCTCTTTCTATTAATCAATTTCAATTCCAGCTAGAACCAAACACACAAACCCATTTTCACTTTTGTAACTTATTCTTTTTTTAATATATTAAATCACAAAAGAAAATTAAAAACAGTTTCCCACGAATTAAAAAAAAAATGAATAGGCCTAGAGAAGTTAAATAAAAATATGTTTATTTTGTAACATTATTGGGTTGTTAAAAATCAGTATATACTTTCTAAGGATACGCAACTGAATTATAAATGAGTACTTTTTAAGGGTTCACATTAACTTAAATATATAGCAATATACAATTAATTACTAAATATCACTATTATTTTTTTTTAAAATTCCAAAGCTCATTAAAAAAAAAAAAAGAAAAGAAGCACATTTGTGATACAACTGTGGATATATATAATTGAAGGTATNCGCTCTTTTGATCTTATATATATATATATATATATATATATATATATATATATATGTCCTTATATATGTTATATACATTAAGCGAATAAGTGAATAACAACCAAATTTAGAATCGCTATACCTAGTGACCCAATGAAGGGTCTCGGAAATGTTTACAAAAAGTAAAATTTGAGAATGGACAATACTGTTAAGAAATGTCTTAGAGGTGCAACATTTTGAGAATTTAGAGATTCCTTTTCGTCCACAAATTTATAATAAATGTCGCTGTTAGAGTACGCGCTGTTATTTAGTTGTGTCATTATTTGTAATTATATGTCAGAATGATGGTATTTTTAACATCCTATATATTAACTTCGCTTTTTTTAACTGTGTTTCTTTCTGGCTGAGATGTGGTAAAATCACCCGACGGCTAATGAACCAACTTTCAGTCAACCTATCGAGTTGAAACTTGGCACATAGACTCGTTGCCAATGATAACAATTTTTTTAGCCCTAATCCAAACCAAACCCCCGAAAATCAGTTGTACCTTTTCTTGAAGAGTAAGATGAAGGAAATAGGATGACAAACATTTCACAAAATAAAATTACCGATAACTACGCTGAATGAGATTCTAAAAATCAAAATACCACATTTGCGTTTCGCGTGTAATATTTTTTTAAAAGATGGTTGAAGAAATAAACCTGCGGTGGAGAAACGAGTGGGACATTATAATATGTTATAAAATTTAAAATAATGCATAAAAGTGATTTATTAAAAAAAATATTTAGCGATGTTTAATTTTCTTGTTATAAGTGAACTCATGCACACAGGACCATGTTTTGGCTTGAAAACACTGTGTTATGTAGCATACATTCCCCGTGCTTGAATTTTACTTGACCTAAATTAGAATCCTAGCAGACAGTAACGTCTGTTGCGGGCATGGCCTATTCGTTTGATGTATCTTGTTTATAACTGTGTTTACCAATTAAACATGTTAGACTGTCTTCCTGGTATTTTCTCGATTGTGCTCGATAACCCAAGAAATGTAAACAACACGTCATAAGTCTTTTCTGGAAGGCAGGGCTTACGCGACTTATAAAAGGGATTGACAGGCACGGACGGAGATAACGATAGGTTTTATTAACTACACGAGCCGTGTATTGTTCCTTGTGTTCTTAAATATGTGTTTATTTGGCATTTCATCATCATTCATTGGCACCTTTTTCTAACTGAGTTAACTGTGTACCGGTACAAGATCTACAATACTGTAAGTTGATGATTTGTAATGATATTTATTTTCTTTTGTAATTACATTAATATTTATTAAATCTTATTAATTTTAAATAGAAACTGTTTTGGGTGTTTTATCTTTAATATTGTTGACTTTATGGTATCGTCCTTTGTTAGGCAGTGCTTACAATGAGCGAATTAAAATTAAAATAGGAGAATAATTTCTCATATTAGAAGCCAGTGCATAAAAACTGTTATATAAGAATTATATGAAATAAGAGTCATGAGTTAACACATTTGTGGTGTTGGATTGCAGTAACACTTTTTTGAATAGGCAGTTAATGCTATTTTTTTGTAAAGGATATGTAGGATTCTAGGAGACGTATATTCTGTCCTATATGTCAGTACTTATTTTTGAGACAATTTGAATTGTAGTGCATCCTTAGGAAGAAAGTCAAGAAACCTGAACTTTTAATGCGTCTCACGGTTAATTGTGTTCATACTATACATCAGCCATGATTGTCGATAGATGAAAGAAACTGAGTTCTACTCTATTGTTTTCTGTGGCCATAATGATGGGGACCCAATCCTAGAAAACGTCATATCTGCTTCAAGAAGGCTGTGTTTATGTTATTTTCTTAGATAGTAACATTAGATTTTAGACCATATGTTAACTGTTAAAATCAACCAAATTATTTTTAATAAATGACAGTAAATGTTGGACCTGTATTTTATATCGAAGAAAAATCCTTTTTGACTAACCCTATTTTGAAAGTGACCAACTGAGAGTGTCAGTTTTTCTCCTTAATAACACTAACGTCAATTTTAATGTGGGTTCTTTGATACTGTGTCAGGTTGCTACGATTTAAACAATTATGGTTGTGCATTACCCACTAACTGACTTTTAAAACTTTTGTCAAAACTGCACTTTGGTCATGTTTGTCTCATAAAATGCTAGAAAATAAAAACTTTTATTCCGATTTTTTAATAACTTTTTTACCATTATAATCAACTTCCAAATCTATAAAAACGTAATGAAAATCAGAATTTGTCTAGTTGGTGAGATTCTATTGAAACTTTCGTGGATGGTCAAATTATAGTTATAAGAATGGTGAAAACGCGCGAGCCGCATTTACAATTAAACTTTGCTGTTATGTAGCGGGCTGCAAAATATGGCGTGTGTATACAATGTTTCAAAGACCAATAATTAAAAATTTATATAAAAAAATAACAATCAAAGTTACACCGTTTTTTTCAAAAATTAATATTATAAGCTAAAAAATTTGTTCTGTTTTAGGTCACTTCAAAATATTTCGATAGCCACCATTTTCTTTCACAGACAACAAGGCAAAGTTTACCCAATGGACATCTAGTAGAGGTTTACACAAGGGTTAAGATGAAGCGAAACTCTCTAGTAACTGCCTATCAAACATAACCACTTCGATTACACACACTGGCAGGGATTCTCAGATTAAAGAAGAGAGCCCCGACTGGCACCGGAACTGCCTAAGTCCCTATGGATCTAGTCTTTAATCCCGATAGTTGCATGATGATCACTGTTCGATGTGATATCGTTGTTAACTTTAAAATTTCTAGTGTTGCCGAAAGGGGAGTTTAAAAATCACTGATCATGCTCGAACTCGTAATAAGACCTTGTTAATAAATGTGCCAGATTCTTCGGCTTAGCATAGGTTTTTGTTTCTGCTTGACTCTGAAGCGATTGGTTTCGTTTTTCAAAAAAGTCACACGAGAAAATGTTCATGCATTTTTCTTGATGGGTAATATTGTGATGTTGGAACTCAGGCAAATAGAATGCAACGTGCAACTCATCTTACAGGCCTGAGATCCGTAGGAGGCCCCCAAAGCAACGAATTGATTCGTGTGACTCCTTTGTATACGGTATTTAAAACACTTTGAACACCTTTTAACAAAAAACTTGATTATACATTCTTTTGCTCTGTCAGATAGAGGAACCTGCCAATAACCTGATAGTAGGTCTATCTTGGCTACATATTTGGCATAACCTATTTGATCTATAAGATCGTCTATCCTTGGAATCGGAAAGGAATCATTCTGTGCAAATGCATTCAATTTCCTGAAGTCAGTACAAAACCTGTAACTTTTGTCAGGCTTTGAGACTAAAATACATGGTGAACTCCAGTTACTAGAGCTTAGTTCAATTATATCATTTTCAAGCATGTATTTTATTTCAGACCGGATTATTTCAAGTTTTTCCGGATTGACCCTATAGGGGTTTTGCTTGACCGGAACTGCATTGCCAATGTCAACATCATGTACAGCAATGTTAGTTTTATTAGGCACATCAGGGAAAAGTAAACAAAATCTGCAATAACAGACTTAACAACATCCTTCTCTGACAATGACAAATGTCCTAGTTTCTTATCCAAGTTGGCCAGTATTTCTTAATATTTAAGTTTCTAATTATCAAATTTTTCTGGTACACTATCAAAGGTTTCAGTAACATTTTCTTTAAGTACTGAAGTTACAGTTGAGATTGTGTTAACATTAGGTTCTGAGGATGGACAATGGTCATCACATTTTCTCGCAAAATATTCTTTTAACATATTAATGTGACATAACTGTTTCTTTCTTTTACGATCTGGTGTTAACACAATGTAATTTAAATCATTAAGTTTGGCCTCAACTCCATAAAAGTTTAGTTTTGAATTTTTGGACATAGTCAAGAAGTCCTTCCGTGGGTTTCGATGACATCCACGTGTCTTTTAAAAGTTTAAGGGGACCGCGTACCGTGTGGCCAAACACCAGTTAGAAGGGGCTGAATCCAAGTGATTCTTGAACTGCTTTTCTTGCGGCAATTAGTAGCATGTTGATGCCTTCGTCCCAGTTTTTCTCTTGTTTTAGGCAGTACGTTCTCATCATGTTCTTCAACGTCTGATGTAATCGCTCAAGTACTCCCTGTGACTCAGGATGATATGCACTCGACAAGCAGTGTTCTATGCCCAACTGGTTCATCACTTGTTTAAATAGTCCAGCCTTGAAGTTTGTTTCTTGATCAGATTGTACCGACTTTGGAAGACCAAACAATGTAAAAAACTTCGTTAAGTTTTTGACGATGTTCGGAGTCTTGATATTACGAAGAGGAATTGCTTCTGGGAACCTTGTTGACGCACACATGATTGTCAACAAGTATTGGTGACCTGATTTTGTCTTTGGCAGAGGTCCTACGCAGTCTATAATAACGTGACTGAAAGGTTCTTCGAATGCTGGAAAGGGTTGAAGAGGAGCTGCTGGTATCTTCTGATTTGGTTTCCCTACCACCTGACAAGTATGACATGATCTGCAGTAGTCAACCACATCTTTCTTGATTTTGGGCAAAAAGAAGTGCGACGTGATTTTGTGATATGTCTTCTTTACTCCCAAATGACCTGAAAATGGTGAATCATGGGCTAAGTTCAGGACTTCGTTCCGGAATGGTGTAGGAACTACTATTTGATGAACTATCCTCCATTCGTCGTCAGCATTTGCGTCTGGAGGTCGCCATTTTCTCAAAAGTATGTCATCTTGAAGTTAATAACTAACAGGGAATTGGTCAGCTTCTTCTTGGATCAAAGCGTTCTCTCGAAGTTTGACTATTTCTGGATCACTTTTCTCTACTTCAATAAGTTGCATTTGAGTTAGAGTCTTGTAATTATTAGCCTCTTCGTTTAGACTGGCGAAAAATGTTTTTCCCAGGTCAATTTCAAGTAGAATTTTATTGCTTTTTTGTGAAATCTCTTTTGCGGAGATCTTGGAACTCATGGCCCTTGTCACAGCACATGCTGGATACAATTCTTGATCTTCTTCCTGATTTTGAGTTAAAAAAGGTTCATGAGTAACAATGGGTTCGGCTATTACCTTCCCACCAGCTTCCTGAGACTAGTTCTGATTTCAGATTGATGCTATGTAAAGGTACATTAATGCATCTCAGCTCTACACCTCGTAACAGGATGTTTCTCCCAGTAGCAGTAGATTCAGACAAGGGAAGTATACCCTCAAGTAAGAAGGACTGTGAAGCACCTGTATCTCGTAAGATTTTGATTGGTCATAGACTGGACAAATCACCTGGCAGTGATACGAATCCTTCCGATATGAAAGGCATGAAGTCTTGTATGATATCAGTAGTTTCTGATGTAGAATTTTAGACCTTGGTAGGTAAACTCTTGTTGGAGTCTTGAGAACATTCGTCTAGGGTAGAGGAATTAAAACTCTGTGTAGAGTCGTCAAAACTTGCACACAAGTCCTCAGTAAAGACGCCCTCTGGTGGTGGACCTATTATTGGAGCAAAAGGATCTTGGCGACAAGGTCATAAAACTAGCAGTCAAAGCAGGAACTTGGCTGGAGTCAGTAAAACTAGCCTTTTTGTTCATAATGGAACTCGTTGATGAGTCGTGACAAACCTCTTTGAAGTTTGTATGGGCATCTGGAGAGCAAAAACTCTTGAATTTTGAAAATGTGTTTCCAGATGTATGACGAGACGTACAAGCGGAGACTTTGTGTTGTGTACCAGGATGTGTGGTCTTCTCAGTTTTATTCTTGAGTTTCCAGCAATCATCCATCTTATGTCCTTCTTTCTTTTAGTAGGCACATGTGTCTTTTGTACCAATTTCTTTAGTACCGGGCTTGAATGGTTTTTTGAAGATTTACTGCAAGTGGATAATGTTGCCTTATTGTGTCTGTCTTTTTTGGTGTCAAATGGGTTATTTGAGAATTTTCGTGTGATGGTGAAGTCGTCAGCTAACACTGCTGCCGTATGTGCGTCACCTTCACCATGGTTTGCAATATGTATTCGCACCTCTGTACGAACACAATTCTTGAACTCCTCCATCAGACTGAGGTTCTTGAACTTTTTGAAGTCTGTGTCGGTGTTGGTTGCGTGGAGCCACTTGTCCAGGATTCGTTCCTTTTCACGGAGGAACACAACATGAGTCTAGCCATCACGTTTCCACAGTTCCCTAAACTTTTTACGGTATGCTTCGGGGACACATTCATAAGCCTTCAGTATTAAAGATTTTACAAAGTTATAGTCCCCGCGCACAAAGACACAAAGACTTCGGCTGCCCTTCCTGTGAAAGCTGCTTGAAGTAAGGTGGACCACATAGTTTCCGGAATATTAAAATTTTGTGCAGTTATTTCAAACTGCACAAAATATTGGTCAACCTCCTTGTCAGCAAAGTTTGGGATTACTTTTGCAAATTTAATTGCATCGCAACCCTGATAGGAAGGAGCCGTGAGTCTATTTTCCATTTCTCCCAAATTGGCCGTTATTTCCATTTCTTTTAATTTTATTTATAGCTATTTTTGCACTTCTAGCTACAGCTGTTTAAGCTCTCGTTCTTTATCTAACTCCAGCTGCTTAAGCTCACGTTCTTTTTCTTTCTGGGCATCTAGTTCCATTTGTTTGAGCTTTAGTTGGAGCTCCATACTTGGATCATTCGGTTGTGTGACTAAGGCCAGTTCGTCCTCCGACAACACCTCTTCATCCACTAAGTGGACTATGATCATATCTCGTATGGTCTTTTTTACTGCCGAAAATATTTAGCAATTGAAAATAGCTCCTTTCTAGAACATTTGTCTAATGCCTCTACTGATGGGTTTTCAAATCAAAATCCACTTTGAAACAGGCAAACTATAACACTTAGTTTTATTTTTTAAAAAATTAAGCTAAGTGAACAGACTTATTACAATTGAATATTAAATAAAATTGTAACCAGCTCTGTTGTTGGTATAGTAAAAATGTATCGTGTTCTCAAAATTAGTCTGAGTATATTAAAGTAAACAGTGGGTCTAAATCCACAAACAAACACTCAATGTATTATTAGTGTATTAAAAGTTATGGATTCAGTTATCCTCGAATTTGTTAAAATTGGGGACTAATGAGAATAAAGTATGTATTCGGTTATCCCCGGAAGAGCCCACAATTTGTTACGCACTGACTTGTATAGGGAGAAATTAATCTCCTATTTTAATTTTAATTGGCTCGTTTTAAGCAGTGCCTAACAAACGATGATACCATAGAATCAACAATATTAAAGATACGACACCCAAAGCAGTCTCTAGTTACAAGGAATAATATTTATTATGTCTTAAGATAATTACAAAAGAAAAGAAAATAGAATGACAATCTTCAACTTACAGTATGGTAGATCTTTTACCGGTACACAGTTAATACAGATAGAATAATGTGCCAATGAATAATGATGAAGTGCGAAATAAACACATATACGTATGAGCACAAAAATACACAAAGAATAATACACGCCTCGTAAAATTAATAATTTCTATCTGAATCTCCGTCCCTCCATCCGTGCCTTTCAATCCCTTATATAGGTCGCGTAAGCCCTGCCTTCCAGAAAGATTTATGACGTTTCTAGCAGAATCACAATTATTCTACAAAATACCAGGAAGACAGTCTAACATGTTAAATTGGTAAATACCGTTGTAAAATAGATACTTCAAACGAATAGGCCACGCCCACAACAGACGTTACTTTCTGCTAGGATTCTGATTTAGGTCAAATAAAATTCAAGCATAGGCAATGTATGCTACATAACAAGACACAAAAGCTTATATAACCATGTCTGAACCAACAAATACAGAAACATATCAACAAAAGATTTAAATTTAAATTGAATCATCCAAAAACATCAATCAAATTGAATAAAAAAGAGCAATGGCAACAATGGAAAAAATGGAATTTAAAAACAGTGAAAAGAACAGGATGATATGACACAGAATGCAGAGATCTCATTGAAGAAACAAACTGATGCTGCAAATGCATATATAAAAAGCACGGGTTTTATTTATAGAAAGAAAAAAAAAGAACGACCATTGGAAAAAATAAGAAATAGTAGAGATGTAAAAATTGGCAAAAGAAAGAGACGTTAAGGGAATGTACCTGAAGATGAAACAGACAAAGAACGTCTTTCAAGCAGGATCCCACATGTGTGAAAGTATGGGTGGAGAACTGATCACAGAGAGCAGTAGGGTACTAGAGAGATGGGCACAACTCTTAGAACGCTTACTGAATGGCTAAGGTTGAGGAAAAAATTAGGATTTTGCTCTACAACAAGGAGGACCGGACATATCGTCAACAAACCAACACTGAATGAAATAAAATATGTGATCTTTACCATGAAAAATATTAAAGCTTCAAGAATAGACTTTATCATTTAAGATCTGATAAAACTAAGTGAAAACAAACAGCATAGCAAATTTCTTCTCGAGAAATGTCACGAATATAACATTAATCTCACACTAACTAGGGGTGACAACCCAAAGGCAGACGGCTCAGAAGACTGAGATAAAACGACGATGTAGACAAGGACTTACAACCACTGAGTGTTCAGGAATTCAGGCGGAAAGTAAATGATCAATCAGAATGGAAGGATATGGTGGAGCAGGCCAGTGCCCTACATGGGGTGTAGCGCAACTAATGATTATGATTGACATTATCGATTAAATATGCTGTGCCTCACATTTCCACAATTCTAAACCTTGATTCATAAATTGTTTACGTTTAAATGCGTTCTATTTGTTCCAAAGAAGGCAATCTGGTGACGCAATCTCTAGAACCTATTTTCTGGATGGTTCTTATTTAGCGACTATATATTAATATAGCCAGACAGATTTCCTTGGTAGTAGAGAATTTTGCAAATTTCCTAGATATTAACGAAACGTAATATACTTAGATTCTTTATGAGTGTTTTTAAATTAATGTTTGTATTTTTCAAGGATTGTACCTTTTCACTTTCTAGTCTTTTTTGTTTGTATTGTAGTGGGTCAACACTATATTTAAAAAAACCAAAAAACAAACAACACACCAATATCTTACCTCTGATTACGTCACAAAAGTAAACTTTGGTTTAAAGATTATTCTTTGAGATAAATAAAAAACAATTTCATCATTTTCCCAAAATGAAAATATAGGCTGCGCAAAACTGACAGTAATGATACTCTCTGATATTGAACGTTTTTAATAATTTTGTTAATGGTGTGTATGTCCAGATGGCACGTGAACATACAAAAGAAAACATTATATGATACGCATTTTTGTGGGAAATCGGTTCCTCACCAATGCCAAAAATATCATAGTTTAGCCAAATAATTAGATCTTATGTTAGTAATCGATAAGTGTCACAATGATTGAAAAAAAAAAGATTTAATGGACAATTTCGATGGATAAATTTAAAAAGAAAAGAAAAGAAAACTACACCAAACGGTGCCGGAAAGGTACTCTGTAAACGGAAGTATAAGCGTGATTGACCTGTAAGTATATTCCAATAAAAATCTTGATCCTAGTATACCATTGCCAGATATTTGAATAACACATTCAGTTGGCTCGTGTATAGGGCTTCGCGGTTAAAGAAAATTCACACATTTTCTTCTAACAATCGGTGAACGGACTTATTGCTGATGTTCAGATTGAAGGATGTTCCCCATATACTCTATTGGGGCGAATGTAGCATCTACTGGTGAACAGGGGACAGATACTTAATGCTGAAATCTTCCTGTATATCTCTTTCGTTTACACAATACACTTCCACAACGGCATAAGTTGGTAAAAAATGAGAACATAATTGTAGTACATGGTGCCATCTTTATAAACATTTCTTGAAATTATTCTGACACATTTTTTCAACCGCCCAACCCCATTTTTTTTCCTTCACACTCACTTCAACACTTGCGTACTAGCCAATATAATTTGACGAATTTACAACTACTTCTCAAATAGATCACTTTTCACACGAGAACACGCTGGGGCTGGAGATTTTACCGTTTACAATCGCAAGACGTAATCAAAAATGAGGGATTTTTAGTACTGTTACTTTTGCCAATACTGTACTAGGTTAGAATAAGTCGACATTTCCCGCCTAAATTTAAAGAGGATGTGAAAGTCTAAAAGCGCTAATACATCAATATTTTAATATAAATATTTTAAAAGTTAATTTTTTTTTAGTTTTATCTTTTCGCTTTGACCTATTCCTTACTAATTCTATAATTAATTTAATTATTATTATTCCTATTTTGATTGAGAAGATGACCAGGCAATATTCGACTTGCCACCCAGCACCCTAGAGTAGTAATAATAAATGGATGCACTATAAAAAAATAATTATACATTTTCACACGAATGGTAATTTTTTTTTTTCATGCGCTCTATTTAAGCAACTATGAAGGGCAATAAGATAACAGATGTGAAGTGCATCCTGACTGCAACAACAGTAAAATTGTCTTGTCAAGTGGCTTGCTCTATCTTTCCAGAAATGAAATTCGTGGAGTTTCAATATCAGCGTGAAGAGGATAAAGAATTTATTTTTGTGAGTTTCATCATGACATGAAAATTAATAATAATTATTACTATTAATTTAAGCAGAAAACTATTGTAACTGCTTCATTAGACATATTAAATTTATTAGAAAATGCCAATATAAAATGATTAATCCTCCTTTACAGAAGGTCTCTATGTCTCTCAGATTTTTCTAATCACTCAATTATTTCATTCCAGCTGTGGAATAATCAAAGTTCTTTTAAAGAATGTCTTGAAAGGAACGGTAAAATTGAAGGCGAAAAAATAGAAAACACAAAATATTTATCTGGTGCAAAGATACAAGCGTGTGTAAATGGAGATAATCCATTAGAAATGAAATGCAGCGATGAAAGTACACATTGTACTGACGAAAATGGTAAAGTTTCAGTTTTTTAATACTAAAATTCATAACTTTATGTTTTTTATGTCCCTCTAGAAGCTTTCAAAATTTTGATACCAAGATGCCAAAAAAGTATAGTTTTGTGGTAAGTATCAGTTATTAAAAAATATACTTTTTTTACTATGCGAGGTCTTTTATAGCCTTAATACAGTCTGATTTTACATTTTAGCTAGTTTTTGATACACAGATTTATAACTGTGTATCAAAAAGGAATACACAAATTCAATTTTCCGCTTTTTAACGATTTTTTTTTCACTTCCATTTCCATCTTGTAAGTCTTTGTTCCATCGTATTTTTTTACTAACACACGTAACCCTTTCTTTCGTTAGGTTCATCGGCTGTCTCGTGCTGACCCGAAAGGCCACCCGAGTTGATGGCATAGAGTTACAGCTCCGGTTTGCTAGGCTAAAGGGTAGGGGTGGCTCAGGCGGTGGTTGATGGGGGAAAAAAAAAGATGATTAAATAAAACAACCCACACGTTCGTTTTTAATAACCATCGGTCATAACTGTGGGATTTTAGGATGTGATGGGGGAAATTTTGAGGTCATAGCATTTCCGCACTTAGACTCTGATCAAAGTACTGCAAGTAGTTGTTAAATTATATTTTTTAGCTTGTCACTGGGTCAAGAGGTAAGTCACAACACGCGGGATTTTGTAAGAATCCATTAAAAAATATTCTTTTGTGGATATGTTGTAGCAGGAGTCTCAAACTCAAATCTCCGGGGGCCGCAGGAGGTAGAGTCTAATTGAGATGGATAGTATCAAGTATTCCGCAAAAAGATATTACAAATTCAATAATGTTCATGTTTGACAATATACTTAACCTAAAGTAATGACAAATAACAATTTTAAGAGTTCTCGAGAACTCGGATTCACTTAATTCCTTCTACTCCTTGTTAAGAGACCTGGCAGCGCCTATTCTGACAAACCTGAAATACATATCCACTGAGACCCTCAATATAGCTTGATGCCCAGAAAGTTTATTGTCTCGTTTAACGTCATAGTAAAAAAGAGCTTTTCACACAGATATGTACTCCAAAATAGGCACATGATCCGCTTGAACAGCTTGGAGATGTCAGGGAAGGTGGAAAAAAATTCTCTCATAAATTGTCCACGCTTGTCTGTTTTCCATTCACTAGCAGAACTCAGCCTTGTGTTTAGAACTGCACTGAAGATAAAACAGTTCCATTTGAAGCGTAAAAGTTACCAAAGGAGCATTTTTATTTTGAAAGGAGAAAGGTTCAGCAAAAATTTGAAAAGTTGCTCTGTGTGTTTTGAAATCTACAAACCTATGAGCCTTATCGTAGAAAAGGCATTATTGAATCATCCAATTTTGAAAGTGACTAAGCTGTTAGGTTTGAAATTTCCCTCACTCATTTACACTGGTGATACTTATAGGGCTTCTTTAATACTGTGTCAGATTGCTACGATTAACACAGTTATGGTTGTGCATTAACCAGTAACTGACTTTAAAATTTTTTTGTTGCTATTTGTATATACACTAATGGAAGAATATTTTCTCAAATAAAAACTTTGGCCATGTTTGTCTCATAAATTGATGTAAAATTCAAACTTTTAGTTTGATTTTATAATGGTTTTTACAATTATAGTCAACGTCCAAACCTATAAATACATCATAAAAATCAGAATTATACTAGTTAGTGAGAGTCGACTGAAAGCGTTGCGGAGGGTCACATTATATATTGAGAATGGAGAAAACTAGCGGGCGGCCTAAACACCAAACTCTGCTGTCATGTATTGGGCAACAATATAATCATCTTGGGGGCTGCGAATGGCATGAGGGCCGCGAGTTAAGACCCCTGATTAAAGTATTAAAGTAGTCATACTAAAAAGTAGAACATACAAAATTATAAATTAAAAAAAAGACTTTGTATTAAAGTTTATTAAAGTTTTTTATGTAAAGTAAGACTGCGCGAAAACTATTTTAGAAAATTATTTAAAAGAAATACATTTTAAAGTGTGTATTATATTTAATTGAGGGGAGCAAATATTGAGACTATGTCATGCGATAACAAGTTACGTCAAACACGAGTGGTAACGAGATAGCCTATACTTCAGAGATTTCTGGAGCATTCTATGTAAGGGCAATGTAGTATATGTGTAGCATATTCTAAATATAACTTCATGGTCCAAACAACTGCAAGAGAATGGACACAATTTTTTAATAAATGTTTCTTACACCAACCTATTTACTTGCTCATTGTGTGGTGGACAAAACATATTGAACGCCCGCAACTGCGTTTTAGAGGCGTGAGTAAATGATTACTTAAGGCAGTTGACATCAACTTAAGCAAATAGAGATCACTGCTGATTCACGTTACGACTAGTAAACAATGTTTAAATTTTAGCAAAAATGACAGAGCGGGCAGAAAACCGTAAGCCCATACAAAGTCAAACCACAAGTCCTGTGGATATCTTGTAAACTACTCCTGGATAGATGCTTTAAGCTGGGGTTCCAGCTAGATTAGGTGACTTTTAGAAGCAAAAGCAATCTGAATATTTAATTTAAAAAAACAAAAGATAATTTATCTGATAATAATGTTTGTAGTCTTTAAAATATTATGTTGTTACAATTTCTTCGTGTTTTAATACTTTTCTTCAGCCTTACGTTTCTCCTGTCAACCGCTCTGTTTGATTTATGGTGATGACTATGCATTTTGTTTTGATTTTAATGTTACAAATTATTTCAATATCGAGTACTAGGAAGATTTATAAAATTTAAAATGTCATTTAAAAAAATATTGACTTTAAAGCCCCTTTAATATTTTAATATCCAATTGTTTTAGAGGAATATCCTATGTCTACTTGGTTCTTAAAATAATTGTGGTTACCAAAAAAATTATTTTGTCGTAAATTGTAAATATCATGTGAAGTCTCCCATTTTGAAAGCTCATTTGCCTAGTTTTACAATAAGTTGATAGACTCTGAATTAGGCAAACATTTTATTTTAAAACAGTAAAAAGTTTGGTTTTTACTTTGGTTACAAAGACAATGATATAAAATTTAAAATGAACCTCTTACTTGTACATAAAGTAAAACATGTAATTAAAGAAATGTAAAAATATGTCAAAAGTTAAATCATAACTGAGTAGTCAATAGCTTCTGTTCTTATGGTTTATACTTTCTTCACAGTCGCAAAACAATATTAAATTTAATGACACAGTTGATACTTTATCATATTTAAAATTAAAAAGTATTGTAACGAGTTTGAGTAGAAAATGTGATTTTCTTCATGTTCTCCATTTCTTATATATTGCATAATTATATTTTTAAAACAAATATTAAATTTGATATAATTCTATTTAATATTTATGCAAATCACTTTCTATTTTCAACATGTTACTCGCATGTCTAATGTATTTCTTATTTAGTTTTATTTCTAAATATTTTTATTTTCTATCTAAAAAAAGTTTTGAAGCAAATAATTAACTTGATATATTCTCAGACTCGAATGGTTCTCCTGCACTCAACTTGTGGACTATACTTCTGCCGGTGATAGTGGTTATAATTATTATAGTGGTGGTTTTAATATTCTGGTAAGGATATCTATTTTTTAATAATGAATAGATATCAAATAATATTTAATAATATATGTGTTTGTTTTGGAAAAATTCGTTACAAAAGCATGTTGCAGCTATCCAGTATTGTTACATTGCTTACTTCTTTAAATGAATTAAATTATGTGTTTATAATTAGCATGGGAAAAATCGTGACATTTAAAGGGAATTAATGTTTTAGACATTATTAACAATTTTTTTTTTACCTGGTATTATAGTATTGATATGTTACAAGTGCAACTAAAACCTATATAAAGTTATGCAAGATCTTTGGCCTCTGACAACTAGGTCCAGTTCCTGCACCTACCATACTACTTGCCTTGAAATCAGTAGTAAATATTATCGCTAAGAAGAAAAGGCACCCCCAGTGTTTGTCTTAAAACTTCAACATTTCACAAAAATATGAGCTTTTATGTGTGTTTGACAGCCATATTAGGAGAAAAAGTAGTTACATTTATATGATTCTATACAACGCATTGGGAATCAAAGGTATTAGGCCTTGAACAAAATATTTAGATGGCGCTCTGAAAGATATTTACATTGACATCAAAGTAATATATGTAAACGTCTGTCACATGGTACATTTCTAAGCTGTATCGCAATTGATCAGCAACAACTAAAAACAAAAATAGAAGAAAAAAAAGTAGAATTATGATATTCACAATGAATGGATACAAGATATCAATAGAATTAAACAATTGAAGGTCTTTCTATGGTAAATATATCACATTTATTACATAACACTCTTTCAAGACTGAGCAACAATCTACAAGTTGACAACACTGAGCTATCACTTAGCGGTAAATCCTAAAAGTATGCCAAAATGTACAGACCGATTTCGGATAAAAGAGAAGCTATAAATATATGCATTTTTCCGTAAGATTAATGCCTTCTAGCTTATGGATTAGTCAGCAAAGACCAGAAAAATGTGTGAGCAGGGCTAGATTAACACAAGGTCGAGATGTACTTACAAACATATATTTCTCAGACATGCCATTTATTGAGAAGTGATAAATGTATTTGATGGATTGATTGAATACTTATATAGCGCTAAGTATCCAAGCTATTTTAGCATGCTTACTGCGCTCTCAGTGATGGCATCCTGGGCGTCGCAGGGGTGGTCGGAATGATTCATTGTTTCGATGTATGCCGGCTGTAAGGGATGCCATCTCCGGGTTTGAATTTAGAGTGTCCATCTCTTTTAAATGAGTTGCCGACCAAGGTTAACGAGTCCCATCTACCGGGGTGTTGGTGAGGTTTTTGCTTGACTGGGATTCATCTCTCGACCACCAACTTGAGATTTGCTCAGTTTAGACCACTCGACCGCACGGACGTAAAAAGACTATGAAAGATCATCAACTGACTTTTATTTTCTAAATTCTCTGGAGGGACGACGACATAATTTTTTGATGTCTGTATATTGATAATTAAAAATATAGAAACAACCTTTCAAGTGCTTATTCAGTATTTTAAGGAGCCTTTCATTTAATTGTTGATAAATTGTGGTAAAATATCCTAGGAAATATTTTTGTATACGAGCCATAATAACTTTAAACTATAAAAAATATTTACGTGTAAAAAGACGCCGTAAGAATAACCGTCAAAGTATCTTGTGAAATGTCAGATCGCATACGTAAGCACTGAATGTATATTTATGTGCTACAAGAATGCTATCAAGAACAAATAGGATTAAATAAGAAAAAGTAAAGCTGGCATTTTTTTCCAGGTTGCTAAATTAATTTAAAGTTAAAATAAAAAAGGATGAATGGTTGTGATAATATTTTTGTTTAAAGTTTAGCTCTAGTCAGAAAGCATTAGAAATAATAGATGAAGTGTAAAGTACTTCCGACCTAGAACCAAAAAATTAAGGAATTCGTCTTGTAGCATTTAAGAAGTTACACAAGCGTCTCATGGAAACGAAAAAAATGAGATAAATTCAGGAACTATGAACATTTTAGCTAATTTCTTTTGCATTGTTTTAAAACTGAACAATCATGTGGAGATTGTTTTTTTTCATAAAAGAAAAAAGACTTCTTTGTACTTAAGTAAGTGCTATGTGTTTTTAAGGCAGCAACTGTTTCTGTGAAAAGGACGAACAATGGGCATACACTTCTGATTTTCCACAAAAATGTCTTTTTAATTCTTTATGATTTTAAACATAATAGGTTTATATTTCTTGTTTCCATTTAGCTATGTGAAGAAACAAACTATAAAGAAGTGGTTCAAGGTAATTAAAATTTAAATGCATTTTAAAACTTATGGATTACTGAAAGAAACCTATTCAATAATTTTTTAAAAAATCGTAAATTTCCTTAAAAAGATTACTGATTTAATTGGATGTAAAATGAAATATACGCCCAAAGAACGGTATGTCTTGAATTACACCATTGATTACAACTGATATAATCATTACAGTTGTTTATCAATATAACAATTTTAGATCCAATATTTTGAAAGCATAATTGCCGTAGTGGGTTAAGTAAGTTATTCTAAACCATTGTTCTTACAACGTATTTGATTACATTTGATGACCTAAATCTAGATGATCCAGATGAAAAAGCACAAAAAGCAACTCATAGTGCTTTGAAAAGTACAAAAATTATAGCCAAAAAAAAAATATTTAAAATGTATCTACAATAAGTTGTTGTTGTCTTTATGAAAACTTTTCCATGTCTTGATAAACCTCAAATCTTTTAATTTTCTTAAACTGTTATGAAATGTTATATAGGATGTAATAGATACATTAAAAATAAAATGAAAAAGTAATTGCTGTATAATACATTTGTGATAGTTAATTAATTCAATTATAATATTTCATTGGAGAACTAATTTATTTTTACGCAATTTTTTACAGAAATGGAAAACCACGCTACGTAATTCTTTTGCAAATTTGCGTAAAGGACAGAAGGTACTGCAAATAATTTAACGACATTGTGAATTTAAATTCATTTAATTAAAAAAAAAATAAGGACACTACTAATATCATTGGTAATTTCTATCCAAACTCTTCTTTAATCATTTATTTTAGTGCAGAGGAGGATAGGATCATACGAACATTTCTCTTATTCCAATCATTTCTCTTTCTAGTACCCAAATAACGTCACTTTGGAGATGGCTTCTGTGGGTCATCGAGTTCACACTCATAATAACCCCCCCCCCCGGCACTCCCTCACACGGGCCAACGCCGGGTCTCCCCGACGCCAGACCGCGTGGAACCGCGCCAGGAACCTCCCTCCTGGCCTGAGCGTCGTCCGGTCGACTGAAGACGCTGCGTTTCCAGCGTCTGCGGTCCACTCTCCTATTGGGTCTGGACGGCTTTACTTCCTCTCCGGGGAAGAGGTTTTGCGTTACCTCACTCCACTGCCCAGGGAGCTGTTCGGTCGGGACGTAGCGGGGACAAAACGGTCGCCTTGGGGCGGCTTTCTCAGGGCCGCGTATTTTTAATCACTGGCCCCCACCCATTGCCTCATACCCATTAACGGCAACAAGCAATCATGTTAGTGCGAGCCTTCTGTTGTGTAGGAAGTCATGCAAGTGGGTCGGGATTTTTTAGCCTCGCGAGGTTCTCCCCCCCCCCCCTTACTAGTCATCCACGCCATGTAGAGGCGAAATCCCATGTGGCACACCGGGCAGTGGTTCTGCTCCGTGGTCTAGAGGCGTTAGTACCCACATAGATCATTCGATAAGTAAATTTAATGATCTCTGTGGTTGATTTCAAGTCGTGATGATTAAACGCTCTGTATTATTTTTTAATGAATTTCATGGTAACTATTAATATGTGGTTATTAAATTATGACATGAAACTAAATTTATAGTTATAATAATGTCTTTTTTAGAAATAATGTCTTTCGCCGGGTCAATGTCTATTGTAGGGACAATATTTATTAAAGGAATAATGATAAATATGTTGACAATGCCTATTGTTAAGATAATGTCTATTATAAGGAAACTAACTATTGAAGGGAGGATGTTTGTTACAGGGGTAATTTCAAATTTGGTGGCAATGTTTATCTTAATGATAATGTCTATTGTAGGAATATGTCTATTCACCTAAAATAAAAGTTAATCTGATTTCCGTTTAATAATTTTATATTTTTATTTTAAATATCTAAGAGTATTTTTATACCTAAGATACAAGTAGACCTAGAAATGTTAATATATTTATATTTCCCTTTTTTCTAGCATAATAGCAAAGTAAAACAACTCTATAACGTGAAGGGAATTATTTGCTTTTATAGTTCTTATTAAGTGCAGAGATAAATCTTCAACAAGACATCATCGAAGACTTCAATATCTCAATTTTTAACTGGAATTAGATATTTTGCAGCCATAAAGCTAATATATATATATATATATATTTATATATATATATATATTTGAATGAGCTATAGCGATATAGCGCCAAAGAACCTATACGATTTAAGTAGGTTTGGATTCCAAAAACAAGCAAAGTTATTTTCTATTATTTTACGTAAATCTAATAAATTTAAATGCTTAAAAAATATTTTAAATCCGCGCTTACTTTAGTAAAAATTTAAGATTTATTATTATAAATAACAAATTAATTTAAAATATCAAAAAAGGAAATACTTTAAGTATTTTATCAGAATGTAAAAGTTATGAAAATAATTATTAATCAAAATATTATTATCTAAGAATTATTTCTTAATCCCATTTATGAAAACCGAAACATCTGTTTATCTTAGTGTGTATTTCAGAGCTTTGTTAATATTGCAAAATAAAAATAAAATATATTTGATTTAAATAATTACGCAAATGACGTCATAGTGCGATTGCCTATTTAAGCCACAGATCTACATTTCTTTGATTTTATAATCGTGCGTAACAAAACTGACGATATAATTTTCCCATCTTAAAAGTAAAATTAATAGTTGATGATTTTCTAAATTGCTAAAATTTGCCTAAATTAAATAATTCAATTTGGAGATGGTGTAGGTGGAACATTGAGCGTGAGCTCTTAAAACCCCCTCCAGCACACCCCCACACGGGACGACGCCAGTCCCCCCCCCCCCGCTACACCTCCCACTCGAGCTTAGAGAATGTCCGGTCGACCATACACACTCCATCAGAGCATGGACAGTCCACGCTCCGTGGGTCAGTAACCCCCCCCCACCCCCCCCCCCCACGGGACGCCCCCAGCCCCCCCCCCCCCCGCTACACCTCCCACTCGAGCTTAGAGAATGTCCGGTCGACCATACACACTCCATCAGAGCATGGACAGTCCACGCTCCGTGGGTCAGAACAGCTTTTCTTCCTCTCCGGGAAAGGGGGGGGGAGAGGTGTTGAACTACCCTCCTCCACCACCCAGGGAGTTGTTCGATCCAGAGGTAGCGTTGCGGGGACGAAACGGTCTCCTAGGAGCGACTTTCTCAGGGTCGCGTTTTTAAATCCTCGGCAGGGGTTTTGCTGCCACCCAAGCATCATATCCATTATCGGCTTATGTTAAATACAACATTAGCTTTGCATTTTTCTCATTTAATAAGTTTTTACTTTTTATTTTTAAAAAAAGTACTTTGATGAAAGTTAAAAAGTTGTAAAAAACTTAACCTCTACATATAATTTAAAATGTCGTTTAATGCAATTAGTGCAGCGAACCAACACATGTGAAATGAAAACAAAAAAATATTTTGCGTAAATAAGGGGGTTGCAATATCATGGATATATAAAAAAAAAACCTCTGTTTGTTACGGGGAGGGGGATAGTTTCAACAGCCCAAAGCTGCACAAGATACGCCACAGAATTAATTTGACCGATAATTAACCTTCTAAGGTACATATAAATAGGGGGTAAGAAATAGAGTGTTCATATTTTTACTTTGATGACAATATCTTTAAATCCAATGATATTACAGTTGTCAGGAATAAATGATATAGTCTTATTTTACCCATTAAGACAATTAATGATAAAACGTACTTACATTTACACATTTATACCAATGAATATCAAAATCCATCATTTTACACAAGCAAAAATGTAATTCTAAAAATAGAAATAGGTTAAGACTTTCTTAGATAGAAAGACAGACAGACAGACAGACAGACAGACAGACAGACAGACAGACAGATAGATAGATAGATAGATAGATAGATAGATAGATAGATAGATAGATAGATAGATAGATAGATAGATAGATAGATAGATAGATAGATAGATAGATAGATAGATAGATAGATAGATAGATAGATAGATAGATAGATAGATAGATAGATAAGATGAAAGATGGGTGGATGAATAAATGGATGGATGGTAGACATAACGCTTCCTTGAATAGTTGCGCAAAATATATATTTTATTCAGTAAACTATGTATATACATGTAACGGAATAAACACAATCATTTTGAGAATTAACTAGCGTGGCAATGGTAAATGTCTTTTCGTCTATAAACCAGATGCTTGGTACACTTCTCTGATTATTAAATTCTTCAAGTAGCTGCCGACTGCGTTGCACGCATTTCAATTTACCATTTTCATGGAGCATCTGCCCGATCACACACTTGTACATTTTAAGTTATAAATCTTGCTTTACAATAGGACGAACCGAAGACCGTGGTATAAGAGTCTCTCTTTCTATTTCCCGCGGACTTTTGTTACTGTGTCATCATTTTGACTGCAGATAAGCTCACTCATCATTTAATGTTCTGTTGTGCTCTAACAGTCTTTGGTCGACCACTTCCTGTTTTGCGTTGCGTTGAATCGTCTTTGTCAATTTTATAGATAACCCGACTGACACTTGCTATGCTCCTGGCTTTGTTTGGAATCTCGTTGGTCATTTTCCTAGCACCCCAATGATTTTCCATTCGCGAATTTTTAATCAGAATACGGTCTTCTGCAGTAATTTTTGTCATTCTTGGCGAACAAATTTAAACAAGCAGACGACGTAAACAATTGGCAGATTAAAAATAAAAAATAGCGACCGGAAATAGTCGCAATAATGACGTCATATAGCTAAATATGTAAGTAAGTAAACCAATACACTATTTTAACTAGTATGGGTTTTTTAAACTAAATTTGATGTGATTAAATCACATTTTACGAGATGTTCTCACTTTTATTGGCCCACCCTGTATAAGAAAATTAATGTATGTACTTATGTCCCGTATGCGCTCATACACTAATAATCCAATTGCGATAACTTTTTATGAGTTTTTGTGTAAACGCCAGTACATTTTTCTGAATTATTACACACATTTTAAAACATTCCGTTTTGGACCCAGGCCCTTAATTTTGTTTTCTGTCTTAGTGTCACGAGCTAAATATAATTTCCGTAGGATTTGCTTTACCAATCATCTGATTGCGTTAAAATTTTGTTAGATTGTTGTGCACAAGCCCTGAAATTACGTTTTGCTTATAGGAGCTAAAACATATAATTTCAAACAGAGCTATTGCATTAGTTGATGGAATGGAATAAAATACAAG
This sequence comes from Lymnaea stagnalis, assembly GCA_964033795.1. Lineage (NCBI taxonomy): Eukaryota > Metazoa > Mollusca > Gastropoda > Lymnaeidae > Lymnaea > Lymnaea stagnalis. Next base: position 167,737 of record CAXITT010000480.1, on the reverse strand, counting down.
CGACATTTCAATTGGTGTGACATAATAATTAGGTTCCCAAATAAGTAAAAAAAAATTTACAAATAGCCTTTTGGGGCTTTTTGCATATATTTTCAAACAGAACTGCTGCATGGGTGCAAGCGTTGAAAACCTTCAAATTTATTTGTGTACGCATCAGACGGAAAAATAAATATTTCTATTTAAAAATTACTTAAAAACGTAATTAAAACAAAAACTCTTTTTTCTTTGAGTGGCATTGCAATGGACAGGTAAATGGACAGGTAAATAATGGGAACAAACATATCAGATCCCGCAAGGAAAATAAATTATTAAGTTTGCTATTAGATTTATCTCAAGGTTAACTGAGATTCCCTTATGTTCCATTTGACACCACTAGATGAAAAAACGCAGACTGATTTCATAATCAAAGAAAACGTTCAGCGTATTCTCTCCATAATTTTTATAAGCTTTATCTAAAATTTCTCAGTTCATTTTTTTGTTTGTGGTGATATCGTACATTTTCATTTTCACCAACATTCCGATTTCCATTTGAGCTGAAACAGTATAAAATTGGTATAAAAAGTTAAAAGTAAAAAATGATAAAATACTACAAAAAAACAATGATTAAAAAACAAATGTTCCTGGAGTAAAAAAATCCCCCCAAAATTTGCGAGTTATTATAGCCGTAAGACTAAAAACATGTCGTACATTTATATCATACCATGACATCGTATGACTTTTTATTAGGTTGCTCTGTCCGTTTGTTAGTTTGCTTGTGGTTGAATCTTGCATCTTAATTTTGACCCAGTTACTGAACCAATGAATATTGATTTCCTAGGACTCCCACGATTTTTTAATCACATGACTGTAAAATTAATTAATATTGACTCTGACTTATAACGTAAAAACATGCATTGCTATATTATTGGTAATAGATCTTTTGTATTAGAAAAAAATAAAAATATGTCCAATAACTTAAAAATGCTTTCATATAGGTCAGGTTTATGTTCACATTTTGTTAGACCCTTATCTTCGCGTGATATAATAAACACTGACAAACTTACTTTTTCTTCAACATACATTTGAAATGCTTTGCTAAATATCTTATTGTTTTTAAAAAGTTTAGCTTACTTCAAATCCATAGAAATTCTTACATATACGAACATACTTTTTAAAAAATCGAATGAATCCACATTTTCTTTACATATTTCAGCCTCAAGTGTCAGTTGTTGTTGAAGGGGATCCAACATTAGATCATAATGAAGACGGAGAAACTGCTGGAGAGGTAATATAATCAACTTTATTTTAATTAAATCATGCTTATCTTTCAAAATTTTATTTTAATTGTATATGAAGCTCACATTTCTTTAATGAATTTGAAGAGGCTTTGTATACTATGATTTTATATATATATATATATATATATATATATATATATATATATATATATATATATATATATATATATATATATTAAAAAATATATATATATAAAAATTTATTTTTATTTATAATATATATATTATATGAAGCTCACATTTTTTTATAGAATTTATAGAGGCTTTGTATATTATATTTTTATATATATATATATATATATATATATATATATATATATATATATACAAGTATATATATAAATGTATATTAGAAAATCGTCATATAAGAAGTGTTGCTTACCTTTATAATATATATAAGAATGAGCCTTTTTAATCACATGACTGTAGAATTAATTAATATTGACTCTGACTTATAACGTAAAAACATGCATTGCCATATTATTGGTAATAGATCTTTTCTTTGAGAAAAAAAATAAAACTATGTCCAATAACTTAAAAATGCTTTCAATTGGGTCAGGATTATTTTCACATTTTCACCTTCGCGTGTTATAATAAACACTCAGACTGACAAACTTACTTTTTCTTACACATACATTTGAAATGCTTTGCTAAATATCTTATTATTTTTAAAAAGTTTAGGTTAGCTCAAATGCATAGAAATTCATACAAATATCAACACAATATAAAAAAAAAATCGAATGAATTCACTCAAACATTTTTTTAAAACATTTTTCAGCCTCAATTGCAAGTTATTGTTGAAAGGGATCAAACAAGAGATCGGAACGAAGATATAGAAACTTTTGGAGAGGTAATGATATCAACTTTATTTTAATGAAAACATGCTTATCTTTCAAAATTTTATTTTAATTTTATATGAAACTCACCTTTTCTTAAATGAATTTGCTGAGGCTTTGTAAGCTATGATATATATATATATATATATAAGTATATATATAAATGTATATTAGAAAATCGTCATAGAATAAGTGTTGCTGATTTTTATAATATATATAAGAATGAACTAAAGTGACATAATGCCAAAAGGGAGATATGATTTTGCACGTTAGGATTCCTAAAGACAATCATAGTTATTTTCTATGATTATACGGAAATCGAATAAATTTACATGCGAAAAATATTTTAAATCCGCTTTTAGTTTAGTAAAAGTTTAATTATTATTATTATAAATTACAAACACATTTAAAGTATCAACCAAGGAAATATTTTAAGCATTTTATATGTGTTTAAAAGTTATGAAAAAAAAAATTATGATCAAAGAATTACACCTTAATCACATTTATCGGGAGAACCTCAACACCAGTCATTTTTAGTGCGTCTTTTAGTACGTTGTTAATATTACTAAATAACATTGTAAATTAATTTGTTCTAAATAATCACGCAAATGACGTCATAGCGCGAATAGCTTATTTCTCCAAAACTCTTAGGTTTCTTTAAATTTAATAACCACGAATGAAAAAAAAACTGATACTGTATTTTCCCTCCTTAAAAGTAAAATTAATAAATACAATTTATTGCTTTTAAATTGTTAATAAAACACACACACATACATTTCTGCTGTGTATATTAACATTAAAAGTTCAGCCTTTTTTATTGAAAAATATACATTTATTAAAGTTATAACGTAATAAAAACTAAACTTTAAATATAATTCTAATAAGGAAATGCGGTTTAAGTCAAACAGTACATCGCTAATCCATAACTAAATAGCATTGACTAATCCACTTTTATTTAAATTTAAAAAAAACGAACCATATGAAGTGCACATTCTTTTAGTTTGGGTATGGAAGGGACTACATTAACTACAAAATTCTGTCCCTAGCCTACAGCTGCATAGATGGGCCAGCACGGAATATCTCAAGAAACTAATTTATAAACATGTACCTCTGAAGAGCCTGTGTCTTCAACACAGAACTTACCGAGTGTTTCTAGAGTGGATGAGCACAGAAAAAAGTCTTACGGAGTGCGCTCTTTTGAAGCGATAGCGCAAAAATTATGGAACAGTTTGCCTCAAACGTTGAGGGGAATTGAAAATGATAAAAAATCATTTAAGAAACAATTAAAAACGTTTTTTTCCAATAGATTTCCAAAGACCAGAGAGCAGTGAGCATGCTAAAGTGGCATGGATACCAGTGCGATATACATATCAAATCAAATCAAATTAAATAATCTGGTAGAGAATTTTTCTAAATTTATTTAAATCTGGGTGGGGGAGAGGTTGGGCACTTTGCCTCAGGCAGCACAAGATGTGTCTCAAAATAAAGAAATGATTTTGATATATAATTAGTTTTTTTGGGTAAATACATGTCGGAGTTTGGAAAGGATGTATACATTTTCACGTGGATGACAATATATTGAAATCATTTAATATTTCATCTATTAAAAAAGAGATGTTAGACACTATTTTTACAAATATAAGGATGTTTACCAATTAAGAAGATCACTGGTGTAAACAAATCTTGGGTATAATTATATAATTATACCCGTGCATATAAAAACCAATCATTTTACAAATTTGAAAAATTAATTTTGAAAAATAGAAATGGGTTAATATTTACTTTCCAAACATTAAAATATATTTTTGTTTTTACTTTACAAAAAGTAAAGAGAATTATATTTCATGAGATTAAACATTTAAATTTAAAAAAGACAACAACACTCAAATCTTTTATAGACGTGAAAAATGGTTTCTAGATTCTTCTTTAGATAAAAGAATTCTTTGTTCTATGATTTTCTAATAATATATAATTTAAAAAATGCAAAAAGGTTTGAAAAATGTTGCTGAAGATAATCAATATACCTTGATATCGAATTCCTATAATATAAAATATTTTTATATCATATTTAGAGTTTTTAGTGTTAATTTAAGGCAATTTTTTAAACAATTTTTAGAGAAAAAATGTGTAATTCAAGGGAACGAAAAGGGGTAAATCTTAGGTATTTCTGTAACGTAGTAATTGTCCCTAAATTAACTTCTTAGTGACAAAAGAGATATAATTAGTAATAATTTAGACTGTGTAATTTAAGGTCATGTTTAGAGTGGAAAAAGTAGTTTAGGAGCTTGAAAAAAAGTAGGGTAGGCCTATAATACATAGTAGATGAATACTTCTAAAAACGTAAGGATGTTAGAAACGTAAATATCAATACATATTTAAAGCTAATACTTGGGATGAGTTTTTGCAATAGCAGTTAGAAACTATCTCAAAAGATATACCATTATTATCCTGATAACATTGGGTCATTTATTCTAGTTTTTAACATTTTATCTGTGTGAAGATTTGACTTGTAGAACAAACAAAACGTTTCAAAGGACCGAGAAAAATGTCTTATAAGAAAAAAGATACCAAAGCTAGTAATACTAACTATATTCAATTCTATTATACTATAAAATTTCTATACAAATTCAAATACGAATACAGAAACGAAACATCTTTTTTAAAAGCAAATTAAAATATATTAATTGATAAAATATTAATGTACACATTGAAAATTATATAACGTCTTGTATATGTCAGGAAATATTGCAAAAAGTTTCATTGCTCTCTCTCATCCTCTCACTATCTCTCTCTCTCTGTCTCCCTGTCTCTCTCTCTCTCTCTCTCTCTCTATCTCTCTCTCCCTATTTCTCTCTCTTATAGGAAAAAGGATTAAATCAGAACGATCTTGTAAATATTTTTTTGAAATTGCGTCACAACAAAGAATTCTTTATAAAAAATAGAACGCACTCGAACATAAACAATCTTTTCCCAATTTAGAGTAGGGTTGGTAACGAATGACACAGCTAATTTACTATGTGATGTCAATATCAAGGCAATAATATGGAGACACTAGTGTTGATGGCTAAAAATAATCTTAAACATATGCCATAACATAATTTTGAACATTAAGGCTTTTTTTACACTAAACTATTAAAAATTGATTTAATTGGAAATCGACAGGTAAAAACAACAATATATAACTAGCATTAGCTCTCTTACTTAAGGATTCTTACCTCCTCCCCGTAAACTCTCTAAATAGAATGGTATGAATCTTTGTATCTGGCTGGAATTTGTTTTTATTCCTTGCAAATATATTTGTAAAAAATATTAATAGAAATTATACTTAAAATGGTAAAAAAGAATACAATATTGATAATTTGAACATTCGTAGTAATATAGATTTATATCAATACAATTTGAAAACATCAAATTTTTATCCTTTATAATTTTACACATAAATGTCTTTAGTAATTGCCTCAGAAATTGAAGTATAATTATGATTTTTACAATTTTGTTGTTTTGATTTTTAGATGAGAGATTAAAAATTATTTTGTAGGAAACGAAACTAAGGTGTAATAATTTTAACAAGGGCTTGACAGTGAACTGAAAACATAAAAATGGCTTAGATTATATTCACTAAAATGATATTCTTTATCCCAACAGCTGGGTAATTTTGTCTTGGATAATGTCTTGGATAATGTCTTGGATAATGTCGACAATATAGAACCAGGGGACAGAGCTAAAAGCACAGAACAAGAAAGGAAAGCACTGATTGATAAATAAATTTTAAATGATAATTACAACCAATGGTAACTCAGAATAAAAAACAATATTTATACAAATAGTTTTCCTAACTTTCTTTAGACCAGCCCAGTATTTCCAGAAGGCTTCCAGCACTTGAGGTACTCAGGAAAAAGCGTGCTGCCCGTCTAAAATGTGGTTCATTAATTAGGCAAATAAAATGAAAGAAATGTGGACAATTTAATAGTTTAATAATTGTTAACTGAAATTCGCTCCAAAATAAAGTTCATAATTATTTTTAAAACGTTTAGCACATGTTCTTTAAACGAGTTCACCTTATTCAATGTAAGTCTGGTTCTTTCACTTCTTAAAATTTCAAATTGTGACATTACTTTCCTTTCTATCGTTGATTCATTTAAGATCAATACAATTAAATGTAACTTTATTAAATGTACGTCCCTCACTTGGACCGTAGCACCTATACCTCACAGTCCCAGAAACCAGTCACGTTTATCCCGTTCTCAACAACCTTAAATCTCAATATTTTTTAACATTGGAAAAATACTGAAAACTGAAATCACTGGTAAACTCAATACTGGTTGTGCGAAGGAAGGATAAGGAGTTATTGGTGTTGTGGGATCGTAGATTAGTGTGGGTATGGAGATCGGTAAGAAGGTAGGATGAGTTGAGGTTAGGGGTTGTTGAAAATTTAGATTAGTGAGAGTTTTAGGTTTTGTGAGAATGTAGGGTAGATTAGATTTTAATATCGTGATATGGGATACATTCAGTTTGGGGTTGTCGAGTTGGTAGGAAATGCTGGTCTTGAGGTTGGTGATATGGTAGGAGCTGGTATATATCTTTTGGGGTCAGAGGATAGAGTGGACTTAAGGATCATTGTGAAAGTAGGATAAGGCCGATTTTTGTTCAATGGTATTGTTCGATAAAATATATAGAGATTATATTTAATGAATGCGAAAAGTTAGTATAAGGTGGGCTAAGAGCTGGATTAATGTTAGTATATGTAATCTTTGGTTTTGATGAGACTACGAAAGAGAGGTATTGTTTTTTTTAGATCGTAGTCAAAATTGGTTTGCCTGCCATGAAATATTGGTTAGAAAATGAGAGACATTTTGAAAAAGAAATTGTTTAAACGGAAGGGTCGTTTTTTAGTGAAGCGAAAAGATACCGAAGTGAGAAAAAAGGTGTATTATAAAATGTGCTCAAGAATAAAAATAAAAAAAATATTTTTCTGTAATCTTGTTTGGAGGCATTTACCTTTAGACTAAATAAATTTAAAAGCTTAAAGAGCCGAGCAGTCAGGCAACAAAACTTCGTAATGAAACTGGTCTGCATGTACTTAGTTCAAAGCATTATTTCACATGCACAGAAATATTTGTAAACCAGTTAAGAAAATTATACATATAATGTAAGTATACATTTAGCGTTTAATTTTCTTTAAAATCTCGCTTAGGAAAAGCGATAATAATTAAACTAGCAGTTAGGGGTTATCATACTCTAGGAACTAAGGTTTCTCGTGGTCAGTTTTAAAATTCATATTATATTAAAAGTAAATATCACTATTCCTACTTTAAATTAAAGAATTAGCAACAAAAGTTAGAGAATGAAGATTTAAATAAAAACTTATGAATATTGTTTACCACTGTTTTCATTTTATCTGTGATTATTGCGAAAATGATATTTACTGCGTGATGTTAAGTGGGTTTACAAACAATTGTATTTATATACTTAATGGATGACAGTTCACAAATCATAAACATATGTTATCGAAAAACGATTTTTTCCAAAATTATCTGGACCTACACTGAAGAACATCGTATATTCTTTTAGATTTATTGATATTATTTAATATAATATACATTTAATGAAAAGACGTATGAATCGTTTATTCAATAACCCATATTTATTGATTTTGTGTATTTTTAATATTACTAATTCTATAACGATTTTATACCCAAAACAAATTTAAAATTTTACAATTTCATATTCAGCCAAACTCTACACAAGTGCAATATCTCTTTTATGCACTTATTCGTGGGATTTGCAGCTTTCGCTCATTGCGGAATAAGCAGCTCATCTCTCATTTTTGAATGATAGTGGCTTTGATACCCTTTTCCCAAACTGAAAACGTTTTGCGCATTGATGAAAACTATCTCCATACTTACCACTTTTTTCAATCAAGTTGGGATGTTAAATATCCAGACGAGAATGGACGAAATTCCTTTTAATGACATCAGGCATCCGAGGTAATTGTAAGTTGTTAGCATATTGCTATGATGCGTTTAGTGTAGTTCTGAGCTCGGTGATTCACAACAATAGCTATCAACACTGACGTAAAAACTTTTAGGGACAATATTTAAATGGATACTGCTTGGTTCTAATAAAGTACTTAAATCTAAAGTTTCCCGCATAAAACCTGATAAAACATCAACTTATCTCCTCTGCAGACATTCAAAGGAATGATAAATAAAATTAAACTAATATTTACAATGAAAGTTAAAACGAATAATTTTCCTAAATTACTTTTGCTACTCCATGTTATTTTGTAATCAGGTATGTGTGATTTATCTAGACCCAAGAATATATGAACATTTCAGCTAGTTATAAACGCGTAATAATAAATTTTGAGGAAATGAACGCAACATTTTAGAATAGGTGAACAAATCATGTCTTCCGGACTGCGTCACTTCAGGACTTACCCTTAAACTACCTACCAAAAATACAAGTCTGCATGAACACGTTACATACAAAGAAAAGCTGTGGAGATTATGTTCATTTTGCACCATAGCCAGATCTCCAAATGGCAACTGGATCTGGTTGATGATTATGAGATTAATAGCCCGCTTCAGTCACGTATGTCTTGCCTCCCACCAACTTCACTAAAAAATAATTAAAAAATCCAGCTTTCAAATGAGCGTGACTTCTTTTTTCTCAGAAATCCTCTTTCAAATTCTAAAAGCTTTGCTCATTACGATTCATTTCAAAATCACAGTTTTTACAAAGCCTAGGTTCATGTGAGAATTTGGTAAGTATATGATCATTTGATTAACCATTGCTTCATATTACAAGTATTGCCCATTAGCAACATGCTCAGATTTATTTGGTCCCTGTTTAAAAAAACACAAAACACAGAAATTTTATGTGGGAATTCAACGTCTGATATTAAACACCCCATAAACCGACTAACCAAGAAAGCTAGAAACACAGCACAAATTAAACATCCTTCACTTGAAGAACAATTGGAAGAAAGATGTTTTTGTAAAACTAAACACATTTTGGATGATACATCCCACCCTCTTCATACTAGATACTTAGGGTCGGGCCGTTTGGGACGAATTCTTTCCATCAAGGCGAGGACTGACCGATATAAAAATTCTTTTGTTCCCCAATCTGTACGAATTTACCGGCGTGCTTCCTCTGAAGTCACACATCTGAATGAGAACTAATATGTCCCTGGTTTTGCTAAGAGAACTCACTGAATGGCTGTTTGAAATAATTTATTATAAATGTCTTGTGTTCAAATTGTTTAATTTTTGTGATGAAAATGTATAATGCAATCGAAAAAAAAATTCCATTTATTTGGATCAATAAAAGAATCTTATCTTATCGTATCTTTAGTCCGAGAAGAAGAGCTAACATTATCAGGTACACTTTGGTGTTTCAGTTTTATTTTGAGCGGTAGATCTCATTCAAAATGAGTCAACATCGATCAATGACTATTTGAGTCCTACAACCTCAGCTATAGAAATATATAAGTTTTCGTTACGATTGGAAAAAAACACAGTTTAAAATTGTAATGTTGGAATCTAATCAACATTCTCCAATGATCAGGAATGTAATCTCAAGCCTGAGACAGGTAAAATCAGTATGCTATTTTATATATTAATACTATAAATTTGTTGAAGACATACATAGTGACGAAGCCAGGAGTGGTGGATTTTAGTCTTAGATTTGTTATGGTAAATTCCCTTTTTTGGAGATGGCCTTCTGACGTAATTAATGTCTTTATAGAGTTAATTATTAGTTTGCGGCAAATACGTTTCTAGATTTTTGTTGTGTGTGTGTGCATAATGTTTTGGCAGTTCGTCTTGGACTTTGAGTGAATATTTTGAGATTGTTTCCTCTGGCGAATTGCGTACTTTTGAACTAGCAGTTAGACTTGATTAAATAAATTAAAGTAAACTTTTCTCCTTTTGAGAATCCATTGTTTTCTGTTTTAATGTGGTTTGAAGTCGGAACGTGTGAAATATACATCATAATACTTCAATAAATAAGGCTCTAGACCAACGAGAAAAATGTTTACATTTTCTATCTTAGAAAACAGCAGGAGTAATTTGGTAGAGCATTGTAAATAAATTAAGTTACACTAGGCAAAAAGGGTAATAGAAAAATTGTAAGTTCACAGCAATTGGTTGCAAAAATGATGAGGTGGAAACAAGATTGAACAAATGAAGAAGAAATAAACTTAATATTATGTGGATTTAAGGTAACGTATATGTGTGTCTGTTTGTACTCTAAGTTAACACTAGTAAAAGTGTTGCTGCAGGAAACAAATAAGAGTTTAGAGATGGTTCACTACATATTTTGGGCAATGTTTAGAATATGTTAGGTTCTTTTGTCCCAAATATGCTATCTAGTATCGTTAAGATAAGTCATATGGCAGTGGGTACTTATAACGGCGAAGATAACATAGTGGCTGGTGCTAATGAAACGTCACTTATTTGAAAACTTCCCCTAGGAAAGAAAATAAGCGAAACAATTGATGATACTTTGTTTAGATGATATAATTTTGATACGTTATGAATCATTTTGACAACTCCTGAAACGCCATTGTTGTCATGGCTAGGAGTGCTGTGAGCATCATTCAATAAATGCAAAAATTCGTTCGCTTCTTTCCTTCTACATAGTCGTACAGCAGCATGTCACTCTTTTTTCCTTAGGGAAGGACATGCTTGGTCCCAAAGTGGGATGGTGTAGCACGGAAGAAGCTACAAACAAGGAATTTCCATATATTTTTTTCGCGTTTGAACTCAATGAGAGTCTAGGTTGCGAAAATGCGAGTTGCGAGAGTCTGGATCAGCGAGGAAAATTGCATGGTTTTTAAAGTAAAATTCTGTGGATAAAATATTGTGGGAATTATATGTAAGGATATCCCCTGCATGTTTTAATGGTACCATTTGATTAATCTGATTGTATAATTTTCACCGATTTACCATTACTTTAAAGAAAATAGGCAATGATATTATTATCTTTAAGCAAACAACGAAATCTGATTTTTAAGAAACATCAGTAGTAGATTAGGTTCAAAATGATACGTTTCTTCGCGGAGGTTCCTCAGCCAATGGGTGATAACCCGATAATTACTATGTTCTAAATGGGTTTTAAAATTGCGTCTCTTTGATTTCCGTTGTTGTAAGAGTGTAATTATTAATTTGAATTTTTGCAAAACGATATAATTAGAAAGATTTGTACTGTTGCGCAGGCATATTTTGATTGATTAATTTTAAAGACAACATTAAAGACTACATCAAAGATAACAAAATAGGTATTGTAAAGATTAATTTACATTTTTCACGTGTTGTTGTACGACGGTCTTTAATTATATAATTTTATTATCAGTGGTTCTCAATTTTTTAATTAGTATGCTCATTGTATTTAATTATTTTTGTTGGTTGGACAATGATTTTAAAAAAATAAAAACATTATGTCATTTATTTTAAATGATTCTCGAGGTATGATGGTAATTATTGTGTATTTTCTAATGAGTTGTTTAAATTTTTCTATTGAGTGTTTCTCAATTTTCTTTTGAGTTGTTGTCAATTTTTCTAAAGAGTGGTTCTTAAATTGTTTTGATTGTATATTTTCTTTTATTTTTATTTAGTTTTCGTGCATATTGTAAGTGGTTCACAATTTTACTATTGAGTGGTTGTCAATTTTTATAATTAACATATTCATTGTGTAATTTGATTTTAATTATTTTTGTTCTGTTGGACAATGATTTTTTCTTTTTAATTATATAATTTTAAGTGGTTCTCAAAGTATGGGGGGGGGGCGATTTTCTATTAAGTTGTTTTAATTATTTAAATTTTCTATGGAGTGGTTTTGATTATGTAATTTTTCTATTGAGTGGTTCTCAATTTTCTTTGAAGTGGCTGTAAATTTTTCTAAAAAGTGGTTCTCAAAGTGTTTTGATTGTATATTTTCTTTTATTTCTAATTATTTTTCATGTATATTTTAAGTGGTTCTCAAAGTATGTGGGGGTCGATTTTCTATTGAGTGGTTTTAATTTTTTAATTTTTCAATTGAATGGTTCTCAATTTTCTATTGACTTTTTGTCAATTTTTCTAAAGAGTGGTTCTCAAAGTGTTTTCATTGTATTTTTTTTAATTTTTTAAAATTAGTTTTCTTGTATATTTCAGGTGGGCCTTAAAGTATGTGTGGGCTCTTTATGGTTGCGTTTTAATAGTTTTAAATTAGTATACTTTAATGGGTTATATTTTGTAGTCATGACAGATGTTTTTAATCTTCTTCTTGTCCATGCTGAGGATCGAGTTGGTTCCGAATTAGAGTTATTGTAGTTTTTTGTTTAAATTTCAGTCTAGTGAATTATACTTTGCATCGTTTTAAACATTGGATTAGGAATTATAAATCTTAAGGACAGGTGTTATTGATTTATATTTTACCATAGCATCAAGTACGGACGGTGAACCCACTACACGTGTTTATGAGTAACGTCATCTACTAAACAAGGGCTCGGGCGATGTCCCTGTGGGGAGACGTACCGTGGAAGCTGCGACCAAATGCTCGGTCGGTCGGTAGTTAATCGGGGAGGGAGGTAGGTGGTCATTGGAATGTGAGCACATGCCAGCATTATTCAGGGGGGAAATCTAGGGGCGGGGGTGGTTCTCAAAGGATTTGGGGGTGGTGGTCTGTATTTTGTACGGGTTTTTAGTCTGTTGGGGAATAATTTTAACGGATTTTAAAAATCGTTAATATTAGTCATACGGAGGATCTTATCGACTGATTCTCAAGGTATGTGCGGGGTCGATTTTCTACCGAAAGATTATCAACGTATTTTTGGTATATGTTTTAAAAATCGTTTTAATTAGTTTTGTTGTATATTTTAAGTGGGTCTCAAAGAATGATGGGGTCGATTTTCTAACGAGTGGTTCTCAAAGTGTTTTGATTGTATATTTTCTTTTACTTTTAATTATTTTACGTGTATATTTTAAGTGGGTTTAATTATGTAATTTTCTATTTTTTACTACTTAACTTTAAAAGTCAACCCAACCAAATTACAAATAGGGCGCTGAGAACCCGGCTAGCTTAGGCTAAGGACACTTGCCCACAACTAAGGTTAGGGGGCATGATCGACTTAAGACTAAAAGATAAAGATAAAAAAACTCTCCCCAGCTGAGCCGTTTGCCCAGCTACCATAGCAAAACTCCCCTTTACTGTAGAGGCCTAACTTTGATGTTTCCAGAGAAGGGGTAAAGACGGAAAATAAAAGTTTACGAGCAAATGGATCTTAACAAAGACCCACCCAGGGTCTGAACATATATTTCCCACCTCTATTCACCAAACCAGGGAGTCTGTAACGGGGGAGCTATCAACAATAAATTTTAAAAGTAGTGTTGTGTGTTTATACGTACAGGGCTCCCTTTTGGTTCCCCCACAGTAGACCCCTCTTCATAACAATACTAGGCGTTACAACCAATCTCACTCCCCCGCTAGCCCCGTTAAACATAAGAAACGGACGGATTAACTCTAAGTGTTTCCAATGTCATACCCCCCGCCATTTTTCATGAGCCGGGAAAATATGGGCAGACACCTGCACGTGAGGGAAATCAGCCATGTGGTTTAGCCCAAGGACTCTAATGTATTTGACTGGGGCAATGAGGCGTGTTACTATAGCAGGAGTCTGTGTATTAACATGTCGGTGTATTAGAAAGATTTTAGACCACTTTGTCTAGATAAAAATTCTCCAGGTTCTGAGGGTGGAGACAGCCATTACACGTACACGTATGGGAGGGAGGGGGTTGTAAGCGATACGTGAGTAAATGTATTTTTGTGACAATGGTTCTAAAAATGTTAGGTTGAGTTGGTTATATGAAAATTGTCTAACATAAATTGTATTCAACAAAAAACAACATATAAAAAATAACAGGTGTCATACAGTTTAATAGTTTTATTGACATTACTTTTACAAAATTGTGTTATTTTAAAGAATAAATGAGGACCCCTGTGTTTTTTTTAAATATACATCTTCACAAACTTTCGTTCGTCTACGGATTAGTCCTTGGTCCAGTGGTTCTCTTTTTATACACATGTCTAGCCTTTCCACCACAGTTGAAGTAGCGCTAATAATTTTTTTGTCCCCCAATTCGAAGTTGAATATCTTCCCGTCTGTTCAGGGGACGACAAGTCGGACATCATGAATTTAAAAAAATCTGAAATTTTATAGGTAGGTTGCATCCAAAACAGTTACGCTAATATACACAAGTCCCAACTTATTCGTCATAGATGAAGTCAGCCATCACCATTCTCCTAAATAAATTATAACAGTTTGCTGTCGTAACTGTTCAATTAACTTATTGTTAATGGGTTTGGCGTTATCTAGATACAGTGGACAGGGCTCCAAATCCTACAAATCCAATAACAGTAAATAAAACACCTTTACATATCTTTTCAGCCAGTTCTCTTTGGTCTGGAAAATACTCCACAAAGGCATCCTGAAAATTAAATACAAATAGTTATAGTATGACCTATTTTTTTTCTTAGTGTCCAACGATAACGTATAATTTCCTGACTGAAATCCTTGCCTAGGACGCCTAGACTAATAATAATATTTTTTAGTAACTATAATATAGTCTGTAGGTCTACTTAAAACAATAAAAAATAAAATAATTACCCATCCTCCATTGTCGAGACACTATTTTCCAAGTTTGTTAGCAACAAATTTTCCAACAAATAAGGCAAACTTCTTTTGGTAAGGTATGGACCTCGAAGAATATGATTTATTGGTAATCCACCACTTGAGCGTCGGCCAAGAAAAAATCCAGTTTTTCCGGTTGGAAAGGCTATATAAAAAACTATTCTTACATTGTAGTCTGTTAATATTTTTGCTTCCGTATAGAGGCTATAAAGTTATGTAGCACAATACTAATACATTTAAATACTTATTACTGCCATGCTGCCGATATGCCAGGAAGAAAAAGAGACAACAATTATTTTTTTTTTGATCCAGTTGACGCGGATGTCCACACACAGACTGTGGAAAAGTAAATGCTCAGAAAGCATAAACTGAAAAGAAAGTTTGGCACAAGAAGCGCTGGCGATCTTTCCACTTCAAATTTACGTGGATTCATGTACCACAACCGTTTTCGTGGAAATTATATTTTTTTAAACTTAATTGTTAAATTGTAGGGAGAACTATGCATAATTCCATTTTCACCCATTATCTTCTATTTCAAAAAAATTGTTATAGTTTTTCTATTTTAAAAAAAATTGTCTATTCTAACCGGAACAGCTGTATTTTTTCTTGTCTGACGCTCATTACCAATTTATTTATTTAATCAGATTGTTCATTTTTATTATTCTCAATGTAATACTTAGCAAGTCTTGCAGCAAAAACATTAACAGCAACAATCCTTCCCCTGTTTACTTGTCCATCATCAAAGATTTCATCCGCAACAATAAAAAAAGTTGGAAATGCATTTGTTTCATCTGGTTTTAGTCTGCTGACCATTTCTGTAAAAACTAAATCATGCCGATCTGACAGCTCTTTCACAGTACGCCGTAATGTGCTACAATATTTTTATCGGGAGGCTTTTTAGGATTCACTTGATCAAAATTAATAAGTACATCTTCTGCCATAGACTCTGCCTCACGACACAATTTAATCCAACGGTGAGTTGGAAAATGTCTGGGTATTATCTTTGATCACTCTTGCAATATCGGTTAGCCTATGGACTGATAAAACACCAAAGCGTTGAGTTACTTGGGCAAATAAATTTTTGTTGAGCCAGCCATTAGTTTAAGGGGAGATGTTTCAAATCAGTCTGTCTTCAGGATACCTATGACGTGTTACTTCTTATAGTGTTATGTAGCACTTTTCCACACTTGGAACACAAAAGTAAGTATAAAAGAAACGTCTATAAGAAAAATCCAAGTGAAAGTTTTTTTTAGATTGTAAGATATTTTAAATGGTTGTGAGAAGACACCAAACCTAGCTTCGGCAGTATCCCAGGAGGAAGAGGAAATATTTTTATCTTTTTTTTTCAAAAAAAAAAAATGGAAGTGGCCATAGATGAAAAAAAATCCCTTGAGAACCCCTTAAAATATACAAGAATACTAATTAAAATAAAAAAATAAAAAAATATACCCAAAACACTTTGAGAACCACTTATTACAAAATTGAGAACCTCTCATAATAAATTATATAATAATTTTAATTAAACACTTTGGGAACCACCCATTAGAAAATTGATTCCCCACATACTTTGAGAACCACTTAAAATATACACGAAAACTAATTAAAAATAAAATAAAAAATAAAAAATACAAGACAAAAATGACCCCCACCCCTTTTGAAACGCTTAAAAATACAAGAAAAAAGATTTAAAATACAATGAAAATGCTAATTATAAAATTTGAGAACCACTCTTTAGAAAATCGATCCCCCACTTAATGAAAACCACTTTAAAAAAAGAAAACTATTTAAAATACAATAAAAAATAAAAAATACAAGACAAAAATTACCCCCACACTCGTAAAATACTTAAAATATAAAAGAAAAACTAATTAAATACAATGAGAATACGAATTATAAAGCTTGAGAACCACTCAATAGAAAATTGATAACCACTCAATAGAAATGCATTTTACCTTCTTTGCAGAAAGTACAAAACTTCTTTTACCACCGAAATGAAAAATATATTTAATCGTCTCAAAAGATACACATCGTCTTTCCTCCCTAAATCGTGATTTGTGAAGAATGATAAATGCATTATCTAAATACACTTTTCCAGTGTGTAACTGCTATGTAGACGTCACGTCTATGTCATCTTTCCCTGTGAATGAACTTTAGCTGACCCCAAGTTTCAACAGCTCGTTTGAGTGTGGCTAATTAAAAATTGTCTCCCTAAGCCTTGTTTAGGAATAAATAAAATATATGTCTGTATTATTAAAATCATGTAGAAAAATACAGACTAAACAAGAAAGAAATACAGTGTGTTAGCCGTTCTCGTTATATCTCTGAAACCAGCTATAGATACTCCTAGAGAGTTAGAGCAAGGGGAAGAGAGATATCTTATTTTGCTATCCCTAGTACGAAAAAGAGTTGCTATATGAGATAGAGATTTGTTTACTAACATTTGCTGTGCGTGTGTAGATTCCTATTTCCATATTCTACCTTTTAAACCATTTTGTCTTCTTCAACATTGTACCAATGCATTCATCATACTGTAAGTCAATAGCTTTAATTGTATTTCCTTTTGATTTTTAAAATTTAATATTAACTTAACACAATTATTAATTGTAATTAGCCCTAGTTTGGGTATCGTTTCTTAATTATTTTATATAATTTATTGTATTGTCTTTTAGTGTGTACTGTTTTTCAACGATTAATATACTTAAATAAGAGATTTATTTCTCTATATTGATGACAGTACGTAACACTAATATATTGGTCTTTTAAATAATGCTATAAATGTAAAATACACTCACGTGTGATCTATCTTGTGCTGTCTTGGGCAAAATTAAAAAAATATCCCTGCCTCTCCCTGCCACAAAGTAAAAATTGCTATCACTGTTTAAGATCGAGTATGTTATAGCTGTGATGTAAATCAGACTTTCAACGGGGTTGGCTTGGGGTAAGTCAGTCAAACCAGACGTTATCGCCGAATATTTGGCTAGTAATGCCAAGCCGTCTCAGGGGCCTGTCCACAGTGACGGCAGCTCTGGTCCCGCAGTGGGTGCAACCTATTCAGGTACGGGTAGGGCAATGCTGTGTCTTCATCCTAGTGATGAAGCTCTGGTGGTGTCGTTTGAGATCCTCCAAAACGCAAATAGTATTATTATGCTAGATATAACCACCAATAAAAGCAACACTGGTATGTTAAACCAATGTGTAGGTAACATCACACCGTTTGCAAGACGCTAAACTATTTTAATTTCTAATGTTATCTCCACTGTTGACACGCAATGTAACATACTAATATAGTTCAAACATAATTCCATATATTTCAAGAGTGAATTCTTTATTTTTTAAGCAAGTATCATCAAAGATAAAATACTAACATAAGCGTTTATAGCAATATTGATACATTTACATCCCCAAATTGAATATTTCCTCGTCCTGGGAAATTACGTGTGAACATTTTTATTGTTAAAATACATGTAAAAAATATTTTGTTTACCATCATTTTCTTTTTGATACAATTTTTTAAACTTTCTTTTCTAATTAATTCTGTATGAATTTAGTGAATTGCTAATTTTTGAGCAAAGCAGACAGCTTGATTATATTAACTATATAAAGCTTAAACTATAATATGTTAAAATAATATTCATTTTGTGTATATTATTTTCGGTGGAACCTGAAATAAAGTGTGTAAAAGTCTATTTCCTGAAACTGTAAGTTGTTTTTTGTTTTATAATTATTTTAGGTCATTTTTTTTTTTTTTTTCATTTTCATAGTTTATGCCACTGCCACAGTGTGTAAATTCCATGTCTTTTTTTTTGTTTACTTGTTGCTCTAGGGTTAGGTTTTGGGATCGTTTTTTTTTTTTTAAATTTTATATTTTTTTTTTTTCTTGATTTTTTTTTTTTTTTTTTTTTTTTTAATTTTTTTAGGTCTTTTTTTTTTTTTTTTTCATTTTCATAGTTTATGCCACTGCCACAGTGTGTAAATTCCATGTCTTTTTTTTTGTTTACTTGTTGCTCTAGGGTTAGGTTTAGGGATCGATTGTTTTTTTTTAAATTTTATATTTTTGTTAAATTGGGGAGGGGTTCTGGGGAGGAATCTACTTTATTTCTCATTTTGGTATTTGAAGTGGGGGGGGGGGATGGCGGCCATGATGGGAAACCCCGGGGAGGTTTCCCAAAATTTACCAATATTTTTTATAGTTAATTGAGTTATATTTAATTTCGCAAATTTCGACAAGGCAATAAAAAAAAACTTGATTATCTAGGTGCCAGATAAATCTGCTTACAAATTAATTATAATAATACATATATCGTGAGGAAATTTTGATTTGTAGAATGTAAATACCTTTTTCCGAAATCTTACCTTGAACATTCCATAAAATATTTACAGAAAATTGCTTAATTGTTACATTAGATTTTTTTCTAATTTCTAATAAAAAAAGTTGTTTCGATTTCCGTAAATGTGTTATGATAAAGGCAACGTCACTACATAATAACATTCAAAATATAATTCCAAGTCATTTTCCTTGCCCTTGAAATCTAAAAGCAGGAAGTTATATACTACATTTATATCAACTGACATATATTAAGCATTACACATACACTTAAATAGTGTATTTTGAAATCATTGTGTTACTTGCTCCATTTGAGTTAGTTCACTAACCCACGTTAGACTGCCTTTCAGCATTTCTGAAAAAAAAAAAAGAAAAAAAAAAAAAAATTAAAAGATTTAAAAAGAAAAATTAAAAAAAAAAAAAAAAATAAAAAATTAAAATTTATAAAAAAAAAAAAAAAAACAAATAAAAATAAAAAAAAAATCTTGCCCTTGAAATCTAAAAGCAGGAAGTTATATACTACATTTATATCAACTGACATATATTAAGCATTACACATACACTTAAATAGTGTATTTTGAAATCATTGTGTTACTTGCTCAATTTGAGTTAGTTCACTAACCCACGTTAGACTGCCTTTCAGCATTTCTGAAAAAAAAAAAAAAAAAAAAAAAAAAAATTAAACGATTTAAAAAGTATAATTTAAAAAAAAAATATCAGTTCAAAATTGTAATTTGTTAAGTAACACTAAGAACTATATTAAAGTAAAAAAAAAAACAAACTATTTTTATATAATTCATCCCAAATCCAAGACATAATATCACTCTATAAACTTTAAACAAACCTTTCATAAAATTCCATGACTGTCTACATATTGATGTATTTTTCTATATATTTTATGGGCATCTTTTCCCTAATTTTCCCATTCTTGTCTGTTCACCTATATGTTTGTATCTCCTTTTTAACATTTTATGTAATTCGCAACTGTTTATCTATTTCATCAAAGCTACGCAATATTCTCACAGACATTTCCAAAACTTTATTACATTTCAATATTCTGAATTTTGGTCAAATAAAAATCAAACGGTAAATATATTTTAAGTAGTTGTTAATTTTGACCCCACGTTCTTGGTACTATAAACACTTGTTGGCTTGGTAAATTGACAACAGTTTTAATTTGTGTAACTTGGTGTAATCTAACAAGGACCCTTAAATAACAAGATTAAAATAAGAGATATTTTCTTTGCTTGGGGGGAAACAACACTAATATAATGATCACCCAAGAACCATATTGAGAATACAATAAGTTCTTTTAATCACCTTTCATGGTACAGGAAAATGGAATAATATTTTTCCCTAAATCAAAAAATGTTAAAATGGGCTTCTTAAATTAATTTATGATTACGCCCATAAAATTTTTCAAAAAATCTGGATTAGCTTGTCCTTTGCAACATATTTTTCTTAGTAGCTGATAATAGATTAACAATTTAACAAATCCATCATATTTTTTTAAATAAAATAACTCAGATACATTATTATATGACTATTTTGAATAGTTGAAAGAAATATATTGTAAAGGCCTTTATTTCCTAGTTCAAACCCTTAGGAAATTCTAAAAAATAGTCTTTAGGCAAAGTTTATTTCAATTTGATAAATTGACATGATAAATTACATTTTAATGATATTGACCTCATTCCTTTGCCCTTATTTATCCATGTTACTGAATTAAGAGTATGTTTTGAATAAAGAAGCAATGATGTGTAAGTTTTCAATCATGACAGCACGTAGAGCTTAAAAGACATTTAATTTTGTGTCTTTTAATTTGCCAGTGCCAAATTGCTTCTTACACAAATTCAGACATTTATTTGATTTGCAAAGAAATTTTTATGAACCAGCGAACAATGAGAAACGTTCATAATTTTCAACTTAGATTTTTTTGGAATAGTGCTCCATTTTCATAGTGGGTCTTAATTATGTTTAATGCAATTGAGCCAATATCAAGTTATAAATTCAGGCGACTACTGCAGTTCGTAGCATTGGGTATTGGTTGTAAATCCCCAGTGAATAGTAAAGTCTTACTTTAAAAAATACTGCATCCAATTACATTATATGGAAATGTAATGTTAGCACTTTCTTTTTAAAGTGCATCAATTAGATTTTTATAGCACACTGTAGACTAAATATATTTCATTTATTTGTTGTTTTTAGCGAAATTTGTTCAAATAATATTTTTAAAAAAGCCTTTTCTTTTAATGCCGTAAATGAAAATAATGTATTTTTGAATGAAAATCAACCTGATCCTTTTCGGTTACAAGATCAGATATGACATCACCTTTGGAAACAAAAAGTTTCTAAAACTAAAGTAGCCTTCTATTGATCGCTGGGCCACCCCATTGCAGCAGAGTGACTGTATCTTCCACTTTGAAAACAACAACATTTTCAGATAATATTATCAAGATTTTTTTAATTACCTGCTTTTTGGGAAAGTTGGGAATGATAACATCAATTGTTTTTGAGGTGAATTATATCCAAATATTTGTATATCTAAATCGCTTTAGAGATTGAAGTCGGAAAAACATTAAGTTTGATTGGAGTTTTTATTAAAAAAATTAGTTTGATTCTTCTTAAACAGTATATGTAATAAGTGAAAATAAATTTCAATTCAAAAGCGAAAAAAAAGGAAAATGCAACCTATCTTATAAATATTGTACTTTAAAATGCAATATAGACATTTGTAACAAACTATTCCTCAAATAACAGATGATTCAATACAAAACGTTAACCTTGAGAAATTTTTTTGGCTAGTTAGGTTTAATTACAAACTAATTCATGCTCAGCCAAAATTTAAAACAAATTTAAATATATTTTTTTCTTCTGTTAGATATTGCTACATATTTTAAACTAATAAACTGGATTTGTAGCAAAAATAAAATGAACTCAATATTACTTCATAAAGAGGAAACATTGAATAGCGTATATTATTTTCTCAAGCCATTAGCTAAATAACCATGGGAATAATAAAATTAAATGTTAATATACCTTTTTCTAAGATGCAAGACATATCCCGAGTCAAAGTAAGATTGGTATTTTTTTATGCTTTCGGACTTATGCACAGGTATTTCAAAACTACCTTTAACCAACAGAAGGTCGTAGGCATCAATTTTCGTCTTGCTTGAATTTCTCATAATATCTTTTTCCTGGATGTAAAAATATTAATGTAATATATCAATATAAATATATAAATAAAGACACAAACATATAACTACAATCACACAAACCGTTCTATCCGCTTCTTACAGCTTCTTACATCGATATTTTGTCGTGTCGTTGGATACTCTCCATGTAGATGGTGCAAAAATTGGTATTTGAATATTGCAAAGTGGATATAGCAAAGCTCTAAAATGAATCTATCTATCTATCTATCTATCTATCTATCTATCTATCTATCTATCTATCTATCTATCTATCTATCTATCTATCTATCTATCTATCTATCTATCTATCTATCTATCTATCTATCTATCTATCTATC
>CAXITT010000480.1:129453-143764 GCA_964033795.1 Lymnaea stagnalis | reverse complement strand
TCTATCTATCTATCTATCTATCTATCTATCTATCTATCTATCTATCTATCTATCTATCTATCTATCTATCTATCTATCTATCTATCTATCTATCTATCTCTCTATCTATCTATCTATCTCTCTATCTCTCTCTCTCTCTCTCTCTCTCTCTCTCTCTCTCTCTCTCTCTCTCTCTATCTCTCTATCTTTCTATCTCTCTATCTAATCTATATTTCTGTCTCTCTATTTCTCTGTATATCTACCTATCTATATATCTATCTATCTAGCTATGCATTTATCTATCTTAAGCAAGTATGCTGTAATGCTACTATCTATCTCTCATCTATCTATTATCTAGCTATATATCATTAATCTATCTATATTTATAATTTTATGTATAAAGAGGTTTTATTTTTTTGTCTTGAGTGGAAAAATTAATAAATTATACATTTTTAAATAAACCAAATGTTTTAATTTAATTGGTTTAATCAAAGTGTAAGCTAAATATATTCCGATATGTAAGGAACTATTTGAACAGATCATCTAGGTAATTAATTATGAAAGACCAGAATTCTAAAATATAAAATGCCATACTTGTGTCATGATTTTTACATATTCAAATAAATTAATATTAACAAAGTCCTAAGTTTATGTTAATTATAATATATTTATTTAAGGAAAAAATACCATGTTAATTTAGTATAATACCTACTTCATTAGAGTTAGAATTTCTTGCAATGGCTGAGAAATAAAACATTTTTTTTTAAATTTAAAAACTGTAATTTTTTAATAGTCCCTCTAACAACAACAAAAATGTTCTCCAATTAAACTGATTATTGAAAAAAAGTAGATGAAAACAATAATTCAGATTAAACATGCATATAAACTAGGAATGTAATTGTTTAATCCAATATCTTCTTTATCTTTAATAATAAAAGACAAAACCCTCACTCACTGACTTACTCATCACTAATTCTCCAACATCCCTTTGCAGATAGTAGCCTGAAATATGGCAGGCTTACTCCTTATAGTACACTTACAAAAGTTAAGCAGGTTTCATTTAAAAAATATATCGTTTGGGGCGGGGGTCGTAATGTCATTTTTTTTAAAATATAAGCTTTATAAATAAAATGATCAACCAAACCTGCAGCATAAATAGATAGATCTCTACCAACTTTAATAAACATATATTGCATTATCCATATCCAAATACCGAAGGGTACTTAACACATAATATCATTTCTATTTGGGTCTGAGAGCCCAATTTCATTTTTACTGATTTGAGCTATATTAATATAACTGGCATAGTACTCCTACATCAATAGATGGATCTTGACCAAACTCAATAAACATACTCTTGAATATCCATATTCAAATACCGAAGGGTACTGAACTTATAATGTCCACAAATCTGGGGCAGGGGCCACATTTCATTTTTTATATCAGATATATACTCAAATTTCCCTTGTAGATACAAGCCTGAAAATGGGCAGACATATTCCTTACAGCGTACTTACGAAACTTATGCAGGATTCATTTTAAAACTCAAGCTTGAAAAGTCATAACCGGGGGACCCGAATTCGTTTGTTTTCCTAATATATAGTTATAAAAGGCAAAGCCCTCACTCACTGACTTATCAATAATTCTCCAAATTCCCACGTAGAAAGAAGCCTGAAATTTACCAGGATTATTACTAAAAGATCACTTAAAAAGATAAGCAGGTTTCATTTTAAAACTATATATAGTTTGGGGCTTGGGGCCCATAATTTCATTCTTTTCTACATGAGCTATGTTAATAAAATGATCAACACATACTGGTATATAAATAGAAAGATCTCGACCAAACTTAATATACATACATTTGAATATCCATATTCAAATACCGAAGGGTACTTAACACATAATATCCACCCCTGGGGCGGAAGGCCTCATTTCAGTTTTCTGTTTATGAATTATATTAATATCAATACGCATAGCACTCCTACATGAATAGATGGATCTTGACCAAACTTATTATACATACACTTGATTAGCCATATTCGAATACCGAGGTTTACTTAACTCATAATATCCATCCCTCTGGGGCCGGGGGACCAATTTAATTTTTCCTAATGTATGTATGTATGTATGACATCTTTCCGTCTGCGGGAGACGATAGATTATCTTTATTGCTTGCAGCTCTTGGTGTGGCTGGTGAGACCAATCCTCGAATGGAAGTCTCTGTTACATTTCCCACACACGAATGTGGTGGAGCAGTATTTACCGGCCTTCCTCCTCGCTCTTTTTGCAGCTGTTTCTGCCTTGTTTTGCTCCTGGGCATGTAGTGATCCTTTTTTTTTCCTAATATATGTTATTTAATTATCAATAGGGTTAGACTACAATGTAGGTTCTTGTGAATTGATTGATAAGGCCTTGCTTTGTAGCAATACCTTTGTCTAACCGTATTAAAATATCAGTGGATTTATAACTAATAATATTCAATCCATTTAGGGCCGATCTAGCTTTTTCTAGAAAATTAGATACTTTAAAAACGCTATATCCATGGCATTTTAAAACCAATTTTAGTAGGACCAATTTTAAAACTATAATTTATTGAAATGATTTTTATAGGGCCCTCCATCCATCTCAGACATAACTAAAATGTTACTTTATTAAATTGACCCCCACTGGGGCCCCTATATCAATTTAAATGTACTATAGTTGTAGTAGTACAATTTAGTTGTATTACGTTTCGCTTTCGAGAAATAATTACTTATAAAATTTATTTGTACATTTTTCATAGAGGATATAAAATTTAATCTAGAATGTTCTATATTGCTCTACGGGTAAATATATATAGATCTTAAAGACCTACTCGAACAAAATCGCTCAACAGGAGAAACGGGATCCTAATGGGACACATCAATTACGTGATTTCATCGGGGAACATGATACCATCGAGATCCCATCGTGTAACGGGATCAAAACGGGATCAAGATCCTATCAGAAAAAGGGAAAACATCGGAAAAAGAGTCCCTACGTGAAAAGGGATCCCACTCAGAACGTTATCCTAACGTGATCGGTAGCCCACTGGGATTCAAAAACCGAGGGAATCAGGATCCCAACGGGATCTTGATTCACTTTAGATCTGGAGCCACAAGAAAATATGAACCCACCGTGAACGGGATCACATAGGGAAAACGGATAGCGCCGGGATCGGGTTCTGAATGGGATTGAGGACTCACTAGAATTAGTGTCTTACAAGATCTCAAGGACATAACCTACAGGATTGATAGTCGCAAGGGATTGCATTGGATAGTGTCCGGAATATGCGGATAATTGATAATTTTTTACGTTTTTTAAAAAAAAAAAAACGCTCTCCGGTGCGAAGCGCTGGTAGTATGCTAGTAAATATATAAGATTTTGGAACACCCTTTCTGTCGCTCTCAGGAACAGCAAGACACTGCAGTTTTTAAAAACTTAACTGAAAACCCTTTATTTTTTTCGCATTCAGTTGCTGGGGTTATAAAGTCTACATTAAATAGGGATAAAGCATGTTTTGAAAAAGAACTTTATTATATATCTACTAGATGAAATGACCTGATGTTATCGGGTTAAAAACGATGGTTCCATTGCGATAATTTCCCCCTGATATTGCAAAAACTCATCACAATTCCTAACTTTAAAAGAAAAATTCTTTGTAATAATATTTACGTTTTGAACATAATTAAGTTTTGAGAAATATATATTTCCTATGTATTATAGGCCTAACGTCCTCCCTATCACGCCCCTAAATTACCTTTTTCCATCTAAACGTGACCTTTAATTACCCAGTCTATATTATCATTAATAATATCACTTTTGTGACTAAAGAAGTTAATTGAGGGATGATTTCTACACTAGAGAAATAATTTCGATTTACCCCTTTTCGTGCCCCTGATTTACATTTTTTTGCTCTAAAAATCGGAGAAAAAAAACATAATGATATGATATAAATGTATTTAACATTAAAGGAATTTGGCTATTGATATCTTCATCAAAAATGTAAACACACTTTTGCGTTGTTTTTTTTTTTTTTTAATTAACTATTATCATAAAATTGTAAAACAAAGAATTCTTTTACTCAAAAAGATTCGCGCAACAGTTTTTTACGCCCACAACAGAATTGCATGTCTTTTCTTAAATTTAAATTGTTAATCTCATAAAAATACACACCTGATAACTTTTTGCAAAGAGAAAACAAAAATATATTTTCATTTGTTGAAAGAACATAATCATTTACCCATTTCTATTTTTAAAAAAAAAATTTTAAAGTGTGTAAAATGATTGGGTTTTGTTATTCATGGGTAAACTATATAAATGTACCCATGTTTTGTTGAAACCTTACAAAATTTTCTTATTTGCTAAACACGTGTTTGATACCCTACCCACAATAGAGGACTTCACTAAGGCTTTTGATCTTGTCAGCAGAAGCGGCCTGTTTCAGATCCTCAAAAAGATAGGTTGCGCTACGCGACTGCTTAACATCATCAAGCAGTTCCACGAAAACATGCAGGGCACAGTGTGCTATAACGGTGCTGCCTCAGAAGCTTTTTCCAGTGAGTAGTGAAGTAAAGAAAGGTTGGGTGCTGGCTCCTACTTTATTTGCAATCTTTTTCTCCATCCTACTCAAGTATGCCTTTCAGAACAACAGCGAGGGGATATACATCCACACTAGAGATGACGGCAAAATTATTCAACATTGCCCGCCTTAGAGCTAAGACTAAAACAAGAAAGGTCTTGCTGCGAGAGTTCTTGTTTTCGGACGATGCCACTTTGGTATCTCACAAAGCTGACGGCCTGCAGAGCCTCGTATCCAGCCTATCCGCTGCCTGCAAAGAGTTTGGCTTGACAATTAGCCTAAAGAAAACTAACATTATGGCACAGGGCGCTGACTCCCTCCCCACTATCACCATCGATGACTACGACTTGGATACTGTTGACAGATTCACATATATGGGATCCAACATATCGAGCACCCTCTCAATGGAGGATGAGATAAGTGGGAGGATAGGGAAGGCCGCAACTGTTATGGCCAGACTGAAGAAAAGAGTCTGGTCAAACGCCAAACTAACAACAAGATCTAAGCTGCAGGTGTACCAGGCATGCGTACTGAGCACACTTCTGTATGGATGCGAGTCGTGGACCAAATACTCTAAACACGAAAGAAGGCTCAATGGCTTCCACCTCAGAAGCCTGCGCCACATCCTTGACATTAAATGGCAAGACAAAGTGCCCAACACGGATGTCCTGTCTCAAACAAAAATGTGTAGCGTCCCAGCCATGTTAATCCAAAGTCGCCTATATAGCAAGCTGGCGACAGGGAAAAGGTCAGTTGGACGGCCTTGTCTGAGATACTTAGACTTTTGCAAAAGATGCATGAAGTCGGCCAACATCGACATCTCAAACTGGGAGGAATTGGCAGAGGATCGATCCTCATGGCGGGGCATCGTGAAGGCAGGATCACTACATGCCGAGGATCAAAACAGGGCGGAAACAGCTGCAAAAAGAGCGAGGAGGAAGGCCGGTAAATACTGCTCCACCGCATTCGTGTGTGGGAAATGTAACAAAGACTGCCATTCGAGGATTGGTCTCACCAGCCACACCAAGAGCTGCAAGCAATAAAGATAATATATCGCCTCCCGCAGACGGAAAGATGCCATACATACAATATCATAGGAGTTAACTATATCCACGTAAAAATCATATTTCCTAACTTTGATATGTACGTACCCAAGAAAGATACTTTTTTTTTATTAAATTCATTCCTTTATTTTGAGTCGTATCTTGTGCTGCCTAGGACAAAATGAACATACCATATTTGTAAAAAGAGAATGTAACCTCTCTTTGTTCACTAATGTAATACCATAAGATTTAAATATATTGTCATCAAAGTAAAAATTTACAAATTCTATTTCCTACCTTTGATATGAATGTACCTAAGAAGTTTAATTTTTATCAAATTCATTCCTTTTCCCTTTTTTTAGACTTATCCTGTGCTACATGGGCTGCGTGACAAACCCCTCCCCCATCTGGATTTGAAATAAATTGGATAATTTTCCAACGGAATATATACCCTTTCATACTCAAACTAACATATTTGCACTTCATATGGTTCATTCTTATTTGTATTAGTTATAACTGGATTAGTGAATGGTATTTGGCTATGGAGTTTCCTTGCACCGATTGCCTTAAAGGGCATTTTCTTATTAGAAGTATATTTAAAGGTTACGTTTTTATTGCTTTATAAATTTAATAAAAGTATTTTTTTGGAATTTAAAAAAAAGTAAAATTTATTAAATGTTAAACATACAAAACTAAATTTGTGTGTGTTTTATTAACAATTTAAAGAGCAATCAAATAAATTTATACATTTTACTTTTAAGAAGGGAAAAATACTTTATCAGTTTTTTAACGTTATTAAATCAAAGAAAGAGTTTTTTCTAACATTCGCGATTCGCGCTATGACGTCATTTCCGTGTTTTAAATAAAATTCTTCTTAATAAATTTTATTTAAATTTTATTTCGCAATATTAACAATGCACTAAAACACACTAAAAAAACTAATGTTTGGGTTTTCCAGATAAATGTACTTACGATGTAATTCTTAGCTCATAATTTTATAATCTATTTTATTTTCAAACTTTTAAAATCGGACACCTGCTTAAAATAGTTCTTTAGCTGTTACTTAAAATGCATTTGTAATTTATAATAATACTAACAAAATACCAGCGCTTCGCGGCGGTGAGCCTTTTTTAAAAGAAAAAAATGTAAGAAATAATCAAGTATCCGCATATTCCGGAGACTTTACAATGTATTCCCTTGCGAAAATCAAACCTGCCTCAAATCAATCGCAAGTTTTTGTATGGTCTCTCCTTGGGACACCGATCCTGGTAAGATCCCAATTCTAATGAGTCACTAAATCCCATTCTGAACCCGATCCTGCGCAATCCCTTTTCGGATCCTGATCTCAGTGGATCCCGATGCGCTACCGATCCCGTTTAACTTAGGAACTCTCTTTTCCGATGTTATCCATTTTCCAAATCCTGGTATGAGCCCGTTACCAGATGGGATCTCGATGGTATTCTGTTCTGAGATGGGATCGCGTAACCGATGTGTCACATTAGGATCCTGTTTATCTGTGGGATCATGCTCAGTGTGATATTATTTGAAAAAGCTTTTAGATTTCATGATATATCCCTGTAGAACAATATAGAACATCCTAGATTAAATATAATATCCTCCATGAAACGTGTAAAAATTACATGTCTACTTAATTATTTCTCGAATGCGAAATGTTATACGACTAAATTGAACTACTAAGTATAGTACATTTAAATTGATATTGGGGCCCCGTTGTATATTATGTTTGGTCGAGATCAATCTATTTATGTAGCAGTTTTTGTTCATCATTTTATTTATATAGCTCATTCTGAAAAAAAAATGACATTTTGGACCCCCTTCGCTAAACGTTATATAGTTTCAAAATGTCACCTTCCTAACTTTTGTAAGTAAGCCGTAAAGAATAAACCTCCCAAATTTCAGACTACTACCTACAAGGGAAGTTGGAAAAGTGGTGATGTGTGAGTGAGGGCTTTGTCTTTTATTAGTATAGATAAGAAAAACATTAAATGGGCCCACGGCCCCAGAGGTATGAATATTATCATTTAAGTACCCTTTGGTATTTGAATATTGATATTTAAGAGTAAGTGTACTAACTTTGGTCAAGATCCATCTATTCATGTAGAGTACTAAGCATATTGATATTTATAAGGTTTATATAAGGAAAAATGAAATGGGCTCCCAGCCCCAGAGAGGTGGATATTAGGTGTTAAGTACCCTTCGTTATTTGAATATGCATAATCAAATGTATGCATATTAAGCTTGGTCACGATCCAGCTATTCATGTAGCAGTATTTGTTGATCATTTTATTTACATAGCTCATATAAGAAAAAAATGACATTATGGGCCCCTCGGCCCCAAACGGTATACATTTTGGAAATGAAACATGCTTAACTTTTGTAAGTGAGCAGTAAGGAATAAGTATGCCAAATTTCAGGCCACTATCTACAGGGGAAGTTGGAGAATTACTGATGAGTGAGTGAGGGCTTTGCCTTTTATTATTATAGATAGTTAACCTTTTACTAAAATAAAAGCTGATTTTAAATATTTCTTTGCGCATTTATTCGAATTCCGTAAAATAATAGAAAATAACTATGATTGTTTTTAGGAATCTGAACTTATTTAAATCATGTTTGTACTTTGGCGCTATTTCACTATAGCTCATTCTTATACATATATATATATATATATATATATATTAATTAAATATACACATAGATAGACATAGATATAAATATATATACACACATACATATGTATATATTAAAGCCTCATAATTCATAGCCAAAAAATGGTTCTAGTATAATTTCATCTTTGTTCTTTAATTCATATTATGTAAAGTAATATTAGCAAGGAGAAGTTCACACATTGCAGCTGCAAAAGTTTGTCGGCTGTAATAAGTTTTTATCTTTCCAACAAAAATCATTGTTAAGTTGTATTCAGATACTCGTTGAAATAAAAATTGCCTCACTTAAAAAACGACCATTTTTTTTTTCTTGCTTAAAACGTTGTTCTCCCGCTCACCGGCTATGCTCCCTCTTAAAAGATAACACATTGAGCGTGTCTTGTCTAGCTACTCCTCCTGATTTCCTCTGCACAAGAATATTTCATCTGATTAAAACTGCACTTCCTTTTTCTACTTTACGTAAGTTCAATGGACATTTAATTTTTTGAAACACTGTATTTGATCTCAAAGTAATTTCTTTTAGAAATTGAAAAAAAAAGAAGATATTTTACTTCAGCTACAATCATTCAAGCTGTTATATATACATTCATGACAGTGGTGTCGTCATGGGACGTCGTCTTGAATGTCATACTAAGACTACAATAGACTATTTGTTACCATTCACTCTTTTCCAATGCCTACATGGACGTAACGTCAGTTATGCTCCGATAAAAAAAAAAGTTGATGTCATGAGTAATACAATGCGTAGACATGTCTGCAGTCACTGGAGATAGTGTCACTTTAGGTATTCTGATAAGCTGTAGGTTATTTATCGGCAGAACACTGTCCCAAAGCGCAGCCATCAATGACTAGGTTAATCTGTTTATTGCGAGAGCCAGTGCAACCTATTGAAAATTGACTAAAAACTTAAGGACCAGGAGAGGTATTAGCATTCAAAATAAACGAAAAGTATATAAGTCAGCTTTTGGCTCTACGCTTCTCTATATCTGTAAAACATGAACGGTAACAAATACCAAGCAAAATGCTGAACCACTTCCATAAAATAAGATTCAGAAAATCATCAAAATTAAATACAGGACAGAGTCCAAGACACTGAGGTGATCACACAGGAAGGTCTCCTCAGTATCTTTACCATCTTAATAAAGTCCCTGCCTCGCTTGGCCAGACATGTTGTGAAAATGTCAGACGACCTTTTGCCCAAAATAACTTATATGGTGAGCTCGAATAAAGAGAGCGGACCGCTGGCGGGAAGAAACGTTTTAAAGACAACCTAAAAGCATCATAGAAAGCGTTTGACATAAACCCTGACAGAGGGAAGGAAAAAGCTAAGGATCAAAGACCATGTCGTTCCACTTTACACAGGAGCTCCGTGCTACATGAAATTGGCAGAACAGTGGATGCAGTGCACAAGAGACATGCCAGGAAAGCCCGGCCTGACTCTGCACCAGAGATGTCCCATCATTCCCTTGTACCAACTGAACAAGAACATTTGTGCAAGAATTGGCCTCATTAACCATCTACGCACCCACCGACAAAAATAGGACAAATCTGATGATTAAAGTGGTCATGGTTATATCCAACCGACGAACAACACAGGTAATTTATCTTAGCGGAAAATTTCGAAAATAATAAATTTCCTGCCCAAAAACCCCTTTCACTATCATACCACTGACCGTCCCCCACAGATATAAAATTTTTAATTTGATAATTGTTAGAACAATTATCGGCTTTACAATTTTGATGTTATTTACATCACCGACTCATCGATCAGTTTCTATACGGACACTGGAATGGTCCCTGTCGCAATTAGCCATTTTGTAAAATTGACTCTTGACTATTCAATAATAATACTTTTTTTTATTTAAATGAGTGCAATTGACGAAGTTCTTCTCTTTGATTAAAAGAAAAAAAACACTAAATCTATGATTACTCTTATTTTCATATTTATAGTGAACAGTTGAATTTTTCAGCGAATTAAACTTCGTTGCATGAAAAAATCAAATATTGTTAATTACTAAAAAATGTAATTGTTGATTCAAAGATTTGATGAAAGTAATGATTAAATATCATTGGTTATTTTGCTTGAAGTGGGATTCATTGTTTACTTGCCCATTTGCATTTTTCTTAACAAAATAAAAACGGTAACATGTAACGAAACATGTTGAAAATGCAATCTTAGATTTTCTTAAGAAATATAAAAAAGTTAAAACCCGTGTGTAATTAATTATTTTTTTTTTTTACCCGTGGAAGTGAAAGAATTACTGGTCTCCTTCAGAATGAGGGGGCCTAGGCGTCCAGCTACTTGACTTGGACCTGAAACAAAACCATAATTAATTAGAATGCTAATTGCATTATCGAAAATATCAATTGCTACAAAGTAAACTAGCGCATACACAAAATTGATGCTAAACATTCTTTACCATTTAAGAACAAAAATGGGTTTAAAATTGTATCATAAATAAAATTTAAATTACAAATTCAAGTTAGCAAAAAAACACTTTCACTCAAATACCTTTACGCAGAGCCATTGATGTTGATTGTTTCAATGTAAGTCACTCAAGAGAGACTAATAATAGTAATAAAGATGAAGTGAAGCCTAAGGAAATTGCTCACGAGACCACCCAGGTAGGTCCTTGTGCAGCTGTCTTAAAGCAAATGCATTTTAAAGAAAGTTTAGGTCAATAAACGATGTAATTCTTATTTAACTGGCTTAAATTGGCGTTTGTAAAAGTAATTTAAAAAAAAATCTGAAATGTGCAAGTATAAGGTAATTTACAGGTATAATAATTTATCTAAATTCTACGATTTTAATCAGGGCCGGATTAAGCCATCTGAGTGCCCTAGGCACAAACCCACATGAGTTCCCACTAGGGCCCCGGGCCCCCCATCCTCCACTGACTGCTGGTATGTCCAATATTATGCAAAAAACTAACAAAGAAAAACAGTTGTGAAATGTAAACACATGTGTTTGTACTATCACTCATATTAAACCTACAATAAGGTATTTCTGTATTAAAATTAATAGTTAATTAATTTTGTAATAATAGTGGACAAAAATACTGTAACTTTTTGATAGATAAGAAAGTCAGAGAGAGCACACATTTACATTTTAAAGTTATTTTTTTCTAGTATTACGTCTGGCAAAGTTTTTTTTTTAGTACATCATCAAAGTTAATTTTGCACAACAAGTCTGCCTCAATCATCAGCAAAGATAAGGAATCAATCCTTTCTTGTTTCGTTGTCGATCTACTTGGATTTGTGTACGTTTCAACTGAGAAAAAGAGCGCTCAGTTGAACAGTTCGTAACCATTAATGTTAAAAATATGCGCAAGGCGATTTCTACATTTGGAAAAGCACACTCGATGTTGTCTCTACCTATTACTTTGTAGAGTTCTGCATGACTGAAAATGTTGTTCTCAGATTTTGATGCACGAAACTTGTGGCAAATATATGAGTGGAACTGTTATAGTTCAGTATATAAATTATCGTTCAGATCTTCAGGATAAGCATGTTTTAGTCCTTCACAACACTGAGATGTTTGTGGTACATCGACGAAACAAGAAAATCAAACTGCTAAATTATTATATACCTGTCCTGGTCTACTAACCTCTGCCTCAAGTTTGCCAACAATGGTGCAGAAAGCAGATATACGAAATTTGTCTTTGGCATTCTGATATACCTCAGGGGCATCAACATCAATGACCACTGTCTTTCGTTTACGATTACGGGTCAAAGTTGAATTATAATCCACACCTGGTTTTATTTCTTTTGCACCTTCTTCAAATCTTTCAAATTCATTCCTAGATTCATGCAAGTGATCTGCTAGTGAAGGATACACGTTTTCAAGTTCAGGTGCTCATTTTGTAGAGCTTGACTGACCCTATTCACAATTGTTTTCACGTGCAGACTAAAACGGAAGTGAATTTTTTCGCTATGCATTAGCTCGTTACGTAGCACAAACATATCCCAGAAAAGTATAAAAAATAGCACCAAAAAAAAAACAAAAAAACTTGAAGAAAAATAACAAAAAAGCAAAAAAAAACTGCGTGGGGCGGGGGGGGGGGGAAATTAATCTTGGGTTGTGGGACCACGCAATTCCGCTACGGGACAAAATACACATTTTTAAAAAAAAAAAAAAAAAAAAAAAAAACACAAAAAAAAAGAAAAAAAAAAAAAAAAAAAAAAAAAGAAGGGGGGGGGGGGGGGGGGGGGGGGGTAAATTAATCTTGGGTTGTGGGACCACGCAATTACGCTACGGGACAATATACACATTTTTCTTGAAGACTTGGCGGTGCCCCCCAAATGATTGGTGCCCTAGGCACGTGCCTTGTGTGCCTAATGGTTAATCCAGCCCCGATCTTAATGTTTTCTAAAATAATTGCGTAATAACTAAAATATATCAGAATTTCGTGGACTTCTTTTCGTTGACTGATAAAGTCTAATTTAAATGAATTATTAGTTGGAATCTGGGTGTGTTGTTAAGACTCAGTATTTTTTACTCATATATCAACATTAAAGAGTAAATAGCAAATAAGTATGCTTAAATATTGAATATATGTTAAAATATTTTTCCCTTGTCATTCTACCATTTGGAGTTTACTATTTATTAGGTAGAGTCGTCCAGTAGTTGAACTTGCAAACATTTTGTAAACATGTCAAAGTTGCCATTGAATAAGATTTAGTATGATAAACTGAATTAAATTTCAAATATTAAAAGTTTTTTTTTTAAATTTCTGATCTGTGCTAGTTCTCTTAATTGAACATTGAAAGACTAATCCT
Source organism: Lymnaea stagnalis (assembly GCA_964033795.1). NCBI lineage: Eukaryota > Metazoa > Mollusca > Gastropoda > Lymnaeidae > Lymnaea > Lymnaea stagnalis. The sequence continues at coordinate 130,679 of CAXITT010000480.1, read as the reverse complement.
CGTTTGAAATTACATTATTTAAAAAAAAAAAACTCAGACCCATTGTTTGAAATAAAACATGAAAATTGCAAACACAAATTAGAATAATGTATCCTATTAATGGATTGTTCATGTAGAGTACAACAAGTTTACCTAAAATCCCGAACAGTTTGTTTTGAAAGAGAGCGTAGAAGCACTTCATATGAATTAATTTGTTTTTGTGTTGTTGGTCATGCACCGTTCGTATGCTCTTAAAATAATTTGTTTTAATTTGAGGTACACCATAAATTTCACTCTGCAAAAATCTGCACAAGACCACGTCTTACATCTTTGAACTGTGGATAGAAATAAGTATAATAAGTCATTCATTGTTTTAACGGCCTTAAAATTGTTTAAGTGTAGACAGCAAAACTCTTACAAACGAACAAATCAGTTTACTCTACTTTTTTCTTCTTGTGTGTTTGCAATGTTTACTGAACGCAGATAATGGAGATTAAAATTAACATAAACAGTTTAACGAAACATTTTTTCTTGATGGTTGTTGACACAAATGGATATTTACCTGATCGAATGAGGCTAGTTTCCGTCTACTGCTGAGAGTTAACCTACCTCAATGTAAAAAAAAAATCAAGTTTTTTTATGAGAATGCCAGATCTTAGAAAATACCTTGAATTGTTAACTTTATTCCAATAAGAATAGACGAATGAGGTAGATTTTAATAACACTTGATAGACCAAAGTTTGTAAAGGAGATTCAGACAGGACATAAGAACCACAATCACATTAGAGAGAATAAAAAATCCTCTACAAGATATTATTATGATTGTTAGGATTGTCAAATGAAGAGAATAGCTTAAAAGATGGATTATTTGGTACTTAGTAAATTAAAAAAAAGGCAAAATTGGATGTTGAAAAATGGTGTTTTTTTCTACAACTTAAGAGGTTTATCATTCCTGTAATGGAATATTTTTTTAAAATAAACAAATTATATCAATCTAAGCAACCATTGAGAATAATCAATTTCAAGATATGATGTAACTAAAAGTTCTTTTAGTCCTCCAAAAACTGCAATACAACGCTCTTGATATAGTTACCTGTGTTGCATAAAAAGACATTTACAAAAACGAAGAAAAAAATTAAAATTTCATACTATCGTTTAGTAAAGTAAGAAGCGATACGAGTTGTCAACAAAATTTAAAAATTTTAACTAGCTTATTATTACAATTTTTTGTATTTTTCCTTTTAATA
>CAXITT010000480.1:83111-116961 GCA_964033795.1 Lymnaea stagnalis | reverse complement strand
AAAACAACCGCTCTGACAAAAACATAATTTTACTCTCCAAAAACGTGGAGTTCACATTTGCATCTCAAAATACATGGTCAACACAATTCACTGTTCACTCATGCTACCTCTCTGTTTTCATGTGAAAACATTGTCCGTTACACTTTTTATTAGTCCGTTATAGAGAGCTTGTTTACATAATATTTCTCGTGCGTGCCCTCTTATTAACCCCGCATGAGACGCTGTGTTCACAAAGGGGTGTGGCTTAGGCCTTTGATGTATTCTTGTTTACACCGCAAACTACTAAAAATAATTAATCTTTTCCAAGTAGTGTTTTGTAGAATGAATCTGATGGTTCTAGAATGCCATGTAGCTTGTAGAAGGCAGGGCTTAGGCGTCGGTAGACCCACCTATATAGGGGATTGACTGCCACGGACGAGGGACGGAAATTTTCAGATAAATTTTCTTAACATTACGAGGCGTGTTTTATTCTTTGTGTATTTGTGAGCTTATATGTGTTTATTTCGCATTATTTATTGGCACATTATTCTAACTGTGTTAACTGTGTACTGGTACAAGATCTACCATACTGTAAGTTGAAGATTGTAATTATATTTTTCTTTTCTTTTGAAATTATCTTAAGACATAATAAATCTTAATTAATTATAACTAGAAACTGTTTTGGGTCATATCTTTAATATTGTTGATTCTATGGTATCGTCCTTTGTTAGGCACTGCTTACAACGAGCCAATTAAAATTAAAATAGGAGATTAATTTCTCCCAATACAAGTCAGTGCGTAACAAGTCAGCTAACAAAATAATTTTGTATAAGCCATTTGAATAAGTATCTTGATATAATTAAATAATCTTTTTAAGGTAATACATTTACTTTTGAATGTGGATGGCCAACAAGAAGAGTAAATTAGAAATTATGTAATAGTTATTATTATTTTATTTTTATTCACTTTTTCACCCATGTTTTAACAACAAAAACAGATGTTAACGGATGGTCAGGACATGTATACGGCATGCCTAGTAAATAACATCGCTATAAATAAAGATATATTTGAATATTAGCATATATCAATAATTATTATACATTTGATGATATATCATTTACTATGGGATTACTAATATTTTTTGTTCGTTGAGTTAAGCGTTTAATTGTTAACACAACTTTCCCTCTCAAAAAAAAAAATAAAAAAAAATATATAGATATATTTTTAAAATGTATTGGATAACAATTTATAAAATTTTATCNTATGTAAATATATATACTAGCTGAAATACCCAGCGTTGCTAAGTATTGCATTCTGGAAACCCGAATTTCTACAGGGTTTTAATTAACATTAAAATTAAGCACAAGTTAAAAAAAAAAAAAAAAAAAAAAGGAATTCATTGCTCTCCCATACAAACAAATTGAAAATAACTTTTGTAAACTTTTTGTTCCCGATGGAATTTCATTTCCAAGTATGATACAATTTTCCAATTGGAATCCCGATCGCCCTTCGGATCCCGACAGCTGTTGGGATCCCGTTTCAAAATCGGATCCCATTGATATGTCGATCACATTGCGATCGGTAGTCCAATCGTTACCAATTTGGATCCCATATCCAAATTGGGATACCGACGTCATCGGGATCCCATGTCCATTTGGATCCGGATTGCGATCTCGTTTCGAAATGGGATCCTGACATCATTGAGATCCCGATGCCGATTGGTATCATGACCCATAGAGATCCCGACCAGATTGAGATCCCGATTCAGTTCCCGATTGAATCCTATTTCCTAAAGCGATCTCATTTTCATGTAGGATACCATTTTCCTTTCCCCCCCCTTTTTTACAAGGGATTTCTTTCACGTTAAAATCTCGTTTCCAGGTGGGATTCTATTCTCCGATGGGATTCCGTTTATTGATAGGATGTCTATTTGATCTCATCACTTGATGGGATCGTGTTACCGGTGGGTTACATTTTACTCATTCAACTTAAGAATTATCGTTCTCGTTGGGATAATGTTCCCATTGGGATTTTATTCCCGTTGGGATTATGAAAGGACTGTTATTAGAAATTACTAATGAAATTTAGAATTAAACTAACATTTCAATAAGCTTTTAGATTCATATATATCCCCCCCCCCCCGAGAACATCATAGAATATTCTATAAAATTTTAGAATAAAATTAATATCATCATTGTAAAAATGACTTTTCTGTGTATTTTTTTTTCGAATAAAGAAAATTCCACAGTAAAATGAATTACTGTAACACTAGTACATTTATGTTGAAAGAGCGACCCCAGCGAGGGTTCATTTTAAAATAGCACTGAATTAGTTTGTCTGAGATTGGGTTGGGGGGGGGGGGGCTATAAAAACAAATCAATCTATAATAACGTTAAAAGTTAAAAGGTGTCCAATTAAAATCGCTTTAAAATTACCTGATATATAGCTTTTTAAATTAAGGAAATTTCTGTAAAATTCTAGATTGGATATGCTTAGTTTTAAATAAACCGATATTTCAAAACGGACAATAAAGTATATTCCTAATACGCTAGGCCTATATCCATCAATTCATTTAGTGACTATAGTGTTGTTTACCCCTATTGATATTTATAAAACTTTTATAAGAAAAAATAAAATTGGGTCCCCTGCCGCAGAGGAATGGATATTACGAGTTCAGCAACCCTCGGTTTTGAAATATGGACAATCAAGTATATGTGTACTAAGTTTGGTCAAGATCAGACTATCATCTATTCATGTAGGAAAATTTAGCTTTTTAAAATTTAAAAGCTTATACTAGCAAACATGATACGGGCCCTGGCTCCAGAGAAATGGATATCATGAGTTCAAAACCCTTCGGTATTTGAATATGCACAATGAAGTGCATGTGTTGTAGGTTTGGTCAAGATACAACTGTTCATGTATGAGTCTTTGGTTTTAATTTGATTTATATAGCTCATAAAATATTAAAAAAAGGAATTCTGGGCCCACGGTCCCAAAAGAAATGTTTTTAGAATTTCTTAACCCCCAGTTATTTGATTATGGATAATGATGGATACATGTGCCAATTTTCGTCAAGATCAATCGATACATATAAAAGCTTTTTGGAAACCAACTAAAGAACAAATTCACACATTTTAATGTATATATATGATGTATATGTGTGTGTGTGTGAGTACCGAAATTGCTAAAACAGGAAAGTGTTGAATGAATATAAATATAAATATACAGCTGTAAAATACATAATGCGTTGGTGGTATGCTGTTTAGAGGCCGGAAAAAAGTGACAAACCCTATTTTGAAATTTAATTGTGTACAATTTTATCTGACTTACCGAAATCGAATTTATAACGTGAAATAAAATATAATATTTATTTTGATAAATTCAAATCAATTTCAATAATAAACTTAATTCATGGTGGACCCAAAAGCAAAATACACGGTGTCTAAAGAGGTAACATTGGAGGAACTGGAATAAATTTTTGCCATAGCATATACTAAAAATTGCGCCATCCTTACATTATCTGACGCATATAATGTTAGAACTATAAATAAGACAACTAGCGCCCCCCTGAAGCCGTCACACCATTCGCCTACCCTCAATTTAAACTGAAATGGGGGAATCAATTTCGACGCCCTAGACGGTTTCAAACGGTTAAATTCGCTACTGTAAAAGTCAGTTGACAAATATGAACTAATAAAAACAAAATACTAATCGTATGTATTATATAGTTAACATTTATTAAACATTCTCTCTATAATTGAAAAACTAACCGTTATAAAACTGCCTGATAATATGGCTTACCATCCAAATATTTTCGGAAATACACAGAGCACTATTTATACCCTTCTTTGTTGATGTGGCAGATGCCAGGTTTTTACTAGGATCAATTATTTTAAAGTATAAAAATCCATAGTGATCAAGTGAAATGAAACTACTGGAAACACAGTCATAACAAAAAAATCCTTTATTTAGAAAAACAAATTAATGCTCTTCTTGTTGCAAGGGCTTTCATTTCCTTGCTTGTACAAAAAATTTGTTTACCTCGAAATGTGTCGTTACCTGTGCAGAACCATAGCTTGGTCCATTTTTCTGGAAACCAGCTGTTTCCCAATCCTGCAGATCCCTTCTTTCGACGCAGACAGGGGATCAATGGAATGACAAATATCAATACAAACAGGCAATAACTGCGTCGCAGGAGTTTCCAAAATCACATTGGTGTCAGCGTCAGATCTACTTCGGGACTTCATCTACGGATTTTATTGTTTGAGTTTAATCCTGTAACTTAACCCTAGCTTCCCGCATTAATTGTATATATTTATATTGATATTCATTCAATACTTTACTGTTTTAGCGATTTGAGTCACACACGCTCATATATATATTAAATATATATATTATTAATAAATCTATTAAGGAGAATGAAAATAAATGTATTTACTTCAGGTTTAAACCATTTTTAAAGCAATACATTTACTACTATTGATGTTATAGTCTGGGCATGGGCGCCCGCAGAAAACTTTCTAGGAGGGGGGAGGCAAAAAATCGATTAACTTTCCAGTGGGGGGGGGGGGCAAAAAAATTGTAATAATGTTTTAATGTAGTTTTAATTTACTGTAGCGTATTTGTATGGTGAACGAATGCACAGGACATCAGCTTAGTTACTTTCTCTTTATTTTCTCTTTACTTTAATACATTTTTGTCTATTTTTTTCTAAACTTTTTTTATCAAATAAATCCAGGGGGGGGGGAGTTCCCCTTACCCCCCCCCCTGCGGGCGCCAAATAGTCTGGTTTATATAGAAAACCAATGACGCCGCTAAAGTTGAATGCTGATCCCTGCAATGGAATCTTAACTCAATGCTCCGAGAACTGTTTCACAAATTACGAAAAAATATATTTATTTACTCTGAAGTAACTCCTTTGAATTCATCAACATCATGTCCTTTATTCCGTGGAGCCTTTGGGGCGCTACAGATGACATGAAAACTATCTTTTTCCATTCCCTTCTGTTTTCTGCACTTCGCAAGCATCGCCTAGTTTTAGTCTGGCCCACTCTTTGTCGTTATATTCCCGTCTTTTTCTCTGCCTTCCTCTCGTGCTCTGCATGATTTCATTGGCAAGCGCTTGATTTCTTCTAACTTGGCCATACCATTCCAGTTTTCGCTTTTTTACATCACCACGAGGTCATCATATAGCACAATAGCTTGACGAATCCTCTCTTTCACTTGTTCGTTAGAGATGTGGTCTCTATAGCAGATTCCAAGAATCCTTCTGAAACATTTAATCTTGATCTCCCTTATTTTTCTTTCAAGTTCTGCTGTTAATTTCCAGTAATCACAGGCATACAAGAAACTGGACAGGACTAATGTGAGCACAGCCTGATTTATGGTGCTGGGGTTTTTTGGTATTCCAAATATTCTAGAGCCTCCATAGGACTGATGTGATCTGGGCAATCCTGGACATCAGTTAGGGCTCGGAACCTTCTTCCGAGTATACTGCTCCTAGACGCTTGAAACTTAATAATTTCTCTCTACTTTCCTCCCCAACCGTAATTTCAGTGGAGATGCCGGTGGGGTCTACGTCATCAATTTTGTCTTTTCTGCACTGATGTGCATGCAAGTGGACTAGGTTGGCTAGCCCTTATTCGTTTCCATCAATTCCATCCATGTCATCCGCAAAAGGTAGGTTGGTGATTGTTCTGCCAACAATGCTGACTGTCCTTACATGCGCTTCCAAAGATCTGACATTATCCTCTCCAAGAGGCTGTAAACTAGAGTTGGGGAGAGCAAGCAGCCTTGTCGTAAATTCTGTTTGGAATTTCGTAGCATAACTCTTCAAACCAGTTATTCTTTGCCCTACTCATACCTTTTTGATGGCTTTGGTTAACTGTCCCCATTTGTATCTACCATCTTTGTTTTATTTAAATGCCTCCGTCTATCACACAGGCCTTGGTTATAAGCTGTCAGCCATAATTTTTGGTTTGATCAATGTTTACCAAGGATGCCATGAGCTGTGTCCGTCACGGCTGTTTTGAAGTTATCAATCAGTGAGTCAATGCCTGAACAGTCGGCATCTATAATGTTTAGCGCTGAACATTATTCTACCATCAACTCGAGGATGTGCTGAACCAAACCCCCAAAAAAATTCTTGTCGTTCAAGGTGATTGGAAAGCCAAAATAGGAGAGGATGCCTATGCAAACTGGAAATGAACGTGTGGACGCCACTGTAAAGCATTTTCAAACGAGAGAGTTATGTGACACTTGGAATTCGCAAGCTCCAACGATATCGTACTGGCCATTATACTGTTACACATCAAATATCAAGGAAAACCCCATGGCAAAGCCCCAACTGTAAACACCACAACCAGATGACTACATCATGTTGCAAACACGCTTCAGTTCTAGTATGAACATTTCCAAGACTCGCAGCTTCCCAGTAATTGGAAGTGACCACGATGTAGTCATAATGACCTTTAGACTGCACTTAAAGAGGATACATAAACAGGGATATACCAGAATCAAATTTGACCTTGGAAAGCTGAAGGAACATAAAGTAAGAGAAGCCTCCCAAAAGATGATAGGATAACACAATTTAAGTTCTAAACATTACAGATGCGGACTGTTCAGACATGAACATACTGATTGTCATCAACGTCTTCGTCATTTTAATCTGATGTTGGTGTATACGCCTGTACGATCTTGATGTTGAACTGTATTGCCCAGGTTTTCTGTATTCGTCAATTAATTGAATGTGGCGAAAAAAAAATATTAGCAAAGCAAACGATTTTTTGATTGATGATTCAGAGTTGATCGTTTCTGCAATTACAAGCATCAACAACACACACAAATAAAAAAAAAAAAAAAAAAAAAAAAAAAAAAAAAAAAAAAAAAAAAAAAAAAAAATGAAAGCAAGCTGTGCAACTTCGTATTGATCATATTCTGACGTGTTCCATGACTCATGACATGAATCTTAGCTATGAACAATTCTTTACAACAGCCGTTCTTCTTTTGTGTTTATGGCTTAGCATATTGCATTTTTTACACTCCTTCTGGTTAATAACAGTAGTAACCAAGCCTGGAATGTTGTGTCAAAGAAAAGAATATTTATCTTCTGAATTTTTTTATAGTTTGTTCAAACCCAAATTTAATGGCCAACAGTGCACATTAAGAACTAGTAACGATCACGAAGGTAAACAATTTGATGTCTTCATAAACACGAATAGCCTAGAAAAATAATTCTAAATCCGCTTTTCTTAGATTTTGTTTTGTTGAAAACAATTGGGTCCCAAAATTAGTGTTATTCTTTTTTTAGCGATATAAATGAACTGACCAATAAATACTCCTACACAAATAGATGGAAGTTTGAACTTGATTATCCATATTAAAAAACCGAAGGGTACTTAACTCCTTATATCCATTCCTCTGAATTATGGGCCCTATTTCATTTTTCCTCATATAAGTTATATAAATATCAATATGCTTAGGCAACACTACAGGATCTATGTGAATTGATGGATAGATGCCTGGCCTATGGTAGCAATACACTTCATTGTCCGTATTGAAAATACGGTGGATTTAAAACTAAGAATATCCAATCTAAATTTTCCAGAAAGTTTGATAACTTTAAAAAGCTTTATCTATGGCATTATTAAAATAGATTTTAATGCGAAATTTAAAAAAAAATTGAACTCCAAAATTGATCTGAACGATTTTTATGCCCCCCTCCACCAATCTCAGACAAAATTGATTCGTTACAACAATGGAATGGGCCCGCGGTGGGGCCCCTCTTTCAATTTAAATGTTCTATAGTTATAGTAGTGAATTTAGAGAAAAAACTACGTAGAAAAGAGTTTCTTTTTTCATTTTTCATGGAGGTTATTAAAATTAATATAGAATTTTCCAGAAGGTTCTGTGTTGTTCTATGGTGATATAAAATGGGATCTAAAAGCTTAAGGGAATTAAATCACATTAAACATGTTTCCAATGACGAACGGAATCCTAATAGGGAACAAGATCCAACAATAAAGTGGAACCCATCGGTTATGTGATCCCCTCGGGTAACGCGATTAAACCAGGATTGGGATCATATCGGGTAATGAGATAACTTCGGAAAGAGGGTCCCTATTTTGAACGAGATCCCACTAAAAAAGGTATCTTAACGGGATCGGTAGCCCACCAGGATCAGGATCCCACTGGGATTAAGATATCGACGGGATCGTGATCCCACCGCGATCTGGATTTCCCGGATCCTTAGCCACAAGAAAACGGGATTTAACCAGAATCGGAATCACCCAGTGAAACGGGATAGGGCTGGGTTCGGGATCAGAATACGATTGGTATTTCAACTGGATCTGGGTCCCACCAGGATCTGGGTCCTAATGCAGTCCCGGGCCACGCTGTGTATATTGGATAATATATATATATATATATATATATATATATATATCAATATATAAGCGCAGACAACGATGATCATACATTTTTCGTGTTAAAATGTTAACGTAAAGGTTTAGTCAATAAATATTGGAAACTATTAGGTTAACAAAATGCCTGGGTGTTTGCTGAAATAGATCTTTGAGAGCCATGTTCTGCTGAAAGATAACACAGCTTTAAAAATACATAATGCGTTGGTGTTTTGCTGTTTAGAGGCAGAAAAAAAATGACAAAACCTATTTTAAATGTTAATTGTATTCAATTTCATTTGACATACCTAAATGGAATTTGTAACATGAAATAAAAAAATAATATTTTTTTTTGATCAATAAAATCAATTTTTCATAAAACTATTTATTTGGCTTGCCTGCTTGACCCAAAGACAAAGGTCACGGTTGTCTAAAGAGTTAACATTGAAGGAATGAGATTAAATAGAACCAGGGGCGTACACTCAAATGTGTAATATCTTTAAATTCACTTAATTTTAGACCTATAAATAAGACACACAGAGCCCCCTGAGGTGGTAACACCCTTCGCCTACCGTTAGTTAAAACTGAAATGGGCAATCCGTTTCGACTTCCTAGACACATTCATAGGTTTTAATTGACCACTGTTACAGTCAGTTGACAAGGATGATCTAATAAAAACTAAATTCTAATCGTATTGTTTATATTGTTAGAATTTATTAAACATTCTCTTTAAAACTGGCTCTTGTAAAAAAAATTAAACACCAACCGTTATAAAAGCTCCTTTCAAATTTGAAGACCATCCAAATCTTGTGGGTAAAACCTGCTTGGTTATTTATATCCTTCTTTGTTGATGTTCAAACTGAAACTCGTGTACGTGGGTTAATTTAAAAAGCTACCGTGATGAAAATCCGAAGCAATCATCAGAACCGAAACTGCTAGAACGCCGAGTCATAAGGATATTTCTATTTTAAATCTGCAGATTATATTATTAAGCTATTCGTGTTCCGAAGCCTTCAAAAGTTATGCTTTCGTGAATGCTATTGGTTAAATATATGCACTTTTGACTTATCCACTATAGAAAATCAGAAGATAAATCTTCTGCAACCCACGCATAAAGGCTCGTTCCCACTGCTTATTTGAAGGAGGGGAGGGTGACTGCACATACACCCATAAGGAAGAACACCAGCTAAGAATTTTTCATCACTTAAACTAAAGGCACACGTCATAATATGATCCATACAATTTTTCACAGCTTGCTTTTAATTGTTTATTTTGTGAAAATGATGATGTGAATTTTTGGTGGCCACGTTTAAATCAATCAGGAAGAAAAAATATAAAAAAAACCTGGGTAAATTACCTTAAATTTGGTAAAATTGAAGTTTTTCGGAGCAATGAGAGCTGAATGAAAAAAAAACAAAACAAAAAAACAAACAAAAACAATTGACATTAAATGTAAATTCCCTGTTTTAGCGGAATGTGTGCATGTTTACTAAAAATGTAAATAATTTTTTATTTAATTCACAGGCAATTTTTCATGAAGGATAAATTTATTCCTGTCGTTGTTCATATCTCCCTGACTTGTATTTTAGTTCTTATTTGCTGGCAAAATATCTCAACCTGTTCATTATAACCGCTAAATGTTTTATTGAATTTCTTAAAGAGCATTTGGCCGTGCTCATGCCATGTTAGCTAATTATTAATGGTGACACTTAAGTACTTATATGCCTTTTCTTTCTTTAAACTTTGATTTTTTTTATATTGAGATCTGTAATCTGTGTCCCCCCCCCCCCCCCCTTGTAAAATCAACTGCGTTTCTTCGTTTTTGAGACATTGAGCTGGATAAAATTTTCATCGCACCAGTTGATAAGGTTTGTAACGATGTTGGGGTACAAGCCTTCTCCGTGAGATACTAAGCCAACGATGATGGTCAGCAAATTTTAAGATTGTAACGGTATCCCCTTAGCTCTGAATATCATTTACGCCAGCAGTTCTCAACCTGTGGTTCGCGACCCTTTTGGGGATCGCATGGCCCTTTCACAGGGGTCGCCTATGACCATCTGAAAACACATATACTTCACAGCTGTAAAGTATTTACGAAAATAATTTTTTGGTTGGGGGTCGCCACAACATGAGGAAATGTATTAAAGGGTCGCGGCATTGGAAATATTGAGAACCACTGATTTACGCCATGAAATTTCGGTAGTTTTGGCAAATCAAATCGGAAATTCCAGAAATTATTTGTAATCTATATGTCTTATAGATGGTCTTTTAAAAGAAATTAAGTCAGCTTATACTGTTATATTTACGGCTCATATTGTTTAGGATTAAAAAAGGAAACGACAGTGACACATTTAGAAGAGCTGACCGATTCCAAGAGACGATAGTCTTTAATCTTTTTCTAATTTTATTTTAAAAATAGAATTGTCTTTACATTATCAAGAACTGATATTTTCTTGAGAGTCGTAATCTTTTTATTTATAATTAAACGTAATGAATTCTTTAAATATGATACATATTACATACTATTTGTTAATTAGTGTTGCTATTTGAGTTGTCACAATCATGTTGTTAAATCAACAATGATGTTGGATTGGCAGTTTAAAAAAATAACAAACTAAACCTATCCTATACGTCTTTTTTTATCAGAATAGTAAGAAATTTGTTTTGGTTACATGAAAATTAATGTTTTCGGTATTACAAGTCTTAATGTTTTTTTGTTCCTTATAAAAAACATCTAAACAATCGTATTTAAATAAAATATATATGATGTTTAGTTTCTACTAAGTAATAGTTTTAAACACATAGAAATTATCATTGTCATACAAGCAGATAGTGCTTTTTTAACAGTTTGAAAAATACTGTAGTGTATATAGCATGTGCATGTGTCTGCTTATATGAGCTTTCTAATGAAATGGCTAAATATATCTGTTTATAATGAAAGCGCGTTGCAATTATCTCCAGCAATATCATTTATTTTAACTTAAAGACTTGCTATTTTCTAGCGGTGGAAAATTTTCTAAAATTAAATAAAGGAAGAACATCCAGCATTGAGTCAGTAATTCAAACTTTCTACAATAATGCTGAAGTCCTCATAGAAACCATCTCAAATTACTGTAGTTTTTTAAAAGGAAAACATTTAAATATTTTTTTTGCCATGAATTTAAAACATTTTGTATACACATTTACTTGCTATAAACTATGTTTCCTTAAAACAAATATATATAAATTTATTATTTATCATAAAAAAAAGAAGAGGTGACTACTTATGCGAGAAAGAAACTATTTTTAGAAGCATAGTGATTGCAATACAGAAGTTAGTACGTGTTTTTTAAAAATATTATTTGGCACCAAGTGACGTTACCATGAGCAACAGAGAAAACATTGATTGGGTTTCTATTGTCATCCTATGTTCACGTTTTGTAAAGGATTTTTACCAACCACTGCACGTTGCCGTTCGTATCACCGTAGAGGCAAACCAGGGCGTTGCAACACTCAAGCTCAAAAAATCAACAACAAAAAAAGCAAAAAAAACCCCAAACAATAAACATTGGTTTAAATTGTAAAGAAAGAACATAATTCGTTTTATAAATCTTTCTGGAATCTTATCAGTTATACCTAGATATGGTGTTTTCAAGCTGTCCTATAAATTTATCATCAATGTTTTCATATTCGTTTGACACTGCATTCAATCCTTCATATGTTGTTTCTCCTTGAAGATCGGGTCTAAACCTTCGGTACCCATCAATTTCGACTTGATCACCGCCCACACATACAGCGTGTACCGCTAAGATATTTCCGTCCTTAATGTCTTCATAATCATTGTCTTTGTCCTCGTCTTCTTTACACTGCGTGCAATTGTTCAAGCCATTTGTATCTCCTAGAGAAACGACTAACATTTTAAAAAAAATCAAATTCAATAATATGTTATTTCCTTTTTAAAATTAACTTCATTGGGCGTCCATGAATTGCGTCCGCAGAGACTGGTGGGAGTCAGGGAGGGGGGGGGCCTCTTTCATAGGCGGAAAATCGAGGAACGTTTAAATGAAATGGCAGAGAAACGCAAGCTAAGCTACGCTGACTTAGCCCCATAGCATGTATTATTCTATTTGTGAAATTTTGAAACAACTATGAAACTACTAAGAATGTAAAAATACATCTTAGTAAGGGAGATCACTCTAAACATTTGGTGGATGTCTGACAACATATTATCTAAACATTGCGAGCTTTTTGTCAAGTTGGTTTTACTAGAATGATTTAAATCAATAGGCTATCAATATATTATGTGCAAAAAATATTTTTTTAGCATACCCTTTATGTGTAATTACAATCAGCTCTAGAATCCCCCCCCCCCCCAACACCAAAACAAAAGAAATTAAGTTTAATTAATTCATTAAATATTTAAATATTTATTTAACAACCCTTATGACGTGCAATATAATTAATTAAAGTCAAGCCAATATATACGTGTGTATCTTAACTTGCTGCGTACCCCCGATAAAGGCAATCAGTGTATTATAGAGGACATATAATAGACTCCGGGACAGTGGCTTAGGATTTTTTTAAAAAAAGGTGGGACCCAAAGCAGAAATTATTTCTTGATATTGAGATGCGACATTTTCAGAACTCTACAGAAGTTTTCGTAACTGTCTAGCTACACAAAGGCGTCGAAAATAAAACAAAACGTTGCGGTGGTCTTACTTTAAAGCTTAAAGTGTTCAAAAACTTTTAAAGCGAAAACTTTATTTTGGCATCCAATGGGGAGAAATCCATGTTTAAATGAAAGTAAAACAATCAGGAAAAAAAACAACTAAAAAGTTTGTTTTTCTTAAAGAAGTGTGTTTCAAGGTCCTTCGAAAAATAAATTCACATAGTCTGTAAATGATCAATTTGTATTATTTGTTGACATTACGGTTCCCTTCTGAATGACAGCTTACTCACTTCTGACTGATTTAAACCAAATGATAGCTACATCTATTTAATCTTCTTTTCTTTCCACAAAAAATCCTGTAATGACTAGAGTCTTTCTCATGAACTACTTCGTTTTCGCAAACCCTGACACCCACACAATTTTCTCGACCGCGCCTCTCATTGTGTTCAGGAGAGATAAAAATCAATGAAATCTCCTTGTTCGAAGGCACATACATGTTACCTAGTTAAACTTTGGGACTAAATGCATGTGGAAGAAGTCGTTACAAGTGTTACGCACTGACTTATATTGGAAGAAATTAATCCCCTATTTTAATTTTAATTGGCTCGTTGTAAACAGTGCCTAACAAAGGACGATACCATAGAGTCAACAATATTAAAGATACGACACCCAAAAAGTTGCCAGTTACAATTAATAAGATTTATTAAGTCTTAAGATAATTACAAAAGAAAATAAAATATAATTACAATCTTCAACTTACAGTATGGTAGATCTTGTACCGGTACACAGTTAACACATTTAGAATAATGTGCCAATAAATAATGTGAAATAAACACATATGAGCACATAAATACACAAAGAATAAAACACGCCTCTTAAAGTTAACAAAATCTATCTGAGTCACCGTCTCTCCTTCCGTGCCTGTCAATCCCTTATATAGGTCGTGTAAGCCCTGCCTTTCAGAAGACTTAGGGCGTTTCTAGAACAATCACATTCATTCTACAAAATACTATTTGGAACAGATTAATTATTTTTAGTGGTTGGCGGCATAAACACGACAGATCAAACGACTAAGCCACACCCCTCTGTGAACACATCGTCTCATGCGGGGTCAATTAGAGGGCACGCACGAGAAAAATTATGTAAACAAGCTGTTATATAACACAAGATTTGCCCTTTTCTCATTCAAACTGAACAAATTCCCTACTTTAAGATAGTTTTCAGAAGAGGGACGGCTTCCTCTCCAGTAATTTTTTGTTCCCTTTGCCATATGACGTATCTTGGGTAGACTTTACGGCGCCTATCGGACTGATATACTTAACGCCTTTAAATTTTGCACAAGGCAAGCAGTGACCCATCTTTTACAAAATTGAACAAAAGCGACTGTCAACTCCTACACGTCTTCTTGGATTGATTACAATCGTCAGTTCTTTCATACGTTGAAGTGTCGTACTATTCTCACTATCAATTAACAAACTCAACTCCTTTTCATAATAACTATACTTTAATATCTAAGTAAATATAATAAACATCCTATCACTCCAAGGTTCCACTCAAGACAGCCTCACGACTAAAACATACGTCACAATACTGCATAGACAATACGTCACGACTCAGCACAATAATACGTCATAAAGACAATGGCGGGAAGAGCGTTCACTAACTATAATAGTCAAGCGCGGGAAAAGCGTTCAACAACTAATGAACATAATATTGAGTCGCAACAATTTCTAATGAACGCTCATACTCGACAGCGACCACAAGGGTTCCATGAACCTGGCCATCACATCCCTTTCATCCTGTACCAAAAGGCCTGCAAGTTGTAACGCAAAGAAAAAACTGGGACAGTCTTATGAGACCTTGACATCACATGACACAAAATTATGTTCTCCTTCACTTGTTATATATTTTCTTCGCCATCTGTTTGCTACAACCAATTGTAGTGGACGTACTTCCCTGTTTTCAGTGACCTATTATCAGTATTAAGTCTCGTACCTATTAATGGTCTATCACATTTCTCTTGCTGTCCTATCGGATACGCCGTTGCTTCTAAGGGTTTATTTAAATTTTCATATTATTTTTTACTGTTGTTGGTTAACCGAAGCAGGCTTCGTGCCGACACAGTCATTGTTTAGTTGCGTTCTTTTTCAGGTTTTCCCATTCCTTGTTTCACTTATATCATATCTTCCTAAATAACCTTAGTACAGCCCCCCTCCATTTTCCTTCATAGTTATTATCACTGAAGTAGCACATGAGACAGATACGAAATCAGTGTGACATTTAAATGCTATTTGAAACATTACGACATTCAAGCCATTGAATAAATGGCTTTATCCAACCGTGAAGTAATGAATAATTTCATAAAAGAGTATGCATCACTGATTTAGCGTCTCAGATAGAACACGGGATACACATCTGGCATTAGTTACACAGGGGAGACCACACTCAAGTGTCACGGGTATCAAGAATGATTTCCAAGGTGACCTATAAAAATAATCAAGACAAACGAAATCACCCCTTATCCCCCCTCCCAGCCCAGTCCACCCCACCCCACCCCATACACTTTATGTTTGTATAAAGTTCTTGACATTTTGAATGTAATGTTTAATCATCCAAGTCCGTTCTCCATTATATTTTGTATCTCTCACAGCACGCCTTATTAAAACATAAAGAACACACATAATATTTAAACATGTCAATTTAAACAAATTTATTAGTAGCCATTAGATCTTTTATAGCATACTTATAACTATTTTTTTTTTTATAAATCTGTTTAAGCATGCAAAAATCAGTACAACATAATTTTATTATAAAAACAATTTATATTAACACCCCCCTTAAATAACTTAGAGTATGAATTTTATCAAAATATATTTTTGTATCCAATTTAAAGGGTAATTGTTTACTTATTTTTTTTTTTTAAAGTGTGTATACTGAGTTAAAACAAACAAAATTGTCCATTCAAACACACAAACTATGCATTTTATTACCAATAAAAGCAGACATCTTTAATTTACTTAGAAAATTCACGTGACACCGTACTTAACATATTTAAATCATGAAAACTAAACATGCTAACAAATAAAATAATAAAAGAAGAAAAAAGGCTGTATGACGTGTTTGTCTTAGTAAAGAAATAATAAATGATCTTTGTACCATGCGTCTGTACAGTTCGGAGATGTGTTGATGTTGTACCCTCAGTCTGTACAGGACGGGGATATGTTGATGTTGTACCCTCAGTCTGTACAGTTCGGGGATGTGTTGATGTTGTACCATCAGTATAGATTATTTTCATATTTCAAGTGTCGACAATGTAATTTTAAAATCGTGTATATATTCCATATTGAGTAAGGCCTTCCCCGCAGATTATGCTATTAAATATATTCATTATATTCATGTGATGCGTTCTCGGACACTACTTCTCAGATGAGTGCTATTTTTTACATTTCATTTTGTTTTTTTCTGTTGTTTGTTCGCTGACAAAAGGCTACCTGCCGACACGTTCGATGTTTTTTTTCGCTCCGTTTTCAGGTTTAACCTTACTTTGTTTTACTCAATTCATATTGTTCTAATGTGATTCCAGTCTCTCACCTCATTACCCTCCTATGTATCTAGAGGAGATGTGCAATGTTTCAGTGCCTGATATTGATGATGATATTACACTGGTTCCAAGGGCTACTCACCGAGGGTATCCAGGACTGGGTGTTTGAGGGCAGGAGTCAGTAAACCAAAATGATTCAAATGTTGCAGCCTTTACTATTCCTTTTCGAAGCTTGTTACATTCCATGATTTTCTATGGCAGGAATGAGCAGTTCCTGTACTTTGTTCATTTTATTTATTTTTGCAATAGTTAAAATATTTGTGTCACATATTTTGTACTAACAATACTGTCAGGTGATACCAGGTTATTGTAATGTAAATAAAAAAAACAAAACAAAAATCCTTAAAAAATAAACACATATATACATAGTAAGCAATATAGATAACGTATTTCCGAAATCAAAGGAATAATTCGACGGAAAACGACTGTTGAAAAAAGTTAATCATTTGCATGGATACATCTGATTAATATCTCACTAGTACTTCATTTCCCATAAAATCGTGTACGTATACCTTGTAAAAAATAGAGACGATTATATTTTAATATTTGTTGTGTACTATTGGATATTAAACCTTATATCCCCCACTCTATTAGCAACTGTTATATCCGAAAGAATAATTGTCTAGGATGTGTCAGTCTTTAAGGATGAAGTCCATCACCTATTTCAGTGAAACGTGTTTAATTAGCTTTTCGTCAGTGATCAGTCTCCGCAGTTCGGCACATCTGGAAACTTGCTTTTGCCGTGCTTTAATTTTCGTCTTTCCTTTTTTTTTAGATACGAATTTTTGTGACGTCAAATTGCGTTTCAAACATTCAAATATTTCAGAACGTGAAGTAATTCGGCGATTGCTTAGTTTGATCATGTTTGATTTTTTTTACCATCGAAAACGTCTCATTGCAAATTGAGCAAATTCCTATATTCTAATCTCTTATTCCCATATCTTGAAATGTTGTGAAACATATCTTTTCTTCTTCTTCTATATCTTAAGGGCCCACGATCAATGTATTGATCATTTTGGCTCCTATGCATGTAGATGGGATTTGCAATGTTTCTGTTCCTGGTGTTGATGAGGAAATTTCACAGATTTCCAGTGCCACTTTGTGAGGGAATCATGCACTGGTGGTTTGAAGGCTTGAGGCAATAGACACAAATGTGTCTAGTGTTGTCGCCTCAACCGTTCCTTTTGAAAGATTGTTCCAGTCCCTGATTGTCTTGGGCAGGAATGAGCAGCTCCTATACTGGCTTCTTGCTGGTATGAGCCTGAATTGCCTGTCATGGCCTCGTCGCTGTCTATGGGGGAGAGGTACGAGTTTCTGTTTAATACTGGAACAGTGGACCAGCCCATTATTTATCTTGTACATCATGGAGAGCCTGGATTGTCGTCGTCGTTTCTCCAATGGTGACCAGCCTAGTGTTTCTAGCATGCTGCCAACACTAGAGGTATTCCTGTAGCGGTTTAGGACAAAGCGTGCTGCTCGTCGCTGGACCGCCTCCAACCTGTCAATGCTCTTCTGGGTAAATGGGTCCCAGACTGAAGATGCATAATCTAAAATCGGACGGATAAAGGCTTTATATGCTCTTTCTTTCACACAGGAGTTGCCAATCTTTAGATTTCGCCTTAAGAACCCCAAGGCTTGGTTTGCTTGGTTACATACATTGTTAATATGCTCGTCCCAGCGGACCTCTCTTTGAATGGTAACACCCAGGTACTTTACGGAGGAAACTTGCTCAAGAATATGGCCGTGCAGTTTGTATTGGTAGTGTAGAGGAGTACAACTTCTAGAGATTGATAGTGTCTGGCACTTGGCAGGGTGAAATTCCATGTCCCAGCTCATCTCCCACTCAGCTAACAGATTGAGATCCTGTTGTAGCTGGTCCTGGTCAGATCTGTTGGCGATCGTCCTATACACTGCTGTGTCATCTGCAAACAGTCTTGCCTGTGATGTCAGTTTCTCCGGTAGGTCATTAATGTATGCTAGGAACAAACAGGGGCCCAGGACTGATCCCTGGGGGACCCCTGACTTCACATTGACAAAGGAGGAGCTTGTACCGCCCACCACTACTGCTTGGCGTCGGTGGCTGAGGAAGCTAGAGATCCATGTTTTAGTGGTGCCTTGAATCCCATATATCTGGAGTTTGTGTAGAAGCAAACTATGATTCACCCGGTCAAATGCTTTTGCGAAGTCCATTACTAGCACGTCAGTCTGCTTGTGGTTCTCCAGATTGGTCATCAAGTCTTCTACAAATTCGAGAAGCTGGGTCTCACATGACCTATTGACTCGGAAGCCATGTTGACAGTCATTGAGTATATTTTGGCTTTCAAGATGCTTCATGACAGTGCTTACGATTATGTGCTCCAACAGTTTGCAGACCACGCTGGTGAGGGATATCGGACGATAGTTGGCAGGGTCGGAATGCTCCCCTTTCTTGTAAATTGGAGTGACATGCGCTGTTCTCCAGTCTGCTGGAACATTTCCTGTGCATAGTGACGATTGGAAGAGGATTGTCAGTGCAGGAGCGATTTCTTTGGCTAATTCTTTGAGCACTCGTGGTTTAATGTGGTCAGGACCACATGCTTTGTAAGGATTAATGGTATTGAGGAGGGCAAACACACCTTGTTCTGATATCTGGATATCTCCCATGATAGGATAGGCTCTGTTCATCATTTTGGTCTTCAGAAGGAACTCAGTCTCAGAGTACTCTCTACCGTCACCAAAGACCGACTGGAACTGCTGATTGAGTATCTCCGCCTGTGCTTTTGGGTCAGATGTCAATTGGCCATCCCACCTCAAGGGGGAAACTCCAGCGTTTGAGGACTTTTGGTGTTTCACATAGCTCCAGAAGCGCTTGTTCTTGACATCTTTGGTCGCGGTGTCTTCCTCTGAGAAGATGCCGTTCATGTAGTTCCAATACGATCTACGCAATAAGCGTTGAATGGTTCAGCGGAGTCTCAGTACCTCCTCTCTCAGTTCCATCGAGCCATTTTTCTTCATGCGTTTGTATTGGCGGTCTCTCCTGTGGATGAGCCTACGGATTTCAGCCGTGACCCATGGCTGATTTATCCTAGGTTTGGTGATTTGGTGTGGTATAAATTTCTTCACTGCATCAGTGATTGTAGTCTTGAACTTCTCCCACAGCTCGTCTGTTGTCGCTGTACCTTGAATCACCTTCATGTTTGAGCTTAGCTCTGTGGTTGCAATCCTTAGGCCATCCCAGTCTGCCTTGGCATAAATTGGGATTTCTCGAATGATTTGTTTCATTTTTAGTGTGTTGACCTGAAATTCACAATAAGGAATGCTGTGGTCCGAAATCCCGGGGATGACCTCAACTTTTTGGACACGATGTGGACAATTGGTGAGGAGTAGGTCAAGAGTGTTTTCCCCCCTCGTGGGTTCTTTAACCAGCTGTTCCAGACCATGGTTGTTAATTATCTCCATGAATTCTGAGTGTAGAACAGGGTATGGGGACTTGGGCTTCAAGGCAGGAATCTGCCAATTCCAACCAGGAAAGTTAAAATCCCCCCTATAAGGAGAAAAGCGTTTTTTGACTGTGTTGCTCTGTGAAGCGATACCTCGAACCTCCTCAGGCTTGGTTCATCTGCTGTATTTGGTCGATAATAGGCACACACGTAGAGTGTGCGTCTACCCTTTAGTTTCAATTTTACCCACAGGATCTCGCAGTCGTCAACATCGAGTTCTGGAACAGCGTGGCAGTCCAAGTTGTGATGGACTGCAACAAGCACTCCTCCTCCTCTGTCTTTTCTGTCTCGACGAAATACTTTGTATATATCTGGTACAACCTCTGCGTTTGCTATGGAGGGATTCAGCCATGTTTCTGAGCCCAAGATGATGTCGGGTTTTAGGCTGTTAATTAGGTTAGCTATCTCTACTCGCTTACCACTTGCAGACTGGAAGTTTACATTTAATATGCGCAATGGCCTGTGTCTCCATTTGTCTTGTTGACTGCAGCGCATAG
Organism: Lymnaea stagnalis; assembly: GCA_964033795.1. Classification (NCBI taxonomy): domain Eukaryota; kingdom Metazoa; phylum Mollusca; class Gastropoda; family Lymnaeidae; genus Lymnaea; species Lymnaea stagnalis. The sequence goes on along the minus strand of CAXITT010000480.1, from coordinate 96,358 downwards.
GAGTAGAGCAGTGTGGTGGTTGAAAACTTCGAATGTCTCTTGGTGTGGAGATTGAGTGGTTCAGAGAGAAATCTGGGAAGGTAGAGTCCGTCCCTGCACTATGTGGGTCAAACACAGACTGGTTAATCTGGCAGCCGCAGACAGTACAGTGCCATGGCACGTCAGAATTTTTAGCATGTTGGTTGTAATTAGAAATGTCGATGCTTTGGCATTGACGATGGAACCATTGCCCACATTGTTCACAGGCAACGCCTCTCTCCTCCACATGTACAACATGGTCACATGCTCCGCAGATCCATGATGACTGGGATTTGGAACTTGATGGGGTATGCAAGGGAAAACCAGCACTAGTAGTAACGTTCGGTCCAGGGTTGGGTTCAGGAGAGTACGAATTTGCCAGGAGGATGCAGGCCAGATACAATAGTACCAGTTTTTGACGGCCTAAGGGCCTCTGAGTAGAGCATGATCGGGATGCTCTATGTAAAATGTCTATAAACACACAGTGAGCAGTACCAGCTATGCGGAAAACTGTCTTCGTACTGAAGTCCAAATTGTCAAATATAAGGCCTATTTCTGGTCTCTCGGCATCACAGATGAACAATTTATTTACCAGAGCCGTTACCACAATTGTATATAGTGTAATATTGTATTTGAACATACCACAAGTCACTCCGTGTGTTTCAGTCTGAGAGCACACACAGCAATATAGTTTTGCTACGTTTCAAGTAAGACAGGAAGTGGTAACAAAAATGGCGTCGAATATCAACAATGCAGTACAAACCCCGAAATCACATAATTAGCTAAGCATATTGAAGACAGTGACTTTTGGCTCATCCCTTGACCAGCAATGGTGACATTTTAGATTATAAATCACAGTTTGTTGAGGATTTACTTGACTAATAATGTCATAGTCAAAGAAATATTCCTCATCAAAAAAAAACATGTACACTAATCCCATCTAACCGGAAGTTCTTTTGAGGGTCTATTTAATTAAGCACAGTAGCAGCTTTAAATTTTGGTAGCACACGGGGAAGAAGATAAGAACATGTCACTTCCGGAAAGATGTGAAATATCTGGAATTTAAATCTAAGGATTTGGAGCTGTACTTAGAGCTGGAGCTCGGGGCTCTGGGGCGGGTTTTTTTTACCCGGTGCTATAGCTGAGCTGATAATTTTTTGACAGCTTGAATTCAACATTTTTTATGTAATAATTTTTTTAAAGTTTATTTTTTATTTTTAAATTTGTAATTTTAGTTTATTAAAAAAAATAATTAACCTTGTTGCCACATTCTTCCTCGATCAATTGAATGGCCTGTATTTTTCTACCAGGTATATTCCCACCACTCTTCTACTACTACCTGCTATTTTGCAACACTCATCAAAGCTTGTTGACCAAACTTTTACAGGTGTTTTTCCTTACCCTAGTACCAGCTCCGTTTCTCAAATCGTCTACAGCCTTTGCCCAAATATCCTAAAAAAATTATACTTTCTCTTCAACAGCTATGTACCCACGCTATTCCACAGGCTATGTTGACCCAGTCTCATTCCAAATATATGGCCTCAATCTTTTTTATTTGCAGCTATGTTGACCAGCTATAACGCTCCAATCTAATTCCAGATTTTAGGCCCGACTTTCTTAACGCTATGATTCTCAACTCTATTCCAAATTTGATTCTACTTTTTTTTTCCAAATACGATGCCCCACTTATATTCCAGCTTTGTGGTGCCACTCTTTCACAACTGTTAAGCCCAACCACTTACCGATGTTTCTCCACCACTCTTCTATCAGCTATGTTGACCCACTCTTCTCTCAGCTATGTTGACCCACTCTTGCACCACCTATGTTTACCCACGTTTGAACCAGCTATGTTGACCCACTCTTACACCAGCTATGTTGACCCACTCTTACACCAGCTATGTTGACCCACTCTTGCACCAGCTATGTTGACCCCCTCTTGCACGAACTACTGTAATGTAGAACGTGTTTACACCACTTTCCTCGTGCCGTGCACTCTGGTTGACCCCACATGAGACGGCGTTCGCATTGGGCGTGGCCCTATTTTTCCTTTCATCTAGCTATTGTTTTCCACAAACATCAACTAAAAATAACTAATATATTCTAATAGAATTTTGGGGAAACTTGGATAATTTACTAGAAAGATAAACAATGTAGATACATTTCTAGAAACGTTGGTTCTACCGACGCATTGATATAAAAAGGGGGTTCAGAGATTCATCGAGACAGATTGGAAATATATATTTTTATTTTTACGAGACAAGTGTTATTATTCTTTGTATACTTATATGTGTTTATTCGCATTCTTCATTGTTCATTATTAATTAGCACATCGTACTAACTGTGTACCGGTACAAGATCTACCATACTCTGTAAGTTGATGATTTTTAATTATATTTCTATTGTTTTATAATTATACTAATACTTAAATATATTTTATTTATTGTTATTAGCAACTGTTTTGAGTGTCGTTTTGTATGCTATTGTATTTCTCTATGATATCGTCCTTTGTTGTGCACTGTTTGAACGAGCCATAACTTAAAACAAGAGATTAATTTCTCAAAAAAGAAGCCAGTGGCTAACACCCACTCTTCTATCAGATATGTTGACCCACCCTTTCACCGGCTATAGTGACCAAATACTCTACTAGCTATGTTCACTCAGTCTTATTCGGAATATACTACCCAACTCTTCTACCATCTATGATGCCCCACATTTTTAGAGTTATGGATACCCACTCTTATTTCAGCAATAATGCCCCACTTATATTCCACCTATGATGACCCGCACTTATTTCAGTACAGTGCTTCTGTACTTAAGTTACATGATGAAATCCTTGTTAATAACATAGGTAAGATTCAATATTAAGCATTTTTCTTTAAACACTAACCACTCCCTTAACAGGCCCTTAACTAAACATTCAACAGAGCTCAAGGGGGTGTAGCAGTGGAGGAGTTCACAAAGATATTCTTAGTAGATCTGAAGCCAAAGGTGTTTGCTCCCAATCTTAGCTTCAAATCGTGTCAACTTCATGCAGTCGTTACCATCTGGCACTTTATTGTTCAATTTGTCTTCGGTACTTTACCGAGAAAATTTACATACAATTATTTCCTTAAAGCTATATTTTTCATATTTAAAAAAAAAAAAAAATGACTTTTTGCGTTTTTAGTTTTGTAATTTTTTTGGCAACATATATATATTTTTTTTGCAGCCAAAAACATTAAAGTACACTATAACTACATTGCATCAAATTCTTTGAGTAATGAATATACATCATTTATTATTTATACTAAGTTATAACAATTTTCCATTAAAGTTTCATTTCAATGAAAACAAGATAAGTTTTCATAAATCGGTTGAATGGTAAAAAGCATTGAGCTGTTGTCTCACGTATATGGATATATTTTCATACTGAATTTAGTAATATATAACTTTATTATTAATTAAATTACAAGCTGCTGGCGGGTCGGAAAAAGCCTTTGGGCTGGATCCGGTCCGCGGGCTGAAGTTTGCCGACCCCAGTTATATCATCATGAAACTTTTATATACGCTCAAATCACAACAAAGAGCTCAAATATAAGCCATGCAAGGCATTGTACTCTAGTGCGACTTCAACAAACTGAACAAATAATAATGAATGTTCAACTCGGGTTTATCTGTGCGCTCAGCCGAACAACCGAAAAATCCGGGCATACACAACCGGAAAATATCCTGATCCAGCCCATGAAAATGAATCGTGTCAGGGTGTTTAAAAAATTTAAACACATTTATTTAACTCCTTTTTTGTACAATGGAATCCATACATAGCAGCTGCCTTCAATGTCTGATTTTGTACATGTTTATATGAGTTTGGGTTGTGCGTAGTTGGTGCTACAACTGTTTTAACTTTGGTGTACTCATGACCGCTTTCATTTTCCCCCGAAGGTAAAAAAAAATTGCTAGTTTCCATGGATGATTCCTGAATTGTAATTCTTTGATCCCAAACCGGTTACCGGGGAAATTATGCACTACGCACAGCCTTATTGCCAAGCCAGCTTACCACATAACAGCAACCCTGTAGTAATCACAAAGTAAGCTGAACCTCAAAACCGTCTTAAATTATATATAGCCTCTCAAACGCTGGTTTATAATATGATATTACTAATCAGAGCGCTGTTATGGTGCTATACTTTAATTACGTAAGCCTACTGAGAATGCCAGCGATTAATGGAGAAATAAGAGTAACCCAATTTTTAGATGTTTATCAATTTCAAATTATCAGATTTTACCTTTTTCGGGGTTACAAGCATTTCAGTTAGGGAGATCGAGATGTTTACCATAAAATATGATAGTAAAGTAAGTTTATTTGTGTGGTTTTCTTCCAAAGACACAACATAAATATCTCATGTTTTTTTTGTCTAGGTTGTCTTAAAAAACTATAAATAATCTAATTTTTAATTAATAACAACAATAATAATAATCTCAGGTTTTTTTCAAAAATACATTTGCCTAAAATTACGTTATGTTCTCAATGGCGTACGATTTTGTATGCATCTCATTTCTCTTATTTCTCGACAGCCAAAGAGAGTTTCGTAAAGAACCAACACTTGGGGTTTGATCGATTTGCCTTTGCATTACAATATGAGGAAAGAAACTTTGTTAATCAAATCCTTTCTATGGGTCTTTGTATTTTTATTTTAATGCTTACATTCACTCAAAATATGTAATATTTTAAGAGTATGTAAATCTTGAACTATAATGTTTTACATAACAGTTACATAAGTAAACGCTGCGGGTGCATTTCAAGTTAAAGGAACATAATACACACGCACAAAATAGAAACACAATTCTAAACAAAAATATTTTATATTTTGTATATATATATAAATATTCAATTCAACAAAATAAATTTTGGAAACGTTTTTAATTATAATTATTGAAATTTTATGTGGACAACAAAAAAAAAATCGGCAATTCCCGAAAATATGTGTCAGATGATGTGTAGTTTATGGACCGTCTCGGGTCATTCAAATATGCTATGGCCAAGAGTTAGAAAAGAAGGGTCATATGCCAGATGCTTATCTTACAATACTTTTCGATTATTAAGATATGATGCATAAGAAAGTCTGAGAGACTTTTGGCTTTTCTTTGAGTTTTGCCTACGGTAGGACATTTTTAAAAATCATAATCTGTGTGGAAGAGGGTTAAGAATCTCTTTGATGGACCTCATCGTAGTTCTTAAAGGTGGGGTTGGGGGGGTGGGGGTTTTGATTAAATAGCGGTCATCCAGATTTGATCAAAGCAAATACATAGCAAAGAAATATGAATATAGTCAATGAAATTGCGGAATAATAAAGTGACATCTGCCGGAAATGTTTTGAGAACCACAGGTTTAAGTTTTGAAAGAAAAATGTATCGCTCATTGTTTGCTTAAAACCTCGTAATTTTATTTGTTTAAAATATTATCGAATAATAAAGAAAAAATGCTTGATCAATGGTATGAAACACGGAAGGTGACCATTTCATTACAGAAAGGTCGTGTCGACATCCAATCAAGCTGCAATGGCACGACAAACTCTGACTGTAAACGCATTGGATCTAACACTGTCGAAATAACATTCAGTGTGGAGGCGTCCTTAGACTTGAATAGCGCAATAGTACGAGCAGTTTGACTAAATCCAGATTCGAAAATAACACCAAGTGAGGAGCACACCTTCCCTGAGATATCAGGTGAAGTACAAGACAATTTGTCATTTCTAGATTTTAAATCTTAAATATAATTTTCATCATTAAAAATTACTACATTTTGTTGTCAAATATAAAGTAACCGAATAAAGTGGATATAATGATTTGGTCATTGTCACTACATTGTGGAGATTCTTTGTGTCCAGAAATAATTTAAGATCATCAAAATCAGCAAAAATTATCCAAAGAATTAAAAATTAACAGCAATTGTAAATACTGAAGATTATTAAAAATCTTGCTAAGAAGTTTTAGGTTCTTACTAATATATGTATCTTTTGGAGTCTACCAACAGCAGTTATAAGTTGTTACAAATCTATGTATCTTTCAGAGTCTACCAACAGCAGTTATAAGTTGTTACAAATCTATGTATCTTTCAGAGTCTACCAACAGCAGTTATAAGTTGTTACAAATCTATGTATCTTTCAGAGTCTACCAACAGCAGCTATCAGATGTTTTACAATGGACAAGAATTCACAGATGCAAACCTCAGCCATGTGTTTGATGTGAGGGGAAATAACTTAGAGTTTACTTTTCACTGCAAAAGTCAAGCCGATCCATGTTTGATTGTGATGTTGGATGATACGATGAACATTGTCCGTGGAAAAGATGTAGCAGTCTACTCAAGAATATTAAAGAACGAGAAGGAAATTAAGTGACAGTAAAATATGCTGCATGTACCTTGGAGGGACATTATCTTGAGAAAACCCTTACTTTCAAAAAAGGTGAAAGAAATGTTTCATGTGAAAAGATTTACTTTCAATACAGGTCAGAGAAATATTTCTCCCTAAAACCTTTACTTTCAATACAGGTCAGAGAAATGTTTCTCCCTAAAACCTTTACTCTCAATACAGTTCAGAGTGATGTTTCTTTAGAAAACCTGTGCAGGGAATATAATTGGGTCAAAACCTTTGCTTCAAATAGAAGGATAAACTATTAAATAGATATTGTCAAAAGGGAAATTTAACTAGTTATACTTGACACAATCTGAACTGACTTGAATGAACTTTAATTTTTATAGGATATCGCATGTCATAAATTTATTTAAATTTAGTAAAAATATTCCTTAAATTGCTAAAATTTAAATACATATTTATTATAATCGGCATTTGGATACATCTATTTATTTTATAATAATGGCATTTCTCAAATAAGTGTAACAAAATATGGACGTTTAAGCTATCCTTCAGATAGAGAAATTCGTCTTCATCCATTAGATATTAACGAAAATAAACTTTTTTTTTCTTCAAAGTATTTTTTGTTTTGTCTTTTTCAAAGATTTAAAATTGTCTGATGAAATCAGCTTCAATACTGATTTTTATGTTTCCAAACTAATTGGAGTGTCCTCAGCTACAATTCTAGTTATTTTTGCATTGTGGTAAGTTCTGTTGTTAAAACCAATGTTAATTAAAAAGTGGTTCTGATCATTGCTAATAATAATAAAACTTGCAACAATTATCAGCACCTCCGACTTTGTCTAAACGTATCCCATCAATTGACATCGCATTTATTTAAAGTAATTAAATAAAAAATATCGAATTTAGAATCAACATAAAATGTGACGTGTTTTTTTATTAATGGATCTCAAAATGTGCAAATAATGTCATGTTATTGAAAGTCAATATTTGTTGCACTTTTCTCTCTTTCCAAATTTCAAACTCACTGTACTGAAAAATCTGATGTGTTAGTTCAATAATTGACTTAAAATGTATTTTTTTTTAATTTAAGGTGCTCTTCTGTTATGAAGTAGATTTATGAAAGGAAAGAACTCTAAACACTTTTGTTGTATTTCCCTTTAGCTATGTCAATAAAAAGTTCAAGATTTTGAAAACTCCGGTAAGTTAAGAAAAAGTGTAAAGAATCTTATTCATTATATTTTCTTTGTTATGACTTTATACGATTTAAAATAAATATAAAACGGTTCGTTGTAAAAAAATTTTTAAATCGTATCACGAATTATTTAGTGGCAGTGATTCAACTGAGTTATGGTATCATGTCATGTTAAAACAAATAAAACATTAAGCCCAATACCATTTGGGAGGACAGTACTTTTGAGATTGAGGTTATTATTTTTTTTTTTTATCAAAGAAACATTTTTTTTAACATATTAGATAACAGAAAGTAACAATTTCTGCTTTCAATTTCTTTTAAAACAAATAAACTTGTAACAGAGCAGTTCTTAGGAGTTTGTGGGCCCTAAGCATGGAGCGTAGGTTGGGGGCCCCGGAAGGGGGGGTCCGAGGGTGGAGCTCCCTCGAACTGAGGAGAAAACACCACCCACCACTGCGGCACCTCCATTCTGCCTTCATCAATGTTTCCTCTTTGCTCGCGTGTAACCACTAACCCTATTAATAATTCCGCCACTAGAGAAAATGTGTTCTTCTGAAATATATGGACATGCAGGTGGCAGTGGGGCCCTAGGCGGTTGCCTAGTTTGCCTATATGCCTAAGGAGGCACTTATTTCCCCAAAGCTCCCCCCTGCTGCTTCCCTTCCCCTGCCTCCGCATTCAACTCAGAATGATAAATTTCAGGATGAGGAAGGTAACGTGAGTGACACAGACGGCTGCAGTGCCGGTTAAAAGAAAAAAAACTGGGGGATCGAGGGCGCCTCACGGGGGCCCCCTCACGTTCGGGGCCCTACGCGGATGCGTAATTAGCGTATGCCTAAGAACGGGCCTGATCGTAAATATGTCTCTATAATTCAGACATCCTGTCGTCATGTGAAGTTTTTTGCTTCAGGTACCAGCCTAAACAACTCATCTTTCTCTAACATTATTTTTTTCTAAGAACTATTTGTAAGGTGGGTTTATATCGCGCAAATATTCAAGAAAGTTTTATGCGGGAAGTTCTAAGGGTTTCTTCCTTGGTTCATCAGAGCATCTCGTTTATAAAGTCATTAAATTCACTATTGACGCTTATCGACTCTCGAGGCTGATGCACTGTGAGCACTTCCAGCATCATTACACGATCTATGATCCACCCAGGAGATCTACACTCAAGCCATTCTCGAGGCTTATGTTAAACACTTCATACGGCCAGCTGCCCGAATCCCTATTTGAGACAATTGCAATTTGCGACCATTTTAGCGAGAGTGCATTCCCTATACGGGGATGCAATGGTAGCTGTACCCACTATGCCCAGGAAAATGTTACAGAAATAAAATAAAAATATGCGTGCCAGTATCAATATAAATTGAAAGCAATTTAATTTTTAACATGGCATATAATCATGAAACATTTTGAATTGTGCAGAACATGTGTGCAGTGAGACGAAACCATGTAGAACATGATGGAAAGCTACGTGAACTTGATCAGCGTAAGTATTTCTTTTTGTAAGTGGCATTGATTAAGTTAGTTTGTATAAAGTTATTTACATGGTTGGAGTCGCTCAGAAAAATGACAACGATTTAATCTGTCATCACTGTGACAAGGTTGTTAGTGGACAAATGCCGGCACTGATACATTTAAAATGATGAAGAGAACAATATGTAACTAATTGTAACGACATTCATTTTTAAATCTAAAACTCAAGCAATGTTTTTAATTTATCAATCAACACAAAGTGAAAACTAATAGTGGAAAAAAGAATCTATTAGTCCTACTTTCAATAAAGACGCTAACTACAACGATGGCGAATAAATGTGGGTAACGTCTATAAAATTGCGTTACAATATAAAAGATTCCGAAGATTGTCCGGTGGACCAGATTGATTATAAGGGGACCGGCAATACACTTCTCAGTGTTGTTGATATTAATCTGGTAAGATACTTCTCACCGTTGGAGACTTTATCTGGCAACACATTTCTAAGTGTTGGTGACATCTGGTAATACGCTTCTCACAGCTAGTGACATCATTCACTAAACACAAACCATCTAACATTTTAAACTACTGTTATGAAGATATTTCATTTCTTCTTTATCAGTGTGTTCATCAAATACAAGCAGTGAACATCCTATCAAGAGGGAAATGTTTAAAGAAACAGGTAAAATAATGTACAGATTCATTTTTATGACATCTGTAATCCTATTTCAATCTTTGAAACCATTTGGACAATTTCATGCATTTTATCATTTAATTCACTATTAAAGGCATACCTTAAAACGATTTGTCCTCAACCCTGATATTTGCGACAAGGGGGATTGGCCCTCTAATCCCCCCCCCTTAGCAAGGCATTGGCTATATATAGGGATAGGGGTCTCAGTGAATTACTGTGTCCAGGAATTCCGCTGCTTTTAATGACGCCCCTGTATTTTAATGTCATGGTTATGTCTCTTTTGATAATATTTTTATATACAGCGCGGTGAGCCAAGCCCTAGGCTAGGGTACCACGCTATATAAGACCACTTATTATTATTATTATTATACGTTACTAAGCCACGATTGCCTTTGCTCAGTAACTCAAGATCATCGATAATAAAACACCGAAAAAACAAATATAATATGTATTGTATTTTTTTTTTAATTCAGAGATAACAATACATATCTTTGTTAATATTAAAGTTGAAAACATTAGAAAACAGAGACGAGACTCCACATTTCAAGCTCATACTTGTTTGATGTTAGGTGACAAAACAAATTATGATGATTCTCATTTAAATGGTTGCTGTAAATAAAAAAAAGATTGGGTTGGTTTTGTTTGGTAAGGGAATTACACAGATGATCCTATTTTTGTATTGTTGAATTCAACAGTACTACAATTTAGTACACATCTTATTCTAACAGTGATATATTTATCCGTCTGAGTCAATAAAATTTATGATTAAAAATAATTTATATATTTATACTGTGAGAGATCATTGTTAAGATGGACATACCAACAATATATTTCGTTGAATATAAAGTTGCTCGTAACAATGGTGCTGCAGTGTGTTGACAACAAATGCTCAAATTTAATTGTTATCTTCTCTGAGAGTTGGTGAATACATAGTATAGTGCTTCTTATAACTGTTCTAATAACTGTTCTAATAACTGTTCTAATAACTGTTCTAATAACTGTTCTAATAAATTTTCTAAGAACTGTTCTAATAACTGTTCTAATAACTGTTCTAATAACTGTTCTAATAACTGTTCTAATAACTGTTCTAATAACTGTTCTAATAAGACAAGATTATTGACAAGATTATTGACAAGATTATTGACAACTAATAACTGTTCTAATAACTGTTCTAATAACTGTTCTAATAACTGTTCTAATAACTGTTCTAATAACTGTTCTAATAACTGTTCTTATAACTGTTCTTCTAACTGTTCTTATTCCTATAACTGACCTTTTAAATGCTCTTATAACTGTTATCATATCTGTTCATATAACTGTTCTTATTACTTTTCTTATAACTATTCATATAACTGTTATTAATATAAGATTTGTGAGTATCAATCCTTGGAGCTTATTTGGCTTCAAATCTAGTTTAGACTCTAAAAAAAATGATAGTTAAAACAAATAATATAAAGCTAATATGGCCTGTACTAAACTTAATAATCCATGTCTATATTATTACAGTGAATGAAGTAGAGAGCTTGTTTAAGAAAAAACAAAATTAAGATGACGTCATTAATAGTTCACTGTTATGGTGACAGAGAGCAGAGGCGGTGATATCGTGGTAGGCGTGATGTTCCCTGGTGAGACCGAGAAAACGCCCATGGTGATCATTATTGCTGATACAACTGGACGTTACCTCACTGTCGCTGAGGTATTTGTCTAAGTTCATTTTTCTATTTGTAATTTTTTTTCGACAAGTTTTTATTATAACTAGCTTTGATGAGATTCATTGGAATGCCAGATATGAAAACATTTTGGTTACATTGTAACCTAAATAGTGTTTACAAAAATAGATCACAACATTCCTCAAAATTAGAAGATGGTCAAAGATTAGTGGAATATACTTCATTGATCAGCTTGTTAAATTTAATTAATTTTTTAAAATGTTTATCAACCAGGTCAAGAACCAAATATTGGAACACAAATACATACACGACCCTGAGAACTACGAACTTTTCAGTGAGATTGAAACGTGTGACAGAGAGAAACTGGAAGACAACAATAAGATTGATGTCTACATGAAATATCTAACAGAGAATTCCAGCAGCTTGCGTTTGTCCGTCTCGAGTTAAGCCCCATTTCATGACGTTGATACAAGTGCGCATAACATGTCTTGCAGGTGACATGAAGCGTCCAGTATCTATCACACGCGTGTTAAAGATTGATGATACAAAGTCACAGAAGCTAAAGTCATGGCATTGGACTTTTTAACTTAAAGTTATATTTTTTGTCAATTTCAGTTTTAGTTAATTTTTAAAAAAAATGTATGCTTTTAAAGGTGTTTTTAAATGCAAGGCAAATGCTTAAGACTTACTCAATAAGCTACGTCTGTTAAAAAAAAAAAAAAAAAAAAAAAGACAGAGGAGATCTTTTATTGGAAGTGCTATTGTAAATTTGAATAAAAAAATTAATAAATAAGTTGTTAATTGTTTTATTTAACAAAGATGTTTATTGCGCAGTATACATATGTATTTTTTCTTTCTGCCCCCTCCTCCCCCAACCGACTTCTGGTCACATGACTTCTTGATACCGCGCGTCTTTTTACATGACTTCTTGGCACCACAATTATTGCCTCAACACTTCTTGGCACCACAATTATTGCCTCAACACTTCTTGGTACCACAATTATTGCCTCAACACTTCTTGAAACCACAATTATTGCCTCAACACTTCTTGGCACCACAATTATTGCCTCAACACTTCTTGGCACATACTTCTTGTTTCACCTCTTCTTGCCACCACACTTATTGTCTCACCTCTTCTTAGCACCACACTTATTTTCTGTTGAAAAGTGACAAAATACTGAATGTTGCGCATTGTTTTGCACACCAAATTTTGTTGTGTATTGACGTCACGTTGTTATGCAGTCCCTGTCTTCTGTCCATGGTGGTAGAACTCCATGTTGTTTTCTTGAAATTAAACGTTGAACTAACCTTGATGGTTGCTTGTTACATTATCTTCCTTGTAAAGTGGATTAGCAACGTGTATTAGCAACATAGTATTTTCAACAGGTTATGGGCCCAGATAGCGTTATCCTGTGCTAAGCTGTTGCTGATTCGATTTTTGTGTGGTTTGTATTCGGAATCGGTGTTCGCAGAATTACCGGAATGGCAAACATGAGCACAAGCATCATTCCTCTTGTTGGTGCAAATTATTCGACCTGGAAAATTCAATGCCAGATGGCCTTGATGAAGGATGGACTCTGGGGGATTGTTACTGGGTCTGAAATTGCACCTGACGAAGCTGAATCGGAGAAGGTTGCTAAATTTACTGTAAGGAGAGATAGGGCTTTGGCTATCATTGTGTTGGCGTTGGACACTTCATTGTTGTATTTAATCGGGAATCCAGTTGAACCCAAGATTGTCTGGGAAAAACTGAGGGATCAGTTTCAAAAGAAGACATGGGCTAACAGACTGGCGCTGAGAAGGAGATTACTTACAATTAGAATGAATGATGGGGACTCTGTGCATG
>CAXITT010000480.1:71641-82473 GCA_964033795.1 Lymnaea stagnalis | reverse complement strand
AATACAGCAAACGGAGGTAAAGAAACAAGTGAGGAACTGTGGCATAGACGCTACGGACACCTAGGTTTTGAAAATCTCAAGAAGTTGGCTGTGGGAAATCTAGTGGATGGTCTTGAGTATGATGAGCGGTCAAATAGGGAACTGTGTGAACCATGTGCAAAGGGCAAACATCACAGGACCAAGTTTCCGTCAAGTGGAAGGGTAAGAAATGGGATACTTGACCTGGTTCACAGTGATGTCTGCGGGAAGGTCAGCACACAATCACTTGGTGGAGCTCACTATTTCCTTACTTTTATTGACGATTTCAGTCGATACACTTGGGTTTATATCCTTAAGCACAAGGATGAGGTCTTTAAGTGTTTCCTTGAATGGAAAGCAATGGTTGAGAGGTCAACTGGAAAACATCTTAAGGCCCTACGCACCGATAACGGTGGAGAGTTTACTTCAAATGAATTTGAAGGTTATTTAAAGAAAGAGGGGATCCGTCATGAACTGACTGTTCCGAAAACACCAGAACAGAATGGAGTAGCGGAGAGGAAGAACAGGACTATTGTGGAAGCAGCACGTTCCATGTTGGCTGAGGCACAGCTCCCACGAAAATTCTGGGCAGAAGCAGTGTCAACAGCTGTATATCTGCAGAATCGAAGTCCTGTTAACGTTCTTCAAGGTACTACACCATTTGAGGTGTTTACTGGTACGAAACCCAGTGTCGATCACCTGAAAGTGTTTGGATGTGTTGCGTATGCACACATTCCTAAAGACGAAAGACAGAAGTTCGATTCAAAAACACAGAAATGCGTTTTTCTGGGGTACGGAATCGATGTCAAGGGTTATCGCCTATACAATTTGAAAACTAATCGGGTGATTTACAGCAGAGACGTTCTGTTTAATGAAAACAAGTTCGGTCTTGAGAAGGAGGCTGAAATATCTCAGGAATTAACACCTATATTTCTGGAATTCATTGACGACGATGAAGAAGTAGAGAACACGTTCGGTCTTGAGAAGGAGACTGGAATGTCTCAGAAATCAACAACTGTGTTTCGGGAATTCATTGATAATGACGTCGATGAAGAAGTGAATCGTGTTGATGATCCTGATGATGAAGGTGTTGATGAACCAGATGAGGAGCTAGATGTCAGACGATCGGCGAGTGTTAAACGATCGGCGAGAGTTAAACGCCCACCAAATCGATATGGTGAGTGGTTAAACTTGACTCGGGATCTGGAAGAACCCAGTACAGCGAGACAGGCCATGGCGAGTTCAAGAAAACGAAGTCTGGGACTTAGTAGAACTGCCAGAAGGAAGAAAAGCTGTAGGAAGCAAATGGGTGTTTAAGATCAAAGTAAATGCTGAGGGAAAAATTGAGAGACATAAGGCTCGGTTAGTTGCTCAAGGATACTCACAGAAGTATGGATTGGACTATGATTCACAGAAGTATGGATTGGACTATGATGAGACATTCTGTTCAGTTATTAGACCTGAGTCAGTGCGCACAGTCATTGCTATGGCTGCAAAATACAATTTACGGTTGCATCAAATGGACGTGACGACAGCATTTCTGAATGGAGTGTTGGAGGAAGAAGTATTCATGAAACAACCAGAAGGGTTTGTTGAACAAGGAAAGGAAAACCTTGTATGTAAATTGAAGAAAAGTTTATATGGACTAAAACAGTCTCCTCGATGCTGGAACACAGCACTTGACAGTCACCTAAAGGTCATATGTGTTGCAGAAGATCTGAATTTGTCCAGTTGACAAACTTGGAAGAGCCTCTGAATATAGGACTCGGAGATGGACGGAATCTGAAGGCACATGCCTGTGGTGTTGTCAAACTAAGGATGAAGTTGCCTGGTAATAAGCACCAAGAATGCACGCTGCATGATGTGCTTTATGTGCCTGAACTCAGGTGTAATCTGTTCAGTATTGACCACGCAATTGAGGCTGGAAAGAAAGTTTATTTCAATATCAAAGGTTGTGAAATAAAAGATAATAACGGTAAACTTCTTGCAAAGGGAGTGCGGTCACGTGGTTTGTACCATTTGTGTCATTATGCCAATGAACATCGATGTAATACAGCAAACGGAGGTAAAGAAACAAGTGAGGAACTGTGGCATAGACGCTACGGACACCTAGGTTTTGAAAATCTCAAGAAGTTGGCTGTAGGAAATCTAGTGGATGGTCTAGAGTATGATGAGCGGTCAAATAGGGAACTGTGTGAACCATGTGCAAAGGGCAAACATCACAGGACCAAGTTTCCGTCAAGTGGAAGGGTAAGAAATGGGATACTTGACCTGGTTCACAGTGATGTCTGCGGGAAGGTCAGCACACAATCACTTGGTGGAGCTCACTATTTCCTTACTTTTATTGACGATTTCAGTCGATACACTTGGGTTTATATCCTTAAGCACAAGGATGATGTTTTTAAGTGTTTTCTTGAATGGAAAGCAATGGTTGAGAGGTCAACTGGAAAACATCTTAAGGCCCTACGCACCGATAACGGTGGAGAGTTTACTTCAAATGAATTTGAAGGTTATTTAAAGAAAGAGGGGATCCGTCATGAACTGACTGTTCCGAAAACACCAGAACAGAATGGAGTAGCGGAGAGGAAGAACAGGACTATTGTGGAAGCAGCACGTTCCATGCTGGCTGAGGCACAGCTCCCACGAAAATTCTGGGCAGAAGCAGTGTCAACAGCTGTATATCTGCAGAATCGAAGTCCTGTTAACGTTCTTCAAGGTACTACACCATTTGAGGTGTTTACTGGTACGAAACCCAGTGTCGATCACCTGAAAGTGTTTGGATGTGTTGCGTATGCACACATTCCTAAAGACGAAAGACAGAAGTTCGATTCAAAAACACAGAAATGCGTTTTTCTGGGGTACGGAATCGATGTCAAGGGTTATCGCCTATACAATTTGAAAACTAATCGGGTGATTTACAGCAGAGACGTTCTGTTTAATGAAAACAAGTTCGGTCTTGAGAAGGAGGCTGAAATATCTCAGGAATTAACACCTATATTTCTGGAATTCATTGACGACGATGAAGAAGTAGAGAACACGTTCGGTCTTGAGAAGGAGACTGGAATGTCTCAGAAATCAACACCTGTGTTTCGGGAATTCATTGATAATGACGTTGATGAAGAAGTGAATCGTGTTGATGATCCTGATGATGAAGGTGTTGATGAACCAGATGAGGAGCTAGATGTCAGAAGATCAGCGAGAGTTAAACGACCACCAAATCGATATGGTGAGTGGTTAAACTTGACTCGGGATCTGGAAGAACCCAGTACAGCGAGACAGTCCATGGCGAGTTCAAGAAAACGAAGTCTGGGACTTAGTAGAACTGCCAGAAGGAAGAAAAGCTGTAGGAAGCAAATGGGTGTTTAAGATCAAAGTAAATGCTGAGGGAAAAATTGAGAGACATAAGGCTCGGTTAGTTGCTCAAGGATACTCACAGAAGTATGGATTGGACTATGATTCATAGAAGTATGGATTGGACTATGATGAGACATTCTGTTCAGTTATTAGACCTGAGTCAGTGCGCACAGTCATTGCTATGGCTGCAAAATACAATTTACGGTTGCATCAAATGGACGTGACGACAGCCTTTCTGAATGGAGTGTTGGAGGAAGAAGTATTCATGAAACAACCAGAAGGGTTTGTTGAACAAGGAAAGGAAAACCTTGTATGTAAATTGAAGAAAAGTTTATATGGACTAAAACAGTCTCCTCGATGCTGGAACACAGCACTTGACAGTCACCTAAAGGATCTTGGGTTTAAGCAGTCCTCATGTGAACCATGTATGTATACAACTACAGAAGGAGAGATGGTTATCGTTGCAGTCTATGTCGACGATATCTTACTAGCTGCTAGGAACTCTAGGATTTTTGCTAGTGTCAAGTAGGCTATTTCATCAAACTTGGTGAATTGAAGTTTTTTTTGGGTGTTATGTTTACTCAAAAGGAAGATGGTATCTGGCTAGGACAGCCAGGCTATATCAGCAAAGATTCAAGATTCTTAGAGACATGATTGGTGTGAAACCAATGAATTAGCTTTATTTAGTATTTTGAGAAGGAGTGTTGAAAAGTGACAAAATACTGAATGTTGCGCATTGTTTTGCACACCAAATTTTGTTGTGTATTGACGTCACGTTGTTATGCAGTCCCTGTCTTCTGTCCATGGTGGTAGAACTCCATGTTGTTTTCTTGAAATTAAACGTTGAACTAACCTTGATGGTTGCTTGTTACATTATCTTCCTTGTAAAGTGGATTAGCAACGTGTATTAGCAACATAGTATTTTCAACATTTTCTTACCTCTTTTTGGAACCACGTTTCTTGTGTCACCACGTCTTGACACCACACTTCTTGCCTCACCACTTCTTGGTACAACATTTCTTGTCTCGCAACTTTTTGGACCCACCCAGAAAGTGCAGACATTCACAAACACATGGCTTAGAAAGATACTGAAAATCAAATGGCACAATACTATCAACAACAATGATCTACTAGAGAGGACATACCAAGTGGCCATTGATGAAGAAATCATAAAGCAAAGACGGAGATGGATATGGCATTCGCTCCGAAAACCCCCAGACAGCACCACCAGGCAATTCCTAACATGGAACCAACAGGGAAAAAGAAAGAGTGAATGCCTAAAAATTCATGGACATGCGAGCTAGAGGCAGACATGCAAAATATGGGGTACACCTGGAAGCAATTGGAAAGGAAAACACAGGACCGTGATGAGTGGAAAATTCTTGTAGACGGCTATGCCCAAGATGGGGCAGAAAGCCATATGTCAAGTCAAGTTATGTTCTCATCATTCGTTTGTACTACATTTCTTGTCACATGAATTCTTTGCACCACACATCAAGCCACATCACTTCATGGCACTACACTTCTGGTGCCCATTACTACTTCCGTCCCCCTTATTGTGGTACTTTTGCATTTTCGGCCCAACAATTCTGGCTGTAGTGCCTCTCGGGAAACAATTTTCTTGTCCTTACAAAATTGGTCCTTTCAATTTTTAGCCCCAAAATTCGGTTCACATCGTGTTTTGGCCTCACACGTCTGGTCGAAGGTCTAGATAAATGGAAACTGTTTAGAGATCTAGAGTAAATCTCTATCTGATTAAATTATTTGATTACTTGATTGGATTATAACTCTTTCTTCGTCATTGCGTCTCCCCTTCTGGTTGTCTAAAAAAAAAAAAATCATCAAAACGAATAAGGCAAATAGATCGAATGAACACATCGTGCTACTTTTTTCACGCACCCACAGCCTGATCAAACTACCTCAAAGATGTCTGTGATAAAACCATTTAAAATTTATCAAACACTCAACTTGTCAGTCTAAATAATCTATTTTTGAAATGGGTTTAACTTAGCGGTGAATAACAACTAGTCTATAAGTTATGTGTCCTTATAGTAATAGCTGACTTAACAATTTTTTTTTTTTTTTTTTTTTTTTTTTTTTTTTTGCCACCGGCTCAATTTTTCTTATTTCATTTAATCAACTTTTTTTTTTCTTTTTTTTTTTTTTTTTTTTTTTTTTTTTTTTTTTTGCAAACGGCTAAAATTTGCAAATTAAAATTAAGAAAAATTCTTTTTAAATTATTTTTTTTTCTATCCGTATGCATATTAAATAAAATAATTACATTCAGACGTAATGAATTTTGTAACACATACAATTTTCAACTCGTATCAGTTATGGTTTGGTATATGTATTTTCTTTTTCATTTTGCCAAATTCTTTGGGATTTCCCGAATTTATTTTTTTTCCATAAAAAAATATGAGATAAAACCAATCAACCGTAAAGGGGCTACAAATTCACGGCGGTAAACCCAAGTCATGACGTTTATCCCACGGTTGAAGCAACGAATCAAAGGCCGCTTTGGAGAGTGGCTACAATGTACTTGGCTTTTATAATGATCTGGCTATTATTATTTTATACATTATTTAAAAAAAGATATATATTTAGTTAAGACAATGAAGTAATTTGAACATTAATATTGTGATTTAAGGGTGGTTCTTGAATTTGCCACCCCTATTTCACAAATATGTATTTGAATACAGAATACACCTAACACAATATATATATATATATATATATATATATATATATATATA
Source organism: Lymnaea stagnalis (assembly GCA_964033795.1). Classification (NCBI taxonomy): domain Eukaryota; kingdom Metazoa; phylum Mollusca; class Gastropoda; family Lymnaeidae; genus Lymnaea; species Lymnaea stagnalis. Next base: position 76,348 of record CAXITT010000480.1, on the reverse strand, counting down.
TATAATAAAAAAATATATATATATATATATATATATATATATATATAAGTTTAATTTTATATATATATATATATATATATATATATATATATATATATATATATATATATATATATATATATATATATATATATATATATATATATATATATATATATATATATATATATATATATATATAATAAAATAATATATATATAAGTATATATATAAGTATATATATAAGTTTAAGTTTATATATATATATATAAATATAAAGTATAAGAGATAGCCTGAACAAATATTAGCCCCCAAATAGTGTCCCATAAGGTCGACCGCCTCCTTTGCACCCTCTGCAAATGAAATGTTAAGGAAATAAAAGTTTACATAACTGTTATTTTGGAAACACCATTTCATTTATCTTTTTAAAGTAATTAAGTATATCATTCTAAAACAAAGGTCAATTTTTATTACTAAATTTATTTCATGTTTAAATAATGTTTTTTTGCATAACATAGACACATTGAAGGTAAGTCAAAGTTTTCAAACATAAAATTAAAAAAATATGTCTTTCAAACAAATGTTTGTTAATACTTCTGGCAAGTGTTTAATCTCCTACAGCTTGTCTTGAAATCATTTTTTATTCAAAAATATTTTAAGATTTCTAATTATTTCAATCCTAGTTAAAAAGGCATAAATCTGCGAAGGAGACTTGAGTGCGTAGCGTTCAAAGTAGATTTAACATAAACGTATTAAATTTACCCCTGCAGTAAACGTATGGTTTAACAAGAGTTATACAGTTCATTACTTTGTTATTTGATGGCATACTAAGTTATAGTTCAAAGACCTTCGTTAAATGCCGTTGGAGGTAAATATGTAGTATGCTTATGATGTATTGTGTGGCCTAATTACATTATTAAAAATTGATATTGTGTAACTTAAACTTGCATACAGCCTACAATCTACTGATTTTTTAAAATGTATATTATAATTATTATACATGACTACTACTGTTATAGTATAAATTATATTTTGTTGAGTTTTTTCGTGTAAATTTCAAATTGACATATTATTTAGGCCAAGTATGTTGATTATTATTCAAAATAATGCATCATTAAAAAAAAAACACAACAACTAAACGTTCTACTTGAACTGGGCCTAAGTATTGGCGCATCATATCTAACTGACTGGGTATAAGTATAAGTATAAAATATAAAGTTAGTATTTTTTTGTCAATGTATTTATTGTGTTATATTTGGTGTTTAAAAGCACGATAGGAAGAATGTCATAGTTTAGAGTCTGTACTTGATACATACAATATCTGAAATGTGTGATTGTGATAAAATAGATTTTCGCATCAAAAAGGCCTACATTAAAAAACATATAATATATATATATATATGGCCTACTTAGCATTAGATCTTTATAATCTTTTAATTTTAATGTTAAGTTTTGTTAATTTTTTTTCAGATGGCTTCCTTTGGTATGTTCATTTAAGTCAGTCTGGATGCACAGATTTACTTCTCTGTGGAATTTTTTTAAGAGTTTAGATTAAATTCAAACTAAATTAATGATTTATTTTAAGAATGACATAACAGTTTAAATTAAAAGAAAAGAAACACACATTTTTGCTCCTCAAAATAATGAGAGTTACCTCAACTTAATGACTTTTTTACTTTTCAAACATATATCTACACAATTAGCATCTAAAGCAACATCAAATAAATCTTCAACTTTAAGAAATTCATTTAATGAATGAATATTTATCTTTAAGTAGGACCAGTAGGTCATTTCATGAATGAACATTCAAATTTATAATTTATTTTCTTCCAGAGGCTTGTGGTGGCAGCTTTATAAAGAAAGTACTTTTTCCAGGGGAGCCGAATACGAAAGAAACTAGAGTCGATATAACAGATGTGCATGGTGATGATCTCACTGTAGCTCATGTTATATACAGTTTGTTTTGTTACTATGTCTATACCAGTTTATACCTGACAATTTCAACCTTTCAAGATTACATGATCAGTTAAAATTTCTGGCACTTAGGCTTGCAAGTTAAAATATTAGTTTTTTTATCCCCATAAAGAATTCCATATAAAAAATATGATTTGATGACAAATTAATAAATAGTGGAGAAAATATATTTAGGCTTAAAAAAACAAAAGAAAAAAATTATCTTGTTCCACTATTTATTTTACTTTTTTTTACAGGACTTGAATGCAGTTCCTCATATTTTACCCTAAAGACAAATTGCTTACTCAGCAACAAAATTTTGTTATTGATATTAATGGCTTATATTTTATACATGATTGAACAAGTTGATTTATTAAATTAGTCATTTGAGCTACTGTATGAAATATAGATATTTAAAAGTTAATTTTTCAAGATGCTTTAGCAGATTTCTTATTATTTTTAAGGACAATATGATGAAAATGATTTTATTAATTAGTCCAGTAGGAGAGATGATGTACAAACAAAAAGAGAAAAAATTGATTTTTTTTAAACAGGTCAAGAGACAACTCCTGCTGCAAAAGAATATTACCTGCTCTGATCAATACAATCTCGTTGGTCATGATATTTCTAAATTATTATTATGAGGGATGAGAGTTTAATTACAGAGAAAGAAAATTTAAGTTGTCTGCAAAAAGAAAATGTACATTTGTCCTTAGTTCCTAAACCTTAAATTTAAAGAATGGTATTACCATTGACACTCTTGTTAAATTAAACTTGCAATTTAGTTTTGTTTGATGTTTCAACACTTCTTAAACAGATATTTTGTTAGGCAGCAAATAATTTACAAATTCTAGGCCTACATGTAAAAATCCATGTTACACTCAAACAAATGACTAAACAAAGAAAACAACACAACCAGTCATATGGAAACTTATTCAATGAAGTGAGGAAATGTTGCTTAAGGAGAATAATACATAAACACATGCCTGCAAAGTTCTTATTAATTACATAAACATTGCCATACAAATGTTCTCTTTAAATATTTAAATTGAGGGGAAAATAATATATTCGTCGGAAATTTTATATCATTTAGGTATTAAAGATATTTTTTTATATTATAATCACCCTAACTTTAGGTAGAAAAAAAAGTTTACTAACTCTCTGTGTTTTCTGTAAGATCCTAAGAAGAAATAAGTTTTGAAAATGCTAATGAACCAAGAAATGTGTAATATAAATATTTTTATTTTCCTTCCATTTACATTTTTAATCTGCAGTATATATAAATATTATGTCAACCATAATATAAATTCATCCATTTCTTTGTTCTGTACTAATTAAGCCATTAACCGAGGCATCTTAACTTTGTAGCTAGTACATCAATTGAAGTGGTACTATGATGTTTCACTTGCACACATTGGGTGTATGAATCTTACTAAGCTTTCCCCCCTCGATTAAGCCATCTTTTATATTAAATTACTTTAACTCCGTATCTGGAATATTGTTTGATGAAGTTTTGTTCAAACAGAAATTTATTAGCATGATAATGGAATTTTGTTTAAAAATAAAATTTGTTCTATGGAGATTTCTTTCTTATTAAAAACAATTCTTTTTTGATGGAGAAATGGGGGAAAATGGGCATTTTTTAAAAAATGTATGCTTATTTTTGGCTATTATTTCATTTTATACAAACTTCCATCCAAACAACTTTCCAACAAACAATTTCAATGAAACAATTTTCTTTTGAACAAATTTCCAGTAATCGTAAATCTAAGGCTCTATGGTAAAAAGTGATTTTTGAAATGTTTGAATGATCATATTATTGCAGAATTAGATGTCTCTTAGTGCACAGTATCTTAAGTTCAAGTATACAATTAAAGTTTACAATATCACAATAAAATAAGAAATGGAAGATATAAAGATTTTTTTTTTGCTTTCTGATATTGATATCACATGAAATACATCTGATATGAAAACTAGCCTATGCCAAATTATTTTTGACCTGTATATGTAAAACTTAACTTACATCCTTTCATCTTAATACTTAATAAATATAATATTTACAATATTATCTGCCAGGAAATATGAAATGGTTCGTGTCATACTAATTAGCCAGTATATGGCCCAAGACAAATAAACTGGTTTGGTCATCTGGTCAGAATGTCTGTGAAAAAACCTGCTATACCAGCTTGCAATAGCAGGACCTCTGGTGTCAGGGCCAGAGGGAGACAACGCCGTCAGCAGATTGTCTGTGCTTTAAGGACACCACATGACAAAACGTCACAACACGAGCCTCCAGAAGGCCTCGCATTTTACGACTAATGGCCGACATAATCTCCATACGACACCTCACGGGAAAGTCGGACAGAAGAAGATGTTGTAAAATTTACACCAGAACTGTTCCAAATTAAATCATTTTAAAATTATTTTTCTAAAACATACAAAGCTAGTGGCTTGGGAAGGTGGGCACAAGGGGCAGGGGGCTGACTTGGAAAGATGGGCACAAGGGGCAGGAGGCTGACTTGGGAAGGTGGGCACAAGGGGCAGGGGGCTGACTTGGGAAGGTGGGCACAAGGGGCAGGGGGCTGACTTGGGAAGGTGGGCACAAGGGGTAGGGAGCTGACTTGGGAAGGTGGGCACAAGAGGCTGGGGGTGGCTTGGGAAGGTGGGCACAAGGGGCTGGGGGTGGTTTGGGAAGGTGGGCACAAGGGGCTGGGGGTGGCTTGGGAAGGTGGGCACAAGGGGCTGGGGGTGGCTTAGGAAGGTGGGCACAAGGGG
>CAXITT010000480.1:16602-70280 GCA_964033795.1 Lymnaea stagnalis | reverse complement strand
GGCACAAGGGGCTGGGGGTGGCTTAGGAAGGTGGGCACAAGGGGTGGGGGCTGACTTGGGAAGGTGGGCACAAGGGGCTGGGGGTGGCTTAGGAAGGTGGACACAAGGGGGTGGGGGCTGACTTGGGAAGGTGGGCACAAGGGGCTGGGGTTGGCTTAGGAAGGTGGGCACAAGGGGCATGGCGGCGGTCAACCCAGTGCGGAACTTAATATTTGTAAATTAAGCGGCTATGAATGTAGAGTTAATTTCTTGGAAAGGGGCGGCAAAAAGCATTGCCCGCCCCGACCAGCATCAAACCATGCACAACTCCACATGTTTTGTCTTTTCATACAATTAAAACAAACAAACACAGAAAGAACTAGGATTAAAGTATACCATACAACATATGTTGTTATTGGTTTGATTTTTATTTTGTTACTTATTTAACACTTTGCATATTTAAGGTCCAAATAAGTTGTAAGTCTCACTGCCTCACTTTTTTAAAATGTAGAAACTTATCAAAGATGTCTTAAAAGTCAGGTGTATTTTGTGGAGTTTTACTTTTGGGTCGAAGTTATATAAAATATTACACAATTTTGAAAAAAACGTTAAACATAACAATGGTTGTTACGGAAAAGAAGAGTAAACAGCAAACAGAGTTAGACAACAGGAAGGTAAACTTTGCTGATGGTATTGAGAGTAAACAGGTAGTCAATTCGAAATGCTTGTGGACGCGTTTACAGACATGCAAAAAAAAAAAAAAAACCTATAAAAAAAAAATAGATTCATGAATAAAAACGTGCTTTCACGCAGTGAGAAGGACGTGAAACAATGTGTCAAATTTGAACAATTTTTCTAACCACAGTTTTGTAAAAAAAAAAATATTGTATTAATGCACATTATGTTTCTGAATGGAATATATAATGTTTTCTTTTTCAAGTTCGTCTCATCAACATTGACCACTAATTTTCATATTTTAAACCCTCTAAATCAGGTAACTGTTAAACCTATGACTTCATTCAACTACAACACTGTAAATTAGCATTTTATGTTGGTTGTAGATCATATAGCATGTTGGAATTTATTCATAAAGGCAAGTCATAGGCAAAGTCACACCAATTCTAGGTGTTGCCAGATTTCAAAGTAGGTATATTATTATTTTTGTTTAAAACATTGATTAATATATCAATAATTCTACAATTATTTACATCATTCACTGTACCATTCAATACATAACAAATCATTTTTAAACAGATTCTACAATATTTACGTTTGTGTAACCCACTGCGCAACAGTTTCATATTTTGGGTACTCTACATGTAATCCAATTTCAGTGATATCGTCTTGAGATTTTTCACCAACTATTCTGTAGCCATTGCAACGTTGATAATCTGCAAGTTCAGCGTCTGTGGGTTCATGATTGATCTCATCATAGTAGTTGTCTGGTCTCTTGTTTTCTGTAAACATAGCCAAAATTTGAATTATTTATTTATTAAAAAAAATAAATTTAAAGGCTTCATGGAAAGTGGATAGGGCAGATATATATTTGACTGGTTTATAATCAGTTACAGCCGTTGTGGAAATCAAATAATTTAACGACTGATTCACTGCCAAAATGAAAATTGGATGTGCAAAAACTAGATTTTATAAGATGTGCAAAAAATTAGATTATAAAAGACGTGATAAAACTATATTATATAAGATGTAAAAACTAGATTATATAAGATGTGCAAAAACTAGATTTTAAAAGACGTGATAAAACTATATTATATAAGATGTGCACAAACTAGATTATATATGATGTGCACAAAATAGATTATATAAGATGTGTACAGACAAGTTTATGTAAAATGTTCACAATCTAGATTTTATTAGATGTACCGGTACACAGACTAGATTATATTAGATGTACAAAAACTAGTTTATATAAGATGTGCACAATCTAGATTGTATAAGATGTTTCAAACTATATTACATAAGATATGCACAAACTAGATTATATAAGATGTGCACAAACTAAATTACATAAAATGTGCAAAACTATATTATATTTTACCAAAGACTTTTTAAAATAAAGTATTAAAAAATTAACTAAAGGTCTACCTCAGCAAAGGACATTCAATTGGTTATAATCCCTTGACTTAAGTAACAAACAAAAAAAAAAAGTATATATAATTGTATATTTATAAAATATTAACGCAGAAAATAAGTGACTTATTTATGTAAAATAATAAACACATTGAAAATATCAAATAATTATGAAGATACAAATACTTTTTAACAAAGACTTTTTAAAATAAATTATTAAAAAATTAACTAAAGGTCTACCTCAGCAAAGGACATTAAATTGGTTATAATCCCTTGACTTAAGTAAAAAAAAAAAAAAAAAAAAAAAAGTATATATAATTGTATATTTATAAAATATTAACGCAGAAAATAAGTGACTTATTTATGTAAAATAATAAACACATTGAAAATATCAAATAATTATGAAGATACAAATACATACTTTTTACATTGAAATACTATTTACCTATTTGTTTACACCACCAAATTCCAAGAAACATCACGAAGGCTAGAACGTTACCCACAACAACATATACGTAGATCCAGAGGTTAAGAGATGAATTCATTGACGTGTCCCCACCTATGCCAGTGTGATCTAGAAAATCAGAGACATTTGTTGTAGATAACAGCTAACGAAGATAATGTATTGGTGTAAATGAATAGCTACGGCTACAGCTAACGAAGATAATGCATTGGTGTAAATGAATAGCTACGGCTACAGCTAATGAAGATAATGCATTGGTGTAAATGAATAGCTACGGCTACAGCTAACGAAGATAATGCATTGGTGTAAATGAATAGCTACGGCTACAGCTAATGAAGATAATGCATTGGTGTAAATGAATAGCTACGGCTACAGCTAATGAAGATAATGCATTGGTTTAAATGAATAGCTACGGCTACAGCTAATGAAGATAATGCATTGGTGTAAATGAATAGCTACGGCTAACGAATATCATCGATACCCTTTAAAAAGCTTTTTAAGTAACCAATGAACAAATTTGATAACGACTTCAAATTAATACTTCAGGGGACAATCCAGACGTTAAATTATTCATTGAAGGGTAGTGTCGCGGGCAAGCTTCTTGATCTTTCACTATTTTTTATTGGTGAACGGAGACAAATATCTAACGCCTGTTCTTGTAACATTTCAACAATTACAACGAAGAAAGAACAAACATAAGCATTAACAACGACAGAACATAGTAAGTTAAACTATGATTTCAACACGGAAACATGACTTATTATTAGATTTCTGTGCGATCACTAAACTTTGCTATTTTGTTTATGATTTTAATAATTGAAATAAACATTTGTTCTCTGTAAAATCTAAAACTTCCACAACATTAAGCCATAATTTTCTTCGCAATAAAATTATGTTTTATTATCTTTAAACATTTTATTTATGCTTATGTATTATGTTTCGTCATTTAATAATTTAGATGATGTTACAACAGACATATGTAACTATCTACTCACCTATGTTGATAAAAAATGATTCGTTGCCACCAAATTGTTTGTCGCTGTCATCACCAGTGACATTTGGATACATGGTGACTAGTATCTCATTTTTCCCCTGTCTCAGATCACGTCTGGTTATATTAAACTCACACGAGGACCAGTGGAGGGTATTATCATCCAGAATGTCGTTGCCACCATCATCCTTCGAGACATTTAAAACCATCTGCCATGCCTGTAAAGCATTTCGTTACGGTCAGTGGTTGACATTTAAATTTTGAAAAAAAAATTGAAAGACATTGATATAATAAAATTTAAAAATTTAATAAATACAAAAAAATTATAGGCTCTTTCTAGATACACATTTTTTAAATATTTATTTCAAATAAAATTAGGACACAACGATAATTAATGTCAGATCAGTTATTTTCCATTTAATTTTTTCAATGCACTTAAACAAGTAAAATGTAGGCCTACATGTAATGGAATATTTATTTCCCAAAATTTCATTTTAAAAAAATATTCACACAATTAATATCGCTAGCAAGTTTATTTGATCAAACCAGCTAAACAAATTTAGCCATATAATACCACTGTTTTATTGCACAATAGTCTGCATATATATTGAAATATAATTAAACTACTTGATTATGATAAAGAGCAGACGTCTAGAAATAACAGAAACTTTTTTTGCTAAGTGGATTAATTAGAATAAAAAAGTAGAATGTAATAACGGTATACTGTCCCGTGACATTGGAAGTGTTTTAATTAATGTAAACATACAAAATAAAATGTTTCGTATTGTTGAAAAATAATAATGCACCGCACAAGAATTTCTCCTTTAAAATTTTTTTTTGTATTATTAATGTAACAATGTCTAAGAAAATAAAAAAAGAAAACAAATAACAAAACAACAATGACAAAGCAACAAGGACAAAACAACAATGACAAAACAACCACGACAAAACAACAACGACAAAATAACAACGACAAAACAACAACGACAAAACAACCACGACAAAACAACCACGACAAAACAACAATGACAAAACAACAATGACAAAACAACCACGACAAAACAACAATGACAAAACAACAATGACAAAATAACAATGACAAAACAACAACGACAAAACAACCACGACAAAACAACAATGACAAAATAACAATGACAAAACAACAACGACAAAACAACCACGACAAAACAACCACGACAAAACAACAATGACAAAACAACAATGACAAAACAACAATGACAAAACAACAATGACAAAATAACAATGACAAAACAACAACGACAAAACAACCACGACAAAACAACCACGACAAAACAACAATGACAAAACAACAATGACAAAACAACAATGACAAAACAACAATGACAAAACAACAATGACAAAATAACAATGACAAAACAACAACGACAAAACAACCACGACAAAACAACAATGACAAAACAACAATGACAAAATAACAATGACAAAACAACAACGACAAAACAACCACGACAAAACAACAACGACAAAACAACCACGACAAAACAACAACGACAAAACAACCACGACAAAACAACAATGACAAAACAACAATGACAAAATAACAATGACAAAACAACAACGACAAAACAACCACGACAAAACAACAATGACAAAATAACAATGACAAAACAACAACGACAAAACAACCACGACAAAACAACCACGACAAAACAACCACGACAAAACAACAATGACAAAACAACAATGACAAAATAACAATGATAAAACAACAATGACAAAACAACAATGACAAAACAACAATGACAAAACAACAATGACAAAATAACAATGACAAAACAACAATGACAAAACATTAAAAACAAAAAAAATTAGAATTAAAGAATTTCAAATAGAGGAAACAATTGAATGCAACAAAATATTTTGTTAAAATCACTTATTTAATAAGGCAGTTCTATCACAGGCAAATAAATTAGCTTGAATAAATAACTAACTTTATTTAAATTTACTTCACAGAGCCCAAAGGGAATTATTCCGTCAATTCTACACGTCACAGTAAATATATCATCATTTTCGTCCTTTGTACAATTCAAGATGTGTGACCTGCCTATAATTAAATTGACATTTAGGGGGATAAGAAAATGATATTTTTAACTTTTTTAAATTGCTCATTTACAAAAAATATAAAAAAAGTCTCCACTTATATTTTTTAATTTTTATTGGTGATATCTATTTTGGATACTCCCTTTATATCTGAGTACGTAAGTATTTACAGGGGCGTAGCTAGGGTTGGTGTCACCCGGTGCGGTAAACTCATGGTGTCTGCCCCTCCACGACTTCCACCGTTGATTTCTTCTGGTTAAATATGTCCACAGTATAACAATTACAAGAACAAAAACAAATTAATTAAATGTCTGGATGTAAATGTACTTGATAGCTATAACACCGTTAAGTTATAGTTATTTTTCATTAAATTTTCTTTATTTTAAGTAAATTTTTCTTTACTGTTCCTCAAAGCTGCAAATCTTTCAATCACTTGATCAAAATCAATATCCTTTACCGATACCACTTTCAGTTGATAGCAGAGTTAGATCAGAAAGCCTTGACTATCTCATGGTTGATCGTAAATAGTTCTTGAAAGACTTAGTGTTGAAAAGCTCCACTCACATGAAGCCACAGACACACAGATCTTAAGAAACAATTGAAGGCTTAGCGAGAGTATTGTAAGAGACTCTAGGAAGTCCCATTCAAATATGAATTTCAAAACATCAAATACTGACCAGTCTATGATTGTGAAGTTCAATATCAGCTGCCTTTAGATGACTTCTAAGCCTTGGTATTTCTTTTAAAAAGTTCATCTTCTGATAACTCATCATTACAAGAGGTTAATTTTTTGGAGTGGACTCCAATAACTATTCTTCACATGTTGATAGTAGACTCTTGGGTTCAACAGTCCCAAAAATATCTGCTACTTATTTATCACTGATGATCTGATCTGGAGTTTAGAATGAAAGTGATCAATGCACTCCAGCATCTCCTTATTGTCTTTTTCTCGCAGAGAGAATCCAGCATCTGTTAATTGTTCTCCTGTCATTCTCTTCTTAAACCTTTATCTTCTCTCTATCGCTATTCCATATTGGTCTGATTTAACAAGTGCATTTTCAATAACATGTTCCACCACGTGACAGCGCTTCTTGTGCAGAAACAATTTTAAGGCCTGTAGGTCTGTCACCACTTTATCAAGAGTAAATTTATTGCTTTGTAAGAATACATTTCTTAAAAGTAGGTCAGCTCAAAGGTAAAGGTAGCAAATGAACCAAAATCCCAGACAGTATGTAAAAGACGTTGTTCTGTATCACAATGTGCTCAAATGTTAAGGGGCGACGCTAGTTACGAATCGACGAACATATTAATTTTTCAATGTTTATGGATTTTGATATATTTTGTGCATAAAAAAAAAATAAAAATAAATTACATATTAAAAGATGTTACAACATTTTGTAAAATATTATTTCTCCAACCAAATAAATGGATAAAAAGTGACGTTAAAAATTTTAAAAGTTTTTTTTTATTCTTTCCAGTCGTGGAATTAGAATCGCCACATCCCATCGTAGTTGGTATCAATGGAAAGCTTAATTTCTCAGAATATTGATAAATATAGATCCCCGTCACTTTCGAAAGTTACCAAACACTTCCATTTGCATTGAATCATCGACAAAAAGTTTTTTAATGACCTAATTACAGGGTCACCTCATTTCTGACGTATCTCCTTTGAACTATTAATAAAGCTTGCTTTTGGATTTGTTACATGTGGGGAAATTTAAGTGCGCTCGGTTATCCTTTCATGAAATTCGGTTAGACCGACAGTGTTTGCTCTGTAATAATGCAATTGTTCAATTTGTTGTCAACCCTAAGATGGAGTAGCCGAGTGCGGTCCGCACATCCCTTAGCTACGCCACTGAAAATATACGTAATTCTTCGTACATAAACATAAATGAGCCTTCCAATTTTACGTTTTAGACACATACTTACTTATCTTTATAGGGGAGTAGAAAATCTTTGCAATTATCATTCCTAAAGTATTGTTTGCTACGCAGTAAAAACCTGGAAATAATTATGACAGAATTGACAGTAGTCCAAATTTAATTGTTTTGTTTCATTCGTCCATCATAGCGTTTCGAATCTAATGTTTAGCTGAAAACAGAGCTGTTATGTATATCTCCTTTCTTTGGTTTGATGAGAAACAATTTTACATTAACCACATGGTCATAATTATTTAATCCTACTTAGAAGTCTGACGGACCAATCAATCCCCTTTGATAAAAATTGAAATTTTTAAGCAGATCAACATTAAACTAGCTTCATAATAACATGTAACATAATATCATAGGATCAATGTTCAAAGAAAAAAGCGTCAAGAAATATTACATTAAGAAATGGCGTTAGCGTGTCGTTGAGCTTGCGCTCTTTATGCCCTCCCCCCAAAAAAACCCTCCCCAACCCGGTATCGGGCCGCGGAGCGGCACATCGGGATTGTCGCTTTTTCAGGACAGCCCCCACCCGAGTCTGCTCGACCAGGTCTCTGCCGGGGCCGTCCTAACCCAAAGACACCCGGTCGGTCCAACACTGTGTTTGTACACAGTGCACTCGATCGACTTTCTCAGGAGTCGGTATGGACACATTTACGTCCTAATATCTTCCCCCACCCATCCCGGGGAAGCTTTAGACGTCCTATAAGAGGGATTCTACAGTGGGTTTCCACAACGCAACTAATTCGCGCTGCAGCTGGGACGAAATGGTTGCCTTGGAGCAGCTTCTCAAGGCTGCGTAGTAAGAATCATCGGCCAGAGGTTACCACCTTCGCCTCTCGCCTCATATCCATTAACAGCAACTTGTAATCATGATCCCTACCCTGTCACTGCCTATTATTCCAGTTGGGAAATATAACAACTACCAGCCCTGTAGGAGCTGTTTTACGAACGGCAGGTACCGAGCACATCCCTTGTCTGCCCACACAGGACGCGCCCAGTGGTTGTGTTCCCCCAGTAACGTCGAGGGGGTCGGTGGCACGCCTCCTAATCGACAAGCCACCACAAAATTGCCAACCGGAGACCGGGAAAGATCAAGAAATTGATTATTGAATTTAAAAAAAAATCTATTTAAAAATAAAAATAAAATGTTTTTCTCTTATGCAAATGGAAATAGTAAAAGTTTTTTAAGTAAAAAGAGTTAAAAGCATGCCATTTAATATTTTTATGGTCCATGCCCTAACAAAGCACCTAGAAAGGTCGACCTAAATAAAGTCAACGTTATGCCTACGTTTCAATTTCGAAATCTATACATTATGAACTTTGAAATTTTAATTATTAGGCTGTAAAGAAATCCCATTAAAACAATTTTATGTTGATAGCGGTTAAGTGAAACTAACAATATATGAATAAAAATGTAATTGGCTATAAAGATATCCTAATTAAGCTATTTAATGTAGTCGGTGATTAAGGGATGTTAATAAAGCAATGTTATAAATGTTGCAAACAATATTGACAATAGTTTATTTCTGTATATTAAGTGTCGGCCATTGTAGAGTTATTTTGTTGGAAAGGGTTGGCAAAGAGCATTCCCCGTCTCAACCAGCATCAAACAAAGCCCTCACCTCTGCACACGTTTTTCCTGATCAAAAAATAAAAAAAAAACCTTGGAATGAAGTACACCATACAACAATTGTTGTAATTTAAATTGAATTTTATTTTTTTTTTGTTATTTATTTCACCGTTTTAATATTAATGTAAGTCTCTCTGCCTTACTTTTTTTATGTAGAAACAAATTGAAGATGTCTTAAAAGTCAGGCATATTTTGTGGAGTGCTGCTTTCAGGTTGAAGTGATATGAAATATCACAAAACAATTTGAAGGATCATTGAACTAAAAAACGGATTATTCGACCAAGAAGCATACATAGCAAACAAAGTCTAACAAAAGAAAGCTTAAGTTTGCTGATGATATTGAGGGTGAACATGTCATAATATTGAATCGCATTAGCGTTAGTGATTACTAGGGCACCTTAAAATAATCATTGCAATGAAATAAATATTAAGGATAAAAAAAAAATGAGGCAAATCAATGGATATCAAGATTTCTGACGCCACATCGTTGACCTCTGTAATAAAATGGATCTAATTGTCTGAGGCACTAATTTTCTTATTTCTTCACTGATTAACTCGGAGTAAATGTTTAGTTGATAAACAACTCAATAAAGAAATGTTGGAAATTATTCCTATACATTATATTCAGGATGTAATGTAATCATTCGAAGGAAGAACGCCATTCGTTGTAAGCCAATTCTTTATTTCAGCTGCATTGTGCATGAAATTCTACAAAGTATTTCATTGACCAGGAAATCGTGTATATTTTCACTTGAGATATTCAAACATAATCTCATATTCTAGCTATGTGGAAATACCTTTTTAAAAAAGGCAAATTTTAAATTGAGACTTTCATATCTTGAATCTCATATTTTTGCAAGATGAAAATACTTTAAAAAAAAAAATAATAAAAACAAAAAACAACTAATTTTTACCTGAAATATATTTACACTGAATCTCATATTATAAGCCAAAAGAAAATATTTAAAATTCAAAAAACACAATGGATCCACGTGGTATAATTAAATTTATAAATATAAAAATAAGTAAAAAGTCATAAATGCGTCGTAATTTAAAAAAAAAAATGTTATCGTTATAAAAAAACTAACAAAACAAAATTAAATTTTACGGAATTTAACCGCAAAAAAAACTATCTAATTTGCATCAAGAGAAAAACATGATGGATAGGCTTGATTTTACATACAGACAGACATAAACATACAATTAGTATTCATAAAGTTAAAGAACTAAAAAAAAAACAAATTGTCGAAACCTTTAAAATCCGCAATCATCCCAGTAGCATCTAAGTAAATACGCCTTCAAATTTAAAAAAAAATTATTGTTAAACTATTTTTTTTAAACTTAGTGTTTTACTTCATATTTCCATTAAACTTTACTCCACTTTTATACCCTAATATTTTGTTCACATAAAGTAATCTCAATTGTTGAGTATCAATATTTTTTAAATTCCCGAGAAATCTTCCTGCAAATGAACGTCTAGAAATTAAAAAAAAGACTTCTTAATGAAATAGATGTGCTAGAATTTTAAACCACAAAAGTTATAATTTTAGTACAACTAAAGCTTTGAGTTATGCATTGGAAAACCACACAATGTTATCTTTTCGTTTCCAAAATATGATACAAAGCGATAACTATCAAATATCAAGTGGCTAAGACTCAAAGATTGATAGTCAAATTTTTCAGGCCAGTCGCAAAGCCACTATTTAGTCCAGAGTGAAGATAAATATTAGTTTACAAAAGAGTTTTATTATCTTAATGTTTTATACATTATCTATTTATAAACTTTTAGGAAATATTTTAAAATAGTTACATTTTAGTGGACATTTTACAATGACATACGGTTTGAAGCTAACTTTAAAAGAGTAACCTATGTGATGGAAGTATATCAAAAGTGCATTTTCGCTGTGAGCATTACACGAAACGATGCTTTATGTTTTGAACAGTCCTCCTCGCTCACAATTTTATACAGACTTTATGATATGATTCAAAAATAAGATACTTTTAATGAATCAAATAAATACGTCTGTGTTTTAATTACACAGAACATATAAATCTAAGTCTTATCTATCTTTCCGTTTTGTTGCTTTTACTAACATTAGTCTGTATTAAGGTGTTAGGTGATCCATTATGCAAATACAAATGTCTTTTAAAGCTAATCTCATCACCATATTATCTAAACAACATACATTAAATTTGTGACTATGCTCAATTGCTTAGTTGTTAGGCCATTCGAAAAAAATAAAATTATGTATATTTTAAAAATATTATTTACATAATTAACTCTGTCATTCAGTATTTGTACCATTATTTTTATTCAAATAAAATTCCGTTTATGAAGCCTAAAGCAATAAAAGTGTTTATTAATCTGGATACTCAGCGTGTAAACATTCTTGATTATATTGTCCAACGGTTTTTTTAAGCATCTTCATTGTTGTTAATCTATAAAATACATTTTAGTAGACTCTTCATCGCAGCATTCTTGTCTTTTGTTTTCTGTAAACATACCCAATAAAAGTTTATGTTTAACATATTCCAAAAATGCAAACGCATTAGAAAAAGTAGGTAGAGGACAACAGTGATTGGTTTATATTTAAATTAAGTTACAGCAATGGTGGGATTCAACTATCTAAACAAATGACTCACTTCCCAATGACCATAGTATATATAAAAAAGCAATTTACCGAAGAGAACTTTATTATTTTATAAAATTATTCCACGAAAGACAGCAACAAAAATAGATTATATTATGCAATAGAGTTTTAAAATATAAATGTAAAAAATACATAAGAATATCCATACCTTACCATTAGACACTAAAACAGTTTTTAACACTGACAAAAGTAAAACAAAAAAGGATTTATATTATTTGCATATATATTACCAAAGTGAAAATTTATATTATACAAACAAAGAAAAAAATGTTTAATTCAGTTATTAATATACAATAATAAATAATTAAAAAATATAAAGTAATTTCGAAGAACGTATTTATTTATTTAATTGACAAATAATTGAAAGATACCTATTTGTTTATAACACCAAATTCCAAGAAACATGACCACTATCGAAAAGATTGAACCAACAACATATTTGTCTGCCGTAAAGTCTAATGATGCATCCGTGGACTCGTCAACAGCTTTTCCGAAATAATCTAGAGAAGAAATAGGCATTTGGTGTATAACCAGAGTTAACAACAATAATCAGTACATATTTAACGAATCAGCAAATGACTTATCAACATGTCGATAATGAAACTATTTTATTTCTTAATATGACAATCCGTCATTTATATTCGTATTGAAGTCAAACTTCACAGTGGTGTGTGTTTCATGAGTCTTAAAAATACATATCAAATGTTCAATTTTTATCTTAACAAAGTTATTTGACATCTTGTTAGAGCATTATGTACTTGTTTACTTTGCTTTTTGTTTTATTATTTGCAACTTTCAAATTTTTAAAGACAATATTTATTCTCTATGTAAACCCCAAAATATCCACAAGAATATGTCATAAAAAGTTCCAACAATAAAATTACGATTTATTATCTTTAAATGTTTATATGGTATAATCTGTTTTTTATAACCAGACTATGAGATGTAGACAATTGAATCTATGCACTCACCTATTTTGATGAAAAGCGATTGATAGACACCAAACTGTTTTTCTCTGTCATTACCAGGGAATAAAGACGCTAAATTTTCTCTTGAGATATTTCAACAGAATCTCAAATTCTAGCTATATGAAAATACTTTTTCTTAAAAGGCAAATCTTCATATCTATCAAATATTCATATCTTGAAGCACATATTGGTAATATGAAAATGCTTGAAAAAAAAAAAATTTGTACCAAAGCATTCAAATTGAATCTTATATTATAAGACAAAAGAAATATATAAAAATAAAAAAACAAAAAATGGTTCCACATGGTACAATTAAATTTAAAATAAAAAATAAGTAAAAGTAAAAAATCACGTCTTAATTTAAAAAAATTTTTTTATTGAAATAAAAAACCAACAACACAAAAGTAAATTGAACGAAATTTGATTTTAAAAAAATATTTAAGTGACTGCAAGAGAAAAACATAATGAATGAGCTTGATTTTATATACAGACAGCCATAAGCATACAATGATTATTCCTAAATTAAAGAACTGAAACACTCCAATTGCCGAACCCTTAAATGTCCACAATTATCCCCTTAACAACCAAATAAGTACACCTTTGAATTGAAAAAGAAATATTTAAAACTATTTTTTTTTTACTTTGTATTATACTTTATACTTCCATTAAAATTTACTTCACTTTTATACCATACTATTTTGTTCACATAAAGTAATATCAATTTTTGTGTATCTATAATTTTTAAAATCCCATGAAATATTTCTGAAATTAGTGAACGCCTAGAATTTGAAAAACAAGACTTCTAGATGTGCTAGAATCTTAAACCACAAAAGTAAGGATTCTTAGTAAAGCCCTTTCACTTTGAGTTATTCTTTGGAAAACAAAATAATGTTATCATTTTGTTTCCAAAAGATGACTCAAAGCGATAACTGTCAATTATCAACTTGCTAAGACTCAGGGATTGATAGTAAAATTATTCGGGCCAGTGGCAAGGCCGCTATTTAGTCTATAGTGAAGATAAATATTAGAATAAAAGTGTTTTATTATCTTAATGTTGTATATATTATCTTTCTATTAACTTTTAGGAAATCTTTGAAAATAATTATATTTTACTTGATATTTTACAATGGCATACACTTTGAAGCTAACTTTATGTGATGGAAGGATATCAAAAGTGCATTTTCGCTCTGAGCATTACACACAGCTTTACATTTGAACATTCCTTCTCCCCCACAATTTTATAACACTTTAGATATTTTTATTGAATCAAATAAATAAAGCTTTGTTTTAATTACACAGAACATATTCTTTTCAGTCTTATCTATCTTTCGGTTTTTGTTGTTCTTTCTAACAGTAGACTATGTCAAGGCGTTAGGTGAATCGTTATGCAAATGCAAATGTCTTTTAAAGCTAATCTCATCACCATATCTCAAAACCATACATATTTTTTTGGACATTTCTCAGTGGCATAGTGCTTAGGCTTAGGCCAATAGAAAAAATAAAATTATGTAAATTTTAAAAATATTATTTACATCATTAACTCTGTCATTCAGTATTTTTATCATTATTTGAATTTTACACAATTTTCGTTTATGAAGCCTAAAGCAACAAACAGTTTATTAATCTGGATACTCATTGTGTAAACCTTCTTGATTATATTCTCCAACTGCTTTTTAAGCATCTTCATAGTTGTTAATCTATAAGTTATATTTTACTATTCTCATGAGTGATCGCGTCATTGCAGTATTCTTGTCTTTTGTTTTCTGTAAACATACCAAATAATAGTTTATGTTAAACATATTCCAAAAATGAAAATGCATTACAAAAGGCAGGCAGAGCACATTGGTTTATATTTATATTCAGTTACAGCAATGGTGGGATTCAAATATCAAAACAAAAGACTAAGTGCCCAATGACCTTAGTATATATAAAAAAGCTATTTACCGAAGAGAAGTTTATTATTTTATAAGATTAATTCACGAAAAACAGCAACAAAAATAAATTAAATTAGGCCATAGAGTTTTAACATAAAAACTTTAAAAATACATAAGAATATCCCTACCTTACCAACAGTCACTAAAACAATTTTATTACACTGAAAAATGTAATAAAAAAGTATTTATTATTATTTGCATCTATTACCAAATTTAAATTGTGCATTATACTAACGAAAAAAAAATGTTTACTTCAACTATTAATATACAATAATAAATCATCGAAAATATGAAATAATTACGAAAAACGTAATAATTTATTTAATTGACAAATATAACAGATACCTATTTGTTTATAACATTAAATTAAAAAAACAAACATGACCACTATCGCAACGATTGACCCAACAACATATCGTCTGCAGAAAAAAGTTTAATGAGGAATCCTTGGACTCGTCCACAGCTTTACCGAAATACTCTAGAGAAACAAGAGGCATTTGGTGTATTAGCCAGAGTTAACAACAATAATCAGTACATATTTAACGAATCAGCAAATGACTTATCAACATGTCGATAATGAAACTATTTTATTTCTTAATATGACAATCCGTCATTTATATTCGTATTGAAGTCAAACTTCACAGTGGTTTGTGTTTGATGAGTCTTAAAAACACGTATCAAATGTTCAATTTTTATCTTAACAAAGTTATTTGACATGTTGTTAGACCATTATGTACTAATTTACCTTGCTTTTTGTTTTATTATTTGCATTTTTCAAATTTTTAAAGACAATATTTGTTCTCTATGTAAACCCTAAAATATCCACAAGAATATGTCATAACCAGTTTATGAGATGTAGACAATTGAATCTATGTACTCACTGACGAGATGAGAATCTCTGTTGACTTTAGTTACGGTAGAGAAGTCATGAAAGTAGTCCAGGCGTGAATGAGAAAGTGTGTCTGGCGTAGCAACTCATGCGAATGAAAGGTACCGGTACGCGCGTTTCGGTTGGGTGTGAAAAGGGCCGAACGACTCAGGGGGGGGGGTGTGGGTGAAAGGAAGGACGATGTAGTCCACTGATCCCGTTATTAGGAAGTCCTTTGGCTAAGTGTGTTAGCAAGACTTACCGCATTAATTGGATGTGTCATAAGTAGTCCAGGCGTGAATGAGAAAGTGTGTCTGGCGTAGCAACTCATGCTAATGAAAGGTGCCGGTACGGGGGTTTCGGTTGGGTGTGAAAAGGGCCGAACGACTCAGGGGGGGGGGTGTGGGTGAAAGGAAGGACGGTGTAGTCCACTGATCCCGTTATTAGGAAGTCCTTTGGCTAAGTGTGTTAGCAAGACTTACCGCATTAATTGGATGTGTCATTATATTGAGTGTGTGCTAATTGTGTTATCATAATAAAGTGCAAAGATTACTATTGAAAGCTTTATAGTCCAATGTTTATGTACTCTTGTGTACTGGTGTAGAGTGACAGTGTGTTTGAAATATTAAAGACCCTTAGACAACGGAGCTAAACACAAACTTATTCGTGACACTCACCTATATTTATATAAAGTGATTGATAGACACCAAACTGTTTGTCGCTGTCATTACCAGTGACATTTGTGTACATGGTGACAATGATCTGATTAAGCCCATTTCTCAGATCATGTCTTGTTATGTTAAACTCACACCTGGTTGAGTTGAATGTTTCATTATCTGGAAATTGTTTACCATCATCAACCTGGGTGACTTTTAAAAACATCTGCCTTGTCTGTCAAAAAAAATATTTACTAAAAATAGTTGCCATTTAAGTTTAAAAAGAAATAGATCCTTGAAAATGTTTAATTAAAATCACATTTTTACTTTAATTTAAAAATCTTTTTTAAATTAAAATTTCCAAAGTGAAAACTAATATTGAAAGTAATTTGGTGTTCTTTTAAAAAAAAAAGGTAAACATAAAATAAAATTGATTTTGTGGGTTTAATTTCTTCTAAATTAAATGTAGGAGTAATCGTAATCGATTTCACTCTCAAATAAATCCTAACAGAATCGTTTAAAAAAACAACTATAAAACACTGTCAGAGTGGACAAAGTTGGACAGAAACAATTTTGTTATGTTTTCATCTAAGTAAAGATGATTTCTTTAAACAAAGGTGATTTTAAAAATCACGATATTTAAAGACGAAAACAAATGTATATTTTAAGTTTTGATATTTAATGATAATGAGTTAAAATAAAATATAATAAATTTGAGAATTAGTTTGAATAAATTACTGACTTCATTAAAGTTTATTTCACAGAGTCCGAATGGGATTACTCTGCCAGTCGTACACACCACAGTAAATATACCATCATTTTCGAACTTCGTACAATTCAAGTTCTGTGTCTTCCCTGTAATTGAGTTTAAATTTTGAAAGAGAATGATTTTTTATTTTTGTATTTGAAATTACTCATTTATCAAACAATTAATAAACATGAATGCATACTTTTCAAATTGTTTTAAATATATTTAATAACTCCCTTAATATATGTATATGTGATATATTAAGTTACATAATATGATATACATGATCAATTTTCTCATACGGACACATACTTATTTATCATTATAGAGGAGTAGAATATCTCTTCAATAATCGGATAATTAAATAGTTCAACTGAGAAATGTCATAAGAGATCAATCAAAGATATATTTATTTCTATTATCAATCCAGTCGTTTGGTCAAGCACTTCAATTCCAACATATGACCATTAATCATTTGATTGACTCATTTTTGGACGTACTCTGGCGTCTGTCTGTCATGATATCCATCTTTTTTTTATATATAGTCAACGTTGGTCTGATGTCCACGTTTCTGATAAGATTTAATCCTCAATAGCATGTCTAAATTGTACTCTTCCAGCCTATTTCTAGATTTAATTTTTGTATCATTATTAGGCTAATACACGTTAACAATCGGCGCTTGATGCAAGAAAGGTAGCACAGATATCCAAGAGAATGGTCATGTCGCCGAATTGCTCCCCATTTATTACAAAACGAACAATCTGGTTGAAAGTCAGCATCAACCAAAATTTCATTTTTTCTGTAAGGACAAGCCTTAAGTTACGATACTGATCGTTAACTTTTGACAGAATGTCATCATAGTTTTCCAGGAATGCTTCATATATAGAAACCAGTGCTGCAAGTTCTTCGCCGCCAAAAACAACATCTGAATTGTCGATTAACGCTGCTATCTCAAAGATTCGAAATTGCACCAATTCACTTTCAGGGGCACGAGAGTCCAGGTGCAAACATAAAAAATAAACGAATTTCATGATGGAACTCATGTTTGTATCCTCGTCATTTGCAAGCAATTCAGCAACCTCTCAGAACGGTGCGCATTTTCACCAAGTTATTGGGCACGGAGCTTAGCGATCCTTGCACTTACAAACTGGTGTGCCTCGATGGTTGCAAGATTTTTTCTTTGTTGCAACGTGCATAGTTAAGCAAATTCACAAGCAACTTCATCAAAGACAACCAGTGCAGATTAATGAACTGGATCATTACACAGGCCCACCTGCACCTCACAGAATACAGTCAACACTTGTATGTTTTTCAGCAATTCTCTTAAAGCAAAGTGCCGCGAAAGCCACCAGATTTCATTCAATGGTCTAAAGGCTGAGGAATCACATTCCGACAATTTAGCAAGTTCGGTAAAGCGGGCTTTCCGTACTGTCGACCTACTGAACAATGTGTACACTGTCCCAAGGAATTTTTCAATGTCCGCCATTAAACTTATATGTTTGCAAGTATTATCAAGGACTAAATCCTCATGATGAGCATCGCAATGTTGGTCCATTAGATTTGGAATACATCTTGGAAGATTTGCTGCAACTTCATTGTTCTTGCCTAGCATAACAAATGCCCCATTCGAGGTAAACATAACCATTTTCCGCATGTCCAATTGATTCTCTCGATAAAACACTTGTAATCGCTGATTCCACGGATTTACTGTCACATGCCGACAGAAACAAAATTCCAACCAATACTATCATCTAAACATAACAGAAAAGAGCCGAAACTTTGCGTATAAGATCAACATTTTTGTCAGTGATTTTTCAGTGCTCTCTTCTAATGTTAATACGTGGAACTTTACATACATAGCATCCTTAACAACAAACTCAAAAGCCTACTATCTATTCCGCAAGCTGCCAGGGACTGGGGCATACTTGGCCATATCGTTGTGTATTTTTTGAACCGCTCTCATAGATGTGTTCATGTTGATAGCCGAAAGGAGGTTGTCAAAAATTTATAACCTGCTCTTCTTTAGGATTTTTACCTTGTGCTGCTTCTTGTCTCATGCCTCGATCAGCGATACTTTCTGTAACCATTGGCAGAAAACCTATTGACAGTGAAGAAATATGGCTATGTATAGGCAGTTTGCTTACAATATTACTTAGATTCCAATCATCCCACCTATTGCCTGTGGAGAATTTACAACCTACATTAGCTTTGAACCACATTTCACAGACAACAACATCATCATTTTCACAATATTTGAAAACATCATCCAGCTAGACAGTCGCTCTATCGACGATTTAGGTAGTGCTGCATGCACAAGTTTCTTGAGTCAATCCGTTTTAAAATTTGATCTATACTGTTCCTTAGCAAACGATGACGCTGACAGTTCGCTTAACTGATGTTTACGCATAACGGTTAAAACATTATAAAAAATATTTAGCTATAACATTAAAAAGTAATCTAGAGATATGTGATTTATTTACTTTATACACATTCACTGCGCAGTATGCATCACGTTTTATTTTTAAAAAATGCGGCAAGAGCAAGGTTCAGAGTAAGGCTAGGTTGATCCGGTATGTATCGGAAGGTATCTACATTAAAAGTTTTACTTAAACAGCAAAGACAAACATATAGATATGCACCAAGGCTTCGGCTATTCGGAATCGTGTCCGAGAAGTTAGAGTTTGTGTTTATTAAAAGATATTGAAACAATATTGTAGGGTTTGAAAGACAAAAGCGGGCATAAATTGAAAGATAATTGAGTGGTCTTTATCTTTGTAAACTTATTAAGTTAAACTAAAAAAAAAACTACCACAAATGACATCCGACTAGCATTTAGTCAAAATGGATCCGGAAACCAATTACCTCTATTCGGACCCGGGTTCCTTTAGCCTCAATGCTATTCGGATGTCATGTGTGGTAGTTTACTTTAGTTAAACTTAAGAAGTTGCAAACGGTAAAAGCCATTCCGTTTTAATAAGTTAGGATTTTATGCTTTAACATTTTTTTTTTTCATTCATAAAAAAAAAGAGATAAACAAAATACTTTTTTTTTTTCAAATTATTTATATAATTTACCTAATTCAATTAAAAGCGAAAAATTTCTACCAAAGCCAACATCTGTATCTTCCCCTGTGACGTTTGGATACATCGTCACCTCGATATGATATCTTCCATTTAAACGCTTGTCAAATGAAATCGTCAAAGAGCAGTTGGGTCTATAATATGTAGGTTCAGATGGAAGTATTTTATTGTTACATATAAACATCGTACCAGCAACCAGATTCGTCATCTGTAGAATATTTAAAAAGAAATAAAATCATTCAATGTTGATTCCAGCAAGCAAGCCCTTAGTGTCAATGGTATAAGAATCACTGCTGTTATATGTAGGTTACTTTTATTATATTTGTTACAGAAAAGATGTTTAGCTTAAAAATATTATGTGTAGCTGTATCTGTTATGTGTGATAGTTGTGACGCATTTTGAAATGACGCGGTAGTCTTTTTGTTGATATGGTGGATAAATGGCTGTTGTACGGTATTGACTGTTTTTCTTCTTTGTTGCTTGTTGTGTTGCTGGAACATCTGGACCAGCAGTCTTGAATTACATAACCACAATGGTTTAAGGAAATGTTGGTTAATAAACGTATAGCGTGCAACAAATCTGTTGGTGTTTGGTTTATTGGTGTCAATTGCTAACAGTTACACTGGCCCGGGGGAGAAAGTGTGAGATAATACCCAAACAAGTAGACATCTATCATCAAGGTGAGATGAGATCAAGACAGCAAGTTCTACATCTCGTCATTGGGGTCTTGTCCGAACTCTTCAGCAGCTATGTGTCACCTATCCGACGTTGTCAAGTATTATTCATGTACTAAGTTGTGTAGAATTGACCCGTCCCCTGTATGAAGTATTTTGGCCCATCTGCCAGAAGCTATGTGTCGCTAGTCTGAAGCTGTGAAGTATCGACAGAAGGCTGTGTGAAGTATCATGGCCCATCTGTCCGAGGATGTGTGTCGCTCGTCTGAATCTGCAAGAGATGGTCGCCGGAATCTATGTTTATCCATTTCCTAGCCGAGGCCCCTGTCCAATGATATGAATCGTTGATTGATGTATCCCACTGAGATTTAAATCGCCAATTGCTGTACACTACTGCTGAAATATCTCATTGAGTCTGTACACCGCTTTTGCTGTGCACCGCGGTGGCTATTCACCGCTTATTGTTGTACATAACTTTTGTCCCTCTGAATGCTGTGTGCTGCTGATGGCTGTATTCCTATCATTGCTGTGTCACACTGATTATTGTGTTCCACTGGTTGCTTGACATCGCTGTTTGTTGTGTCCCGCTGTCCGTTGCTCGAGGCAAGTCAACCGTAACCAGATCTTCAACGTTCCGGCGACCGCACCATCTCAGTGCCAGTTGCCAGACCGACAACTTGACCCACATCACCCATCACAATAGCACACGTTATTGCTTAAAAATGTTGACATAATTTGTATGTTGCGTAACGAGGTCAAGCAAAAGTCAAGTCAAGCACAGTAATATAAAATTTTAGGTTCATAAGTAGCAGTATTATTTCAGATTATAGGATTTATCGAGTATATTGAGAAACGTTTAACATTATTTAATTATATAATTTGTAAGGGTAACTTATTATAAGTAGAAAATAAGAGAAGCACAGCGGAAATAATAGACAATATTTGGGAGTTGGGAGTAAAAGTCTTAATATATTAGGGGCAGGATTTAGAAGAATGTATAGGAAGAATTGAGAAGAAGAGAAAACTAGGAAGAAAATAGAAGAGAAGAAAAAGAAAGAAAAATGGAAGAAGAGGAAAGAAGAAAGGAAAATAGGAGCAAGTTCTACATCTCGTTATTTGGGGCTTGTCCGAACTCGTCCGAAGCTGCGTATCGTCTATCCGACCCTGTTAAATATTATCCTATCCGAAGTTTTCTAGCATCGACCAGTCCCGTGAAGTGTGAGACAATACCAAAACAAGTAGACATTTATCATCAAGGTTAGATGAGCACAAAAAAGAAAGTACTACATCTCGTCACATAGCCATTATAGTTAAAAGCAGCAAAGAAAATCGTTCAATTAAAAACAATAATTGTTATTGTACAAAAAATAAAATAAGTTTTTGTTATTTTAGATCTTAAATTTTATTTATTTTGAGAAATTTTATGGAACTATTGAGTTCCAAGAAAGTACACAATTAATTTGGAAATTTTCATAAGTTGTAATTGCTTATTGATATTTACAACTTAGTACAGTTTGCACCCATCTATTTGGAAAATTAACAACGTTAAGCATTAAGGAACTCAACAGTAAGCCTCATTTTAGAAAGTATCAAGAAGGAGAGAAATGTTGAAAGTATAAAATTAAACCACCAACCCGAATGGTTAACTCATATTCATCAAATTTGGATATTTCTTTTCAAAAGATGTCATATGCTCAAAGAAGTTATTCGTATTCAGCTCATAATTAAGCTCATAATTATTTAAACTTCGCACATGACTATGGTAAAAATACTTTTAACAGGATTTAAAAAAAACAAAACATTAAAATATAAAAATACCCTATTGCCACGTTAATAATGGCGCAACAGTTCTAGTGTATTTTTTGCGCACCTCATTTGATTCTTTAATCATTTGACGAGAAATCCCCATGGCGTATGTGTTATGCGTGTCTGATTGAGGAAGCGAACGAAAAAGGAAGTTATCAAATATGGCTGCTTTATAACTGCATTGTCAGGGCAGTGTGAAAAATAATGATATCTAAAATACCGGCTTAGTGCCAATTTATTTGGATACACTAATAGTGTAATGCATGAGATAGTAAATTACACTTACTGTTCATTGTCTCATTTGGATAAAATGAAATATATATAAGATCGAGCTAGAGTAACATAACGCCAAAGAGGAGATAATTTATAAGTGCGTTCAGATTCCTAGTTATTTTCTATTATTTTATGGAAATCGAACAAATGAAATGTGAACAAAATATTTTAAATCCGCTTTTATTTTATTAAAAGTTAATTTATTATTATTTTAAATTACAAATACATTTAAAGTATCAAACAATGAAATGTTTTACGCATTTTATCCGAATGTAAAACTTATGAAAAAAAATTATTAATAAAAATATTATGATCTAAGAAATAACTACACAAATGACGTTATAGGGCCATTGCCTAATTTAGCCACAGCTCCAAGTTTGATTTTATAACAGCGAGTAACAAAAACTGATAATACATTTTCTCTTTACTTCAAAAAAAAAATAAATTAAAAGTAATAGATGGCTTTTTAAAATTGATAACATTTTCCAAAATTGTGATAAAACGTTATCTTTGTATTTTTAACATATTTAGTACGTTTTTACCCGTTATTCATTTTAAAACACTTTTTTCTATGAAAGTTATAAAGTAGTAAAAACGTAGCCTTTACATATCCTTTTAATATACAAATGCCGTTTAATGCAATCAGTGCATCGAAACTAAATATACAAATAGCATTCACTAATGCACTTATCACTCATCCAAATAAGAACAAAGCATGAAAAAAATGCAAATAATGGTTTTTGCGTAATTAAACGGGTTTAAATATCGTGGATGATTTCATTAATTTCTTTTAAATTCTGGGTTTTTCGGGGATGGTGGGGGTAGAAGTAATACGATAGTTTTATTTGCCCATGGTAGCACACGATGCGCCTCAGAATAATTTGGAAAAATCATTAAACTTCTTAGGTACATATGAAGAGTCGATTTTCAAAATGCTGTATCTCCATTTTTGGCGTTTTGAGATAATCGACTTTTTCTGCTACAGACTGATGGCTCAAATTTTCAGAAAAGTCTATGTTAATTTAGGTATATATTTAAAATATAATAAGTAGGATTATGATAAAAATTGAAATGTAGGTTAATTCCTTGGTTGAATTTCTTATTTTGTTTCAAAATGCTGTGTATCCAGCTGTAACTTAGGGAAAAAATGCTGCATATTTATTTTGATAGCATGACATTATTCAAATAATTCAAGTTGTTTATAGATTACAAACCCCTAACATAATAAAAAAAATTAGGTCGTATCATACATTTTATAATTGTGTATGAGTAATAATTTTTATTGATATATTTTAACATAACAGTATAATTAATGCCGGGAAGTTGCAAATAAATAGATAGATAGATATAATGATAAATAGATAGATAGATAGATAGAGATAGATAGATAGATAAATAGATAGATAGATAGATAGATAGATAGATAGATAGCTAGATAGACGGATAGACCGATAGAAACAAGGATAGATAGATATCCATAAAAGATAGATAGATAGATAGATAGATCGATCGATCGATAGATAGATAGATAGATAGATAGATAGATAGATAGATAGATAGATAGATAGATTTCAGTAAAAAATAGTTGTTAAATAATTCTTAAAATAAAGTTGTAAACATGTTTTCGTGCAAGTGAAGACCCACTACGCTGGAAGCACCAAAACTGCTGTAGAGAGAATTCCCAAACAGAACATCAGGATGTTTTAGTAACATCTTAATGATATTGGTCAGAATCTATGCCCGGATTATTTATAAAAAGATTCTCACCATTAAATGACAAATTGTAAAATGTTAAGTGGTACGCGTTATTATAGACTAAATCAGTGTACGTTGCATGAGTTCTTAAACCAGACTATTCTTAAAACTATTTGTATCAAAACTACACGTCAGCATTGGAAGAGCGAGAGAATTCCATTTTTTCTCTAAGACTGTTGAATGGGGGACCCAACCCCCTAGACAAATATAGTCACAATTATTTATTTCATGTGTATGAGTGGAGTATGGTAATTATTATTTTCTACTGTATACGAAGAGAAAAGCGCTATCCACAACTTACGGGAAAAAACTCCATGACAATGATCATCAATACAGAGAGAAAAATCAAGACATCTCTTTAAAAAAAAAAGAAAAAAGTTCAGCTAATATAGAATTTACAAGAAAATGAATCCTGAATGTTTAAATTCAAATCAAAGTTCACAGATCAAATCACATTACGTTCTTTTGGTTTGGTTTTCTTAAAAACTTACCTCTGGAATCGTATTGGCTATGAGACATTTAGCTTTAGGGTAAATTTCTGAACTCCAACACCAAATACGAACTTCTTCGTTTGATGTATCATAAGTGCACAACATAAGCTTGGGTCTTGCTAAACAAAGAAATAGCACACATTATTTTGTTTAATATACACAATTTCGGGTTTAATTCTGTTTATAGTCTGCAATATGTATAAATAATAAATGTAGGGAAATAAATGGAATAGTGGACCATGAAGTTTGCAAGGAGCGATAATCATTTTTAAGGCACTAAAAATTTCTGCTTAATTTTAACAGAATATATTTTATTATTTCAAATAAATTATACATGTTTTACAAATTTTTTTTTTGGATTAACCGGCTTCTTGAGGCAAAGTTCTGCATCGCCTTTCAACACTGTAACCTTGATTGGTTCTCATTTATGTCACACGACTTTTGTCCTATCGTTGCATTTTAGGCATTGTTCACACAAAAGCTAAACCAAAATTCATAGAAGTAAGATATTATCAATGACTTAACCAAATATTTCATTGAAAAGTCAGATAGATTCACAGTTGTCTCGTTTTTCAAAAGAGCGCCTGCTCACTCATAGCCAGCCATGAACGTCAGGTATGTGATGAATTGAGAGGCAAGCATTCATTAATCATTTCGCTGTGGAGTGTTTAACCTATGTTTAGATAGCAGACAATTATTGTTTAAAAAATAAAACTTACCTTTAGGTCTTTAGGGCAGACGTGAAAAAATATGTTTACGCTGTTGTGGATCAGATTGTACCCTATTAATTGCCACAAGCTAACCCACAAAAGTATTAGACGCAAGCCTCTCTCGGTCAAAAAATATACTTAGTTTGTTTAACTCGAATAGGTAAAGTTAATTTTACTTACCAATAATAATCTAATTTTTGCTATACCCTGATTATGCTAAATAAAGTTAACCGCGTGAACAAATAAGGATATAGGTCTGCAAAGGCCGTGTTTTAATTGCCAATCGATCTTGCAATTTACATCCTATTTTAACCAGTTCTAAGTCTGCTAAGATTTCTACTTTGACCATGGATGTTGTTTGGAAAGCACCGCAGAAAAATCCTGTGAACAAATTTTTTGCGTACGTTCTCTGCTCTGTAAAGACGTTTTAAGCTGTATTTCAAAGCCATGAGTGGTCCATATATGGAGTGCTCCAATTACTCAGGTTTCTCTACCTTTGTTAATGCTGACTAATTTTTATCAAAAATAAGTTGATGAGTTTCAAGTGCGTTGTGTTCTTAGACATGGCTGTTGAGTTTTTGTTTCTTCTCAAACAAAACTTACTTAAAAGTTTATTAGTTTATTATCCCTTCCTTAAGTTTGTTCACTAATGCATTAAAACGGATTTCGACCTTTGAACGTCCCTTCCATTCGTTAGCAGCCAATAAATGGTATTGCTCGTATTTTTCATTTTTCATTCAGACCTAAAATCACGCCAAAACCAAAATGTTTTTATGAAAAGATAACTCTTTATAAAAGTAAAATATGTGTATCTTCATTTTCTGGTTAGCTACATTCTATTATAAATTTTGACAATATTTAAAGACAAGATAGAAGCAACGATATTTTTAAAAAAAAATGTAGATTATTTGCATGTGACAATAGCAATACTTACAGAAAACAATCATAGAACAACTTGAAATAAAGTTTCCATCCTGCAAATACCAATGTCCTTCAATGTCTCTAGATGCATTAAATACGGACACTGTTATGGTGACATCAAAAGTTTTTTGATTAATTGAAAATGTTGTTTTAAATTGTGTTGGAATGAAATCCACGCATCCGCCTTGAAAGTGGCACTGAGATATTGCAATGTCACGCCAGGAAACAGTAACTCTTCTACTCTGTTGACGAAAATTCGTTCTAAAAACTATCGACGAATTCTTTCCTTCTTCAGCAGGCTGACACATGGATGACGATGTCTCGTGCTCTAGTAAATAGTGAAGCAATCATTTATTATATTGATTATCTGGTTTTGCAAAGTTAATGGTTTTTATGATTACGATGTTACGACTAATTGTGGGTTGCATACAAAATATATGTATCAGAATTACGATAGAAAATGGAATAGAAAAGAATAGCTGTATAAGGTTTTAAAAAATACGCCGTGCCTTAACTATATGTTAAAATGTTCTATAAAAGGTTGTAGTATGAAAAATAATATATCTTAACTACTTAAATTAATGCATTTAAATAACATCAAACTGTTAATACTTACCACATAACGTATATTTTATGATCATTAAATAAGTTACAGAAATATGACAAAGAAAGATTGGCAATTTCATTTTCTTAGAGTGATAAATTTGACTGCTTCGGTTAAATACTGTTGAATAAAAAAAAAAAAAAAAAAAAAAAAAAAAAAACAAAATATTTTGAAANACTTAAATTAATGCATTTAAATAACATCAAACTGTTAATACTTACCACATAACGTATATTTTATGATCATTAAATAAGTTACAGAAAAATGACAAAGAAAGATTGGCAATTTCATTTTCTTAGAGTGATAAATTTGACTGCTTCGGTTAAATACTGTTGAATAAAAAAAAAAAAAAAAAAAAAAATAAAGAACGATATATTTTGAAAGCGTGTAATGATGAATGTTGAAAACTAATCTTAAAACAAAATCAGGAAATAAATGGCAAGCTTTTGTCTTCATTCTGCAGTTTACATTCTAATATATTCTTTTCAAACCAGCTTCTGGGGTAAACACGAGTTAAGATTTTAAGAAATTAAAGTTATTATGTTTGTTAGAATATGACTTGGAGATTGCAATTAGGAATTTTCCCCGGAGTTGCCAGGGATTGTTCTGGAAAGCAGCTCTAAATTCCTATAAGTTCATACTAAGATTTAAGGAATTATAAAAAACCAATTGATTAAAATATGATTAATCAAAAAAAAAAAAAAAAAAAAAAAAAAATAAAAAAAAAAATAAAAAAAAAAAAAAAAAAAAAAAAAAAAAAAAAAAAAAAAAAAAAAAAAAAAAAAAAGGTTTTACATAAAATTTCAGGTAACAACAGAAAGGATAACCATTGAAAGTTGATCCAGATTCAATTACAGTTGATATAAATCTCGGCCAGGTAAAAAATAACAACATGAGTTAAATACCCAACAAATTGTTCCTAAATGCTAAAGCATTTTTCTTCCCAATACCCTAAAAATTCCGTTTTTGTTGGGAGCAATGAGAAGAATATTTTGTTTAAATAGTTAATTCAACCTCTCAATTATTTCAAACATTTGTTTAAAAATTTATAAACCTCCTGGAAAACAAATCAATTATTAAAAAAAAAATATCTTTATAAAAAGTGGAACAGTTAGACTTACAGGAGCATGTACAGAGTGATTAAACAGACCATATATATTTAGAAGGCAAACAAATAATTGCATATGTATCTTTAACTTTAAAATCATTGGCGCGTTATAGAAACTTCAAAAATGTTTATAAATATTCTTTTTATACTTTTCCGAGAATAAAAATCAAATTTTTAGCACGCGTACTCAAACAAAATTGGAACAAATTTTAATTTGAAAAAGTCCTGAGCGAATTTAGATCTTAAGAATAATTTATAAAATGCAAACTTATGGAGCTTAAACGTTCTGAAAACTCTAAACCCTTTTAAAACCTCCTAGAAACATAGTAAAATAAGTGGCATTTCTACTTAACTATTTATCCCGTTCGAAATCAATCAGAACAAATAGCAATTTGTAGCCACTTTCCCATTAATTTAAATTTTGTTTAGCGGGGGGGGGGGGGCTGTTCTATTAGGAGTCCTTATTTATCGCTAGATGAAAGTCCTTCTGATAAATACTCAAGTTAAAGGTAAAAGTCGGCCCATTAAATTAAGTTGAAAAAAATTGAAAATATAGTTTTATAATTATTCAAATGGGGCACCTGCTTCCATATGAATGCATGTAAGTAGGTTAAATCCACCGATACTTAAAATAAAATTAGGCAATAAGCTAAGCATCGAAGGACGTAAAAACTCTTTGGTAGCCTACTTGTATTTATTTAGCTTAACTTTCGAAACATTATATATATATTTATATTTATAACCGACATAGTAAGCATTGAATATATATGATCAAAAGATAGCTAACCCACGTAATTGAGCAACAGTTGAAATTATTGTGAAAATTTAATGTAAATTAGTTTTATTATTAAACAGTCACAATATATTCACAAATGAAATTTTAACTCTTCATGTCTTTATTAAAGACTCATTGGAGTTTTGAGCTAGTATACCACCTATTATTTGAACATTTCTAATTGGATATTTCCTGTTAACTTAAATAGAAATCCTACTTAAAACATCACGTGATTTGAGAGAAAACTTTAAACTAAAACAATCACAAAGGAGTCCTTGTAAACTTTTCCTTCATACTTCCTTTAAAAAAAATAAGCTCCATATACATTCTATGTATTATTAAAACGGATGAAAGACTACCTTTTTTTGGAATAAAGCGCTGCCATTAGGAAGTTTGGCGAGCTAATTATTTTAAGAAATACTTTTTGGCCAAGCAAAAAAAGAGGGTTGTCACTGCAACATAGCATCGTAAAATAATTTTGATAGACGATGAAAATATTTTGACCAAGCTGCACAAACGATGCATTTTGTAAATGGGTTTCCTTCAATCAGAATCCGCTTTATTTTTGTCGGAAACTAATTTTGGTATCAAATTTTCTCTCATATCATCGTATTGAAATTTCTTGAATTATTGCACGCACGTTCAAAATACGATGATTTAGTTCGGTGAAGATGCGATATTTACAGATTTTTTTCTATTTGAAAGACTACAAAAAAAAAAAAAAAAACTCATTTAAAAGATATTTTTTAATGTGATATGACAAGCTTTTAAGGCATTACTCCTATTGCTTGTAGCTTAACATCCTACATTTTCTATTAGATATGACAAACATAGCTTCGATAAAAAGAATTAAAATGAAGTTTAGAAAGCCGACACATTTAATTTATTGAGTTTGTGAAAAGAAAACAGAATGAAGACAAACAATAAAAATTTAGAAATTTCTATGTTGTATTTATTTAGGCTTAAGCCGAAATGTCTCAATTTTGATTCTCTAATTATTGTAGTCTTACTTTAGAAGCACATTTCAAGCATTTTGTTTTAAAATGCAAATTATAAACTATGATTACTTCTTCGTTACCACAAAGTGATTTTAAACTTTGACCTCATAATTCTGACATTGGTTTTATGAAATCAAAACAGAAAAACGATTGAAATAAAAGTGAAAATAAAATCTTAAAATCATTTTTTATATAGCTTTTAAAATAAAGGATATAATTAGACACTTATCATACACTAGCGAGAACCCAGCATGCGTTGCAAAGGCTCTCAAAGAAAGAAAGTGTTTGCATGTTAATTATGTCTCTTCAAGAGCTTTTAAATACATAAAGTTTTTTTCTTTTTTTCCGTCTGGTACATACACGAATAAATCAGAAGGTTTTCCGACGCGAGAGCAGGCCACATACATCTGTCCATGGGAATAGCATGGGTTTTACAAATTTAGTCCGCAAACTTGTAGCGATTGTCCCTGTGCTTTGTAGATAGTCATTGCAAACGCGTGTCGCACCGTAAAATGCAGACGTTTGAATTCAAATGGCATCATTGGGATGCGTGACAACAGTACATCAGGTCCTTTAAATTTTCCATTTAAAATAGTAGCTTCAGCTTCAATGGTATTTTTCATTATGTTTTTCATTGAAACTTGTTACCGTTGTAAAGTCGTGGCTGATTTTTGTTTCACTAAAGAATGATAGGCACGCCATTTTTCAATGTTAAAATGTGCGATGAAATGTCTGGCAAGTCAAGTGATTGGATACTTGACAACGTCGTCTTAATTCAATACAGTATCGAGGGACTTAACGTTGTCGTTTCGACTGGGATTTTATTTTATTTTGAATTTTGTTTTTCCGTCCGGTGCATACACGAATACATCAGAAGGTTTTCCGACGCGAGAGCAGGCCACATATATCTGTCCATGGGAGAAGCATGGGTTTTATAAATTTACGCCAAAAACTTGTAGCGATGGTCCCTGTACTTTGTTTATGGTCATTGCTAATGCGAGTCGCACCGGAAAGTGCAGACGTTTGAATTCAAAAGGCATATCTGTTGGAATCATTTGGATGCGTGATAATAGCACATCACCTCCTTTAAATTTTCCATTTAAAAAAGTAGCTTCAATGATATTGCTCATCATTGTTTTCACTAATAGCTTGGTACTGTTGCAAAGTCGTGGTGGACTAATATTTCGTTAAAGTATGATAGGTACGCCAATTTTCATTGTTAAAATATGCGACGGAATGCCGAGCAAAACAAGTGAATTCAAGAATTCTGTTGGATAATTGACAACTTCGTCTTGATTCAATACAGTATCGATGGACTTATCCGATGTCGTTTCGCCTGGGATTTCATTTTGAATTCTTAAGTTAATGGCATTGACATCGTTGTTTTTGGCTGCTTATATAGCACGTGCACTGAGCCATGGATGATTTTTATAATTTTGTACGATAGTTGGAAAAACGTTTTGAATCAATTCGTCAATGTTGGCTGAAATTTTACAGAAGCTTGTTGGCAATGTGATACATTTTGTTGATTCATCTATTGCCATTTTCCCATTCCCAATGTCCAAAAATTGTTTTGCAAAACGTTCAGTGGATTCATCATTATGTCGTGTACTCGCATATGTGTCTTCAAAGTTAATTTCTGTACATGTTGCCATAATACAGATGATATGAGACATGCATTTAATTCATCAGGCGCTGTTAAACGTGGTATAACGGGTAAAGTTTGTCGAAAATCTCCAGATAATAAAATAAGTGCGCCACAGTAGAGCTGTTCATTTCCTCTCAAATCTTTTAGTGTACGATGAAGCGATTCCAATGCTTTTTTGTGTGCCATAGTACTTTCGTCCCAAATAATGGGTTGATATGATTGGAGTAATTTACCCATTCCGGAATTTTTATTTATATTGCATGTTATTGTCTCAGTTATTTGCAAATTCAATTGCAATTTCAGTCCTTAATGGGCTGTCCGGCCGCCATCCAAAAAGAGTTGCTGCAATTCCAGATGATGCGATAGCCAGTGCAATATTTTTTTGGTATCGTATTGTCCCCAAAATAAGTTAAAATAGCAAAGTTTTGCCTGTGCCTCCGGGCGCATCTAGAAAATATAGTCCATCACTTTGTCTGGAAATTGCATGCATAATTCTTTCATACACTAAGAGTTGTTCTGGAGCCAATTTCGGAAGATTCATCCAAACAAATGTACCTAGTTCTTCGATGTCAAAGTGCGTTTCTCGTTGTAAATCACGATTGGAAAGCTTTTTTGCTGATCGATTAGCAGAAGTCATTCCCAACTCTACCAGTTCTTTGTTAGAGATTGCCAAACATATGTCCTCAATTAAAAACCAATGACTCGTTATACACGTTTGGTGTAAATTTAATGTCCTGATTTTGATTCGTTGCACTTAAATGATGTAGGATGTCTTCACTCATGTCGTATTTGTATTTCTCCCAAAGATCTTTTGGATTGGATGGGAAGCAAGTTGTCAATTTGCTTGCAAACAAAGTGCGTATTTGCTGTGGTTGATTAATATTCGATGCACCAGAGAGCGAAGAATTCCAATGAGCATCGTTTTCCAAAAGTTTTAATTCTTTGCAAGCTTCACGATAAGTGGCACATACTTGACCGTTTACTGTTCTCAGTTCTTGGAAGGATGTTGGTCCACGTACGCTTGATTAACAGTAATTGCAAGAAAAAGCATTCTGCATTGTTTGGGTGAACAGTGTACAGACGGCCTAATGTGTCAGCCGAATATAAATTGGGGTGTTCTTCAAATGCTTTACCCTGTTTGCGACGTAGAAACTTTTCGCTGATGCATTCCATGTGTAATATGTTGGCACTTCAGAGTAAAGTAGCGTATTTGCAAAAATATCATTCCGCCACAATGAGAAAAATGCAGTTAACGTTGTTGACGGAGGTGACACTGCTCTTACACGTGCATTTTCTGTTGTAAAGTACACTAGCTGTCCGTTTTCAAGGTGCACTGCCAAATGAACAACTGTTGGATGGGTTCATGGATTGGAAATGATAAAATGCGAATAAATGCTTCATTGCTATTAATATAGCGTCCAAGTTGATATTGGTAGACTTCATCCATTGATCCAGATTTTTTTTCCACTCTAAAAAATGCCATATCGCTTCCTTTGTTAACATATTTGAAATGTACTTGATCGATTTCACCGAATTGCAATACTCTACATTGATGTGTGCTTTGAATGTTTTTGTAGAGTAACGGTTAATACGGTACAACCAAACGATTATCGACTTTGCCATCATTGTTTCGTACTTTTAAAGTGATTGATTTGCCACCATCTTCAGTTGATCACCAACGATACATTGGATAGCCATCATTGCCAGTGATAGTCTCAGCAATTAAATCACTTGGGTATCGTTTTGTGCATTTCCCATCAGACATGCATGGTAAATTTTTGTTGAGTAATCCACATGGACCATGAATCATGTTTTTGGTGACAATTTCTAATAAGCATTGATCAGTGTTGGCATCTGGTAGTTCTGCAGAAATTACTTTATCAATTTGATCTGGTTTGACTTTTTCGATCAACCAAATTAAAATGTGTGCATGTGGCAATCCTCTCTTTTGCCATTCAACGGAATACATCCAACAGCGTGCCTCTCCAAAAACATGATACTTGACAATAAAATCAATCAAAGATTTCAATTTTTGTTTGAACACACGCGCAGTAATATCGTAACGATCTGATGCAAATTGTCCAGTTAACAAAAAGATCTTGTATTCCCCCCACCCCCCACGGTGGGTTTCGCGTAAATTTAATAAAAAAATCTGGGCGGCCATATGCACGAACATAAGTCATTGCATCTTGTGCGTATTCATGTATGTGACGTGGACTTCCAGTAAGTATCGCAGGTAGTATAACCATTTTCCCCAATTCATTTGGATTCACATTGCAATCATTTACAATTGCATCACTTAAATGAATGTACTCTTCGGAACGTAACTTGCTTTGATTTAATCGAATGTAGAGGAGTCGTTCGGTTTCGATTTTCTCATACATATCAACATTTTATTGATGGAATAATTGTCGACATTTCAAGATATGATTTTCGGCACACTCACGGATCATCAATCGATATGAATAGTATTTCATGGCACTGACTTTCTTATTCGATTCCTCATCTGTCTGTGGATTTCTGAATTTTATGTTAAAATGATATCCATCTTTTCCTTGCCAAAATAAACTAGGATACTGCAATCCATCGTATGAGCGATGAGTTTCTGAGACTCATTGAACATCGCCACCTCTGCGATGAAGAATTATATCAAGTGAGTTAAATTCTTCACCAACTATGACGATCGCCACTTCAGCAATTATTGGTGCATTATATTGTCTTTCGTGTTGGCCGACAGGTGTTTTGTCTGCTCTAACTATGACTTTGTAGTCATCAGTCGGCATCTTTTCAAGTGCAATTCTAAACACTTGAATTAATTCGTTGTGTTGCAAAAATAACGTTTGCAATTCAGCAACGATTTCTCGTTTAGTGCCTGTATTGATATGACAACGTTGATCGATTTGTTCATCAGTATTCCCCATGAAATAAATTTGAAGAAATTTGTGATCTGTGTTTGGCATTGGCACGATGATAAATTTGGCCTTGCACTTTAAATGTTGGCATGTAATTCTCACACACGATATTTGTTGCACCGAACGATGTCCTTTGGAAACATGAATTGTACTTGCGTATGTTAGCCAAGAAATGTTTCGATTGGCTTGTTTCACCTGATACCAACGTTGATAATGGTTCCGGTGGTGAATGTAATTCTGATTCTGGAAATTTCACTTTCCCACCCGCGCAGCAAATTCCCAGTGTTTCATTCTTAAGCTTGAGGGCATCGCAATACACGCTTAATTGATCCATTTTTCCAATAATCACACTAGGATGAAGACTGTAATCATAATTAGCATCGTAATGGAATGCACTAAGATTTATTTCAGCTTGCAGTGTTCGCCTGGATCGAGCAGTGCGTACTCTATGGGAATCCAGTCTTGTTTCCCGTTGCTCCACTGTTTCAGACGAAAGGGTTTAAGCAAGGCGTACTCGAGTGGTTTCTTGTCTTGCTTTGATTTGCTCGACTGTTTCAGATGAACGGGTTTGAGCAGTGCGTACTCGAGCTGTTTCTTGTCTTGCTTGTCTTTGCACGACTGTTTCAGATGGACGGGTTTGAGTATTGCGTACTCGAGTGGTTTCTTGTCTTGCTTTCTTTTGCTCGACTGTTTCAGATGAACGGATTTGAGCATTGTGTACTCGAGCAGTTTCCAATCTATTTTCTCGTTGCTTAAATGTTTCCGAAGCGCGTGATGATTTTTTCTTTCGTGCTTGAGGTGTAGAAAAACCAATAGCTTTTCGTTTGGGTGGCATAATTGATATGACAGCGAATTTATTGCTTTGTGGCGAATATTACAAATGCATGTGATATCTGTTCTTAGCAATGGTATTTCACAATTAACACAATTAATACAACTTGTTAGGTCAAACACAAAATGAGATGTCGCTGTTTGTATTTGATTCAATAAATTTAAAATAATGTTAACTTTAATAATTTTCACACGTTAGGATCTTCCATCTCAATACACGAAAACCTCACACATTAGATACGTTCATTGTTGGCAGGAGAGTTCCAGTTGTATAGCTTCACATTCAATTACATAAATCATAAATTCCAGCGTTAAAATCTCGATATTACCATAGTTGATTACCTTCGTTGTCAAGTGTGTTATTTCATTACTTAAGAAACCATCGATTCATGTAAAATGTCTTTACTTAGCACAAAACAACTCCGAAATTATAAGACTCTATTCAAGAAATACTTTAAATTTAAAAAAACAACAACATGTGTTCAACGTCATATCCGATTCTAAAATGCGTCACAAAATTCAAGCTGATTTATAAAATTAACAAACAATACTCTCTACACTAAAAATAAAAAACGTGTTTTCTCTGCTTTACTACAAATGTGTAATTTGTTCAAGGACAGTAGTGTTGATGGCTCTGATTTAAATTATATTGATGAAGCTCATTTAAGAAAACAAAAAAGAATATTGTAAAATTGTTGTACTAAGTTAGAAAAATTTGCGAGTGGATTCAGCTCCATCCACACATGCAATAGGTCTGTTTGAAATTATAATTATAAAATTCTTAGAAGAGAAAACGAAATTATGGTCACTGGCCCAAACGGAATATTGTAAAAGATTTTTTTTCTAATTTAGAAACGTTTGCGGTAGTACGCATTTTAATTGATTACGTTTTATCACAATCGGATGAATGGTTGAGAAATGCATAATAATATAGTCAATAAAAGATTTGAAAACGAATTTTGGGCCCCTGGCCACAAGTGGAATATAGCAGAAATATTGTCTTACTTCAGAAACCTACTTAATATGTCACACACACAATTTAATGTCAATATTTATAATTTATTTAAAACCTATCCCTCCGTGCATTAGCTCAGTTTTATTGCAATCGCTTGAATGGTGTAGGAGCGCATACAGTTTGAAATTATATGTATATAGGTCATATTAGAAAAAATGAACATAAGGCCCCCGGCTCAAACTTGATTTTTTTTAAAGAGTTGTAATAATTTAAGAACCTTTGGGGGCGATTGCACATTTCACTAAAGTTTTATCGCATTCTGGAAAATGGTGTAGGAGCGCTTATGGACATTATTTTTTACAAAGCTCATATAGGTAAAAATATTAATTTGGGTCCAACAACTGAAAACGGAATATTTTAAAAGTTTTGTAATAAATGAGTAAAATGTGCAGGCTTATAGATAACAAGTCACCAAAGTTTTGTTGCAATCGCATTAATGGTGTAGGAGCGCATATGGTTTGAAAATATATGTATATAGTTTATATTTTTAAAAAAATGAACATAGGGCCCCTGGCTCAAAACAGAATATATTGAAACGGTTCTAATCAATAAAAAACCTTGCGGTCATGCTGGAGGCAACATTTTACCAATGATGATATAATGGGTTTAAATGGCGTAGGAGCGCATGCGAAAATTATTTTGTACAAAGCTCATATGAGAAAAAGTATGAATTAAGGGCCAACGGCCGAAAACGGAATACATTTAAAGTGTTTAAATAACACCGTCAAATGCTACGCTTTATGAAAAACAACTCCCCAAAGCTTTTTGCAATCGCATTAATGGTGTAGTAGCGCATACAGTTTGAAAATATATTTACAAAACTCATATAAGGAAAATGCAACATAGAGCCCCTGGCTCAAAACTGAATATTTTAAAACGGTTGTAATAATTCATAAACATTTACGGGCATGCTCGCAACATCTCTCCAAAATTTTATCAGAATCGGATAAATGGCGTCGGAGCAAATGTGTAAAATATTTTTTTACAAAGCTCACAGAAGATTTAAGGGCCAACGGCTAGGAACTAAACACTTTATAATGTTTTTAATCAATCAGTTAAATGGCCATTTTTTGGACAACAACTGACCAAAGTTTTGTCGCAATTTCATGAATGGTGTAGGAGTGCATACGAGACATACAGACATACACACATTCATTTTTATATATATTATATTGATGAAGAATGAAAGTATTAAAAATGTCTATCAAGAAACATGAGACATTGCTAAGTGTTTGCTTCATTGTTTTCCGGTAGAAATGATTCAGTTTTCAGAAGTATTTCCTCTTAAGGTATTGTTCAGAGCTGATTCATGTTTCTTTGTCTTTTCTTTCCTTT
Organism: Lymnaea stagnalis; assembly: GCA_964033795.1. Classification (NCBI taxonomy): domain Eukaryota; kingdom Metazoa; phylum Mollusca; class Gastropoda; family Lymnaeidae; genus Lymnaea; species Lymnaea stagnalis. The sequence goes on along the minus strand of CAXITT010000480.1, from coordinate 32,358 downwards.
TCCAAGTTTTGTTAACAGTAGAAGTCATTTAACCAAGTCTTTAATTTTATTGTCTTGTTTTAGAGTTCAATCCTATTAATCATTTTGTCCTTGACATAAAAAAAGTACTTAGAGATATTTACTTTGTTCACGTGTGGGGTCTATTGGTCTTTGTGGGATCAGACAGTTCAAATACGTAAGCGACGAGAGGAAACGTTCATTAATATAAAAATTTCATGTGCTATTTAGTTTTAATTCAAAAAATATTTTTAATCATCCTATATCTAGATAAATTTATTCTTCTGCTGTATTATTTTTTTAAGCTTAGGGTGATTTTAAGGGTTGAAACTGGAACAAGATAGAGCAGGTCTCAGGGGCATACCTAGAGGGGGAAAGGGTAAGGATGGGGCTATACTTTTTTATTATGTTTATTACCAACAAAATATAACAGGCCAATGAAAAAAACAACTATTTTTTTGTACCGTGATTTTTTATATCCCGAGTGTTTTTTTGGGGCGCTGCTTCCGAAAACCACGCCCGATGTATTGTTTCAGCTCTAGCTTTTAATCAATAGTTAGATTTATACAATTTTAGTTCGCTCTCTACAAGATCGATTGAACACAACACAATTTGATGTCATAAAAACTTTTCTACCCAATATGTGAAATGTATGCATTCAAATTACTCATATTTCCTGTAAGCATAAGGAGTTTGTGTCCATTTACTTACCATAAAACTTTCTGTCATAAACTTGTTCAGGTGAGAAGTGTCTTTGTCCTGCTTTATGAACTAATTATAAGCACAGTATGTCAAACTACGATCGATTTTTTATAAATTTCCTAAGCTTCTCAACCTATTGAAAACAGGGTCACATAATGTTATTTCCAACCATATGGAAAGCTATTTCTGAGTTTTAAGAAATGTAAATATTTGTAGCTAACAATAAAGATTAAGATAAGGACACCTTTTATTATTGATCAAAAATCGTATTTAGAATTCACAAGCATCTAAAAAAAGAGAAGAGAACCCGCAAGAGAGTTACAGCTGTATAATGGGAACCAAAAAATCAACCTTATTGACTCTTGTTTTATTTATGCTAATAATATAGAAGTTAACCAGACTAGTGCTTTTCACCTACTCTTTCTTCAGCCAGGAGAAATGCTAGACTATTTAATTTTTGCGTGTTTTTCATTTCTGTGAACTACTACAGCTCTTTTTAGGTAAATTGTCAATGTCAAAAATGGCATTTGGTGACAGTGATGAAGGATTTTTGCACAAACTGCACAGAGTTACCGTTTGACTAGAATGAATTAAACCATATGATCAGGTATTGAAATCTTAAATGTACTCTTCTGTATTCTTGTTTCCATCCAGAATAAAGAAAAAGTGCATTTCAGACTGAAGCCAACATTAAGTTTCATATAAAGATATCAAAGGATTTATTTTGATTTTTGATAAAAGACAACAACTTAGTATTGAGCAACTAAATCAGAAAACTCGTAAAATAAATTTTTCATTCAAAATATAACGAAAGTTTGTATCTTCTCTTCATCAAAAGTTCAACTGTTAGTATTAAATCTGTTCTTTTAACTAATTTAAAAAGTGCAGTCCTATATTAATTGGTCAATCAAGTAGAATGAACGAGAAATACAAAACCATCTCAAGGGATTTTAAAAAAACAAAAATTAAAACACCCATGAATGATTTGCGTAGACTTGAAACAGGGATGTTATTGTGTTTTATGTATTTTGGGATGATAGATTCAAACATACGATTTGACAAAAAAGATTAACATCAATGAGAAAAAAGGTGAAGTAATCCATGAGGCGTTTGTAAATAAATATGATATGCATAAAGTAAAGAAAGATACGTCAAGACCTGTCTGAAAAAAAAAATGTTTGTACAGGATTTGAATAAGGACGGATGTTGCATTCAATACACACCGAGTAAGTTATCGGAATTGAAATTTTGCACCACGAGATGCAGACCCTAAAGTCAGAAGTCTTACAAAATGGGCTTCATTTGTATTGAGTAATTGTACAGCTCTATGTCAAACCTACGCATTTGGATACATGTAAACACATTTTTATGTGGCACGCTTTTAATTTAATAATAATGATTTGAGAAAAATGGTTCACTGCCTTATACACGCTAATACCTGGGTAGACTTGCAGCATATATTTATAACATAGTTATATAAATATGGAGTTTGTTAGGTTTAATCGCTAAATAATCGATAATCAGTAACTTTTACGAATAACAAGTAATCGGCATTTGGTGACCGAGTAATCGGCTTACCGAATTTCTCCAAAAGATTTAAATCAAAGATTTTTAAAAGAATATTCATATTTTAAGGGATTTTATCAAACAGGCGCAAAATTTTAAAATAGGATAAAATTCAGAGCCTGATAACATAAACCTACCACCCACCCCGGCCTATGACCCATCTCAGTACATTGCTTGTTGTTTACACTATGACAGGGGATTCAAATTACCACTCCATTTTCCCAGATACGTCAAAACTTCAATAGCTTGAAATTAAGAGTGACATCTTTCATGAAGAACAAACAAGATTACTATACTTTCTTTTAACAACAGAAGGAATATTTTGCGTAGAATTTTGCTCTTTAATAATTTCCCCCAAAATGTCTACTTATAAAAATTTACATTAAGATGTATGGTACCACTCTGCATGTAAAATCTTTTGTTTTACACATGCATCATGTCCGTCTTTGAATTGAGTGACATGCTCTTTGATAAGTGTATTACTGGCTACGTCACTGTTCACTTTAAATAAACTTTTTCGAGGAGTGTCTACCGGTCACCGTGGCTCCCATGCTCAGAATTGAATTGTACATCTTCAGATGCACTCAGAGTTATTTGTATATCTTCAGATGCACACAGAGTTTAGTTGTACATTTTCAGATGCACTCAGAGTTTAGTTGTCTATCTTCAAATGCACTCAGAGTTTAGATGTACATCGTCAGATGCACTCAGAGTTTAGTTGTATATCTTCAGATGCACTCAGAGTTTAGTTGTATATCTTCAAATGCACTCAGAGTTTAGATGTACATCTTCAGATGCACTCAGAGTTTAGTTGTACACCTCCAAAAGCATTCAGAGTTTAGTTGTACATCTTCAGATGCACTCAGAGATTAGTTGTATATCTTCATATGCACTCAGAGTTTAGTTGAATATCTTCAAATGCACTCAGAGTTTAGTTGTACATCTTCAGATGCACTCAGAGTTTAGTTGTACATCTTCAGATGCACTAAAACTTTAATTGTACATCTCCAGATGCACTCAGAATTTACTTGTACTTCTCCAGATGCTCTCAGAATTTAATTGTACATCTTTAGCTATGATAAGAATTTAATTGTACATCTGTATGTGTCAGCATGGCTAAGGCAAGGAGAAGCTGCACCCAGGCCAAATGATGAAACGACACTTACGCCAATAAATGATACAATTAGACACTTATTGTACATGACATATGAAAATGTATCGCCCTCTGAAGATGCCCCACTCTACCCATTACCTGGCATGGCCTTGGCTATGGGGTTCAAATATTTGGACTTATTTTTAACTCGGGCTTCGATTTCTTGAATCGGTAATATGTATTCTCTTACATGTACGTTTACTCGCGTAACAGAGTGTTTGTCAAGTGTTTTGATTACTCATGCCCAACCTAATCAACTAAATAGAGGCCTCAATTAAAATCACTTGAAAAAACATCAACCCCTAAAAACAAAGATGGTCGTATTAAAAAAAACATGGATACAAGTACGGTATTTTATAAGAATCCCGTTTAAATCTCCTGTCTAAGGCTCAGGACTGCAATTTTATTTACGCCACTGAACTATATTAATATTAGTTTCAAGCACCCGATTTTACATAACAATTTTTTCACGATCTTTTTCGGAAAAAAAAATATTACGCACTAAATGCGCTTGCGATATTTTGTATTAAAGAAACTCATTTACTGCGGTTTTCGGGAATTTTACTTCGTTTAAACAGTGTCATATTTCCAGCATCTTTTCCTTAGAAAACAGGAAAAACGTCATTGTGGGGTAGGGTTGGAGGTTGGGGGCATCGGCAACGGGTCTATGTGCCTAATTTCAGTGCTAATTGGTTGACGAGAAGTAGGTCAATTAGCCGTCCAAAGATTTTGCTATCGAGAAACATGCGCTCAAAAGTGAAAGAAAATATAGAGTATTTAAAAAATAATAATTTATTGTCTCTGAAGTATAAACATATCTTAACTTTCAGATTTTATAATAGTAGGTCCTTCATAATAAGGCGTAGATCCCATGTTCGGTTAAATGACCTTTACACCAAATGGTCTATAATTGTGATTATTTATGTTTTATTATCTTATATTCTAATGTATAAAGCGTGTTATACATCAGTAAATTAAATTATGCCTACATACAATTTATAATCAGTAGGTATTTCCAAGTTATAACTAAAACAAATATATGATCTGCAAACTATTAGATGGCGTCAGCTAATAATTAATCAGAAATCGGAAATTTGTCAAATAAAAAAAGGCATGTCGAGTTTAATATTTTATCACAATGTGTAAAAGAAAAACCCAAATCATGTCAGAATGCTGTCATGAATTTAAAAAAAAAATAATTTAAAAAACTATAAAAAAATTACTTTTTAAAAAAAGATGAGAAGAACTAAAAAACTTTAAATTTTAGTTTTGCTTTTAAAAAGGTTTTTGGCCCATTTTATTTTGGTTATAAAAATTCATTTCATTCTCTCTGTTATTATACCCTTCTCTCTCGAATGTCTAGGCAATGTATATAATGTCAGTTGTATGTCCCACTTTGACTATAGAAAGCAGCCATGGTTTTTCTGTTGCCAATGTTAACAGGCTATTTTATAAGTGCAAATTACACAATATATAGGGATAGCCAACAAGCTAGTAGTTCAAGTGAACGCTACACAATATGTTTGTATTGTAACAAGCTAGTAGTATTTGTCTCATCAATCGTTTAATGAAGGTAAATTTGAAACTGTTCCTTTACTTTTGTAATCAATTGATGACAATTAATGCAATATAATTTGATGATGTTTGCCCATCGGTTTACATTCTTTTTCCAAACAAGACAAAATAAACATATCGACGTACATTGGAGCAGTTAAGCCTCTTAAGAAAGTACTTTATCCAAGTACGACTTTGGAAGTCTTCTAACAAGTAATCTTTGGTGCATTTTTATACTTTGTTTTAGATGTTAGAGGATTCTTCTCTTTTAAAAAAGGGGTCGTTCGTAAATTACGTAACGCTCGGGTTGGGGGGGGGGCACAAATTTGTGACACTTTGTGATAGGGGGAGGGGGTGTCAAATATTTTCTAAGTAACATTTTTTTTTGGTTTAAATCAATAATTTTCAAAGGTAAATAAATCTTCATTCAATTAATTTTAAAGCACTAATTTTAGGTCGAAATTGCCTCATGTATTATAATTACTGTGAACCTCAGTCGCGCACAACTTCTCCGCAGATCGAACAAAATGACGCAATAATTGTTGTTGCCATTAAACATTCGTCTCAGGCATGACTTTGTTGTTTTGCGTGTAACCGGACAGTTTTCTAATAATACAACATCTTAATCAATTATTGGAAAATGTCAAAGAAAAAATAACATATTAGTTTAGTTATGAAACGTTATGTATGTTGTGAATTTTTTTAGCTGTAAATGACACTTAAAAGAAAGGGGGGGGTAGAATTTGTGACAATTTGTGACAGGGGGGATAAGGGGGTCTGAAAAGTTATGTAGTTCAAATGACCTTGATAGGTATATGATTCAAAAGACCTTGGTGAGTATATGGTTCAACTGACCTTGATTGGTATGTGGTTCAAATGACTTTAATGGTAAACGTTCAAATGACCTTAGTTGGTACATGTTTCAAATGACCAATTTTTTAAAAGAAAAAATTCTAGAATTACCTGACTTTATCAAGTTCATGATATCGTTCAGGCATTTTAAAAAAATGCAAATGAACACGTTGTAAGGCCATTGATGGCTTTCTTGTGAGACACTTGGACTGGTTATTCCTTTCACTGAAATCGGTATCCAACACCAGCATTTTCATTGATATGAGGAATTAATGTAAAGATAACATTGAAGGACTTCCGACAACAAATAATTCCATTGAAGTATGTCACAAGCAATCTCAGGGTATTGAAGAATTGGACATCACTCATCTTACTGATGGTAAAAAAAAATGTATTTTAAGAATGCAATATAGCAACACAACTGATAGAATTGTTGAAATTATCATATGGTTAAATGACCTTGATTGATATATCGTTCAAATGACCTTGGTTGATATATTGGTTCAATGTCTTTGGTTAGGCTCATAGTTTCGATGTACAAAAATACATAAAATAATTGCATTTTCTAAAATCTGATTTAATGGGTCTGTTATTGTTTCAAGATTTTAAATGAAACTGTTTATAAAAAATATAAAAAAAACACACTAAATTTGGATAATTTTGTACTATGTCCATGGAATGTCTTTCGATGAGGTTTCCATGTCGAGCTTTTTTTCTGTTGATTTGTCTGTTAATAAAATGTCAGTGCATAATCTATCTATTTTATGAAGTAAGTAATATTGTTTTATTTCAGAGCATTTCTTTTTGTTAAGCTGAGTAGGAATACCTTTAAGAACAACATGTTATTAGACGTTTATTCCCATTCGATTCAAATGAACGCATAGTACACATAAGAAACATTAAGATAATAACAAAACATTTAATATGTTTAAAAAAAAAATTAGCAACATTTCTTACACGTATTAAAATAAGTACCAAGAAAAAAAAATGCATAATTTTATGTAGCTTGCAATGTAGGCTTCAATGGCTAAACACAGGAACGTCATTTTTTTCAGGTTTTTTGGTTTGTTGAGTTGTTAATTACTGGAGGGTCCAGCGTACATATAGCAATTTTAATAAAACCTGAAAATTTAGAAAGGGGGGGGGTGTGCTGCATTTCCACCCCGTTGTACCCAAATGACGTCCTTAGCTGCACACCATTATATCTCAAGGGCGTTTTTATAAAATTTCAATGACGCCCAAGATGCGTATTAAGACATACTGTTAGTGTATCTTAACATGTATGTTTTATTACAATACCGGTGTGGCTGTACATGTGCATACTTTAGATTTTTTTGTGGAAGTAATAAAAAAAGTAATACTCAAGATAAAGGTAAATTAAAATATGAAATACTAGATATAGCCCGCCAAACATTGGTGGTAGCAGTGCGTGAACTTCCCATCAAGTAAAGTAACTTGACAAAAACGTGGACTCAAGTTACGCACATTTATGAATGCCAATTATGCTACAATTCTTCCCCCCTACCCCCATTTTTTTCTCCATTTTCATGATACGTCACTGCACACTTTTTATTTCACGCCCATGAACTATATCAATATTATCATGTCCCAAACACTTTTAAACCGAATATTTTTTACTTAATGCCTAAATTTAGACGATTTCATTTCCGAAAAGAAAATATTACGCACCAAACGCAATTGCGTTATTAAAAAAAAAAAACATATGTATCATATATAGCAGTGGTTCTCAACCTTTCTAGTGCTGCGTCCCTTTAATACAGTTTATCGTGTCGTGGCGACCCCCTACCACACAATTATTTTCGTTGCTATTTCAAAGCTGTAAAGATATGTGTTTTCAGGTGGTCTTAGGCGACCCCTGGGAAATGGTCTTGCGACCCCCAAAGGTCCGCTGATATATAGCGCAGTTATCGGGAATTATATTTTGCGCGTTAGTGAAGTCATTATTGAATTACACTCTGGCGTATCTATAAATAGCCTGCGTGGTGTTTGACCCGTCTTGTTTGACCTTTGCTAGCGTATTATATTTAGAGATTTTGCCTGATCGTGCATTTGAGCTTAAATTTTGCGATATCCTGATTCAAAATTGAAGCTCTCCTAAGTTTTGCAAAAGTACCATTAAAAACAACAATCACGAAACAAATTATTTTAAATCATAAAGGAATAAACAGCCCAAATCATTTCCACAATGTATAAAGTACCGCGCTAAATAAGATTTCTAATAATAAGAAAAGTCTCACCAATCCTAACCAGAAAATGTCACAAGATTTGATATTTTGAAATGCTCTATAATTTAATCGTCAACAGTTTCATATTCGTTGGACTCAACATACACGACATCATCTCTGATGTTTCCTTGCAGATTTGTTGCAAACTTTCTGTATCCATCAACTTCGACCTGCTCGCCGTCTACATAAACAGCGTGCACTGCTAAGATATAACCATCATCAATATCTTCATAATCATCGTCTTTCTTTTCCTTGTCTTCACATATGGTGCAATTAGTCAATATAGTTCGGTTTCCTAGGACAAACGTGTGTGGCAAGAAACATGTTAATAATGATATATCTACATGAAATTGTTGAGTTAATAAAACGATTTAACTGATGAGATATCAAAAAGGTGTACATTTGTATCTATAAATACAAGTTATTTTTTTGTTTATTATTATTGTATTTTTTTTAATGTCAATTTTATTTTTGTGCCTATAATAAAACAAATACAATTGTTTAAATTCCTAAACATTATAAAATGAGGAGTTTAGAATTTGATATGTAGTTCTTTTTCTGCGAAATTTAGTTTATGAAGTTAAATACTTTTCGTTATAACATATAGCTTTTTAATCAATCAAAAGTCGGCGATTAAAAATGTTTCTTTACAGAAAGTGTTGATATCAATGACACCATATAAACAACCAACGCTTTTTATTTTTTGTTAACAGCTTATATTTTTTTTCATGTAGATATCCGAATTGTTTTAGAAGCTTATCAGCAATTAATGTGATTAAAAGATTGAAGCAAAGATGATTCAATCAATTATTTTAAACCATTACAAATTTAAATTGTATTTATATGTAGGAACATGTTTCCTTTGAAAATTGTAAAAATGTAAGAGTTTTGAACAGTGAATAAAAAGGAAAGGTGATTAAATATTAATGGCTAATAAATTTTAGGTCTTATTTTTTTTATACAATTCTAAAATTAATGCAAAATATAATAACACTAATACTTAATAATAACTCTTTAAATCAATTTCTTCGGGACATTGCACGAATTTGAATATGTAAAATAGTGGTTTTTAAATGAACAATCTAATTTACCTTTTACGTAATTTTAAATGTTGATGGAAAGGGTTTTTTGCCGAATCGTCTGTGTTATTTTTTGTTAACACTAGCCTTATCATATCTCGCTCACAAAATTTAATTGTCTTTGTTCTGATTAATTTTAATTTTACACATACCTTTATGTTTGATGCAACATAATACACCAGCCATCACACAGATGACGATGTTTCCACCAACGATATTAGCAATCACTTTGAGATTAACATACTGGCCGATGGGTTCAATTTTTTCAGCTGCAACAGTGTAAATAAGTAATATATAGATCTAACGCTAGCAACAGGAAACTTGGTGCTAAAGATCTTATTATAGTTTAAAACATATAAGATTAATAATCTATATAAAACTATCTTTTCGAAAGGTGTCGCTGTTTAATGATACCTATGCATAAAACTCCGGGATTAACAGAGCGGCTCCACTTAATGTCTTAGGTTTTGTCCAACCCAAGGTTCACCAAGCAGCTATTTTTTTAAAACTAGTTAGAGGTTTATACCTACACTGAAAATATTTTGGGAGCCGAAGTTCATTATATATAAGTAGAAAAGGGAGCCGCATATATAAATATGCTAATTTAATGTTTATTTTAAGTTTCAGAAAAGTCATTTAACAGTTTTAAAATGATAATATTAAATTAATATCAATTTTTACAAAGTGCACACACTATACAATTTTATGTGTGTTTTATATGCATACGATATATCGTACAGAATATTTGAATAACATAACAAACATTTTCAAATGCCAAACTACCTGAAGGGCCATAGTACCATTTTTTCAGACGAGATAACCCTGTGAAGACTCACGGCTTTTCATTTTTCGTATAGAAAATATGTTTACACTTGTACTTCGATCAAAGAAGTGAGTTATTTCAGAAATTGAGTTGATTTAAAATATAAACTTACGTATGTTAAATGAAACTAACTGGTTAGTTCCAAATTGAACGTCACTGTCATTACCAGTCACATTTGGGTACATGGTAATTGATATGTCATAATTCCCTGGGTTTAGATTGAGCTTCTGCAGATTCAGCGTACAGGTAGACTTGAAATACACCGGATCATCTGCTATTTTCTCATAATTATAAGATAGGTTGTCAAACGCCATCTGAGCAGTCTATAAAGTAGAATCATAGATTTATTTTAAAAAACCAGGCATGAAGGTAAAATATCATATGTTGCCCCTGATTTTTCCACATCCCACCCCATCCCAAAAATAACGCTAAAATGACTAATTGACATATTAAAAATAAATCTTTAATATATATTTTTATAAAATCTAAACTTCTTTTACTATAGAGCAGCGTTTCATAAGCTTTCATTTTCGTGGCAAGGTTGTTTTTATTATTCTCTTTCCTGGCCCACTTATTTTGAACTAAAATTAATATAGATCAGATTTGAAAATCCATAAAAATTTGATCATGTTTTTTTCGTATCTAGAAACTGTTAATTTTTAAAAAATGATAACCCTATTCTCAGATTTAAAGGTCCCAAATGTTTCACTTATCCATCTTTAGTGCTTTTTGGGATTGAAAGGTGTCTGTATTGCCATTTTATTCAGGGATAAGGTGTTTGAGGATGACGCAGAAATCAAGTGCGTTAATAAAGGCTCCCATGTAAAACCAAGTGAAGGGCCTGGGAAGGTGTTGGATCATTACTGCCTCGTCCTCCATTTCCGTGGAAAGCAATGGTCCTAACGCTAGTCCGACCCTGTACTTTTGCTATAGCTGACCGTCGATACCGGGTCAACACCTTACATTTGAGAAACAACTCTATGGAGCATATGTTTGGATTGTAGAATATTTGAAAGCAAAAATTGGGATATATACACACCATTTTAAATTGAAGCAAAAAAAAAAAAAAATGAATAAGTCAATGCTATAAATAATTGGTTCCAGAAATATTCTCTTTTTGTGATGTTCAATACAAGCACCTTTATATTTCATGCAAAATCAATGTACACTTTTGCAACATTGTTTTATTTTTCTCCTGCTACATAGGAACATTTTATAACATTGTTTAATTAATTCAAATACTCACATGATTAAATATGATTGAAATTCGACATATTGCAACAGGATAAGTTCTCTCATTCGTACATGAGAGAGTAAATGTTTCTTCTAATTGGTCTTCAGTACAGCTTAAATTCTTGAGTTTTACTAAAAAATATTGTAAATTAAATTTTAACTTTGTTGAAATTTTTAATTTTTTATAACAAAATTGAATGTGTTTAAAATAAAAACTGAAATATAATTTAAATCAATTAAAAAAAAAAAAAATGTCCTAAGGTCTATTTTATTTTCATTTCATTAGCTATTTTTCTCACAAAAAAGAGTAAATAAATAAATACATTGTCTTTCCAATTATTGCTTTTTTTTTGGCCGGTATCCAATCACCAAAAGAAACCAAAAACATTTATGGCTTAAACTTAGTTGTAAAATATTAATTTGAAAACTTTGATGTTTAAAAACATAATACTTCGACATTAAGATAATACGATAATAATGTGATTGTGTAATATATACCGAACACAAGCTAAATAAATATATAAAAATAAAATTGTACCTATTGCTACTGGTTTATAAAAAACGGTTGCATTTTCCCAACCAAAAGAACTGACAGATTTGCAATAGAAAACTGTGTGAAAGGAGTAAAGAAAATGTAAGCAATGATTAAGAAATCACTATATTTAAGCATAAGAAGTGAGTGATATATAACAAAAACCCACAAATAAAATATGGATTTACGTCAAATCGATTCCCAGTGGAGAAAAAGAAAATAATAATAATAGAGTTACTCGATTAAAGCGTTTCATGCAATACTACATTATGTATCGTTATCTCATATAATAGGACTTGTTAAAAATAATTGTTCACTAACTCATTTGGAAAACGAATACTTAAACAAACTATAAATGCAATATCCCGCATGTATTCCACACCTCTAATTAAGGAATAATAATAAGGGGAAAAGTTTCGACTAAACTCGGAACGATTCGATATATCGCGAAATCAACGCAATCTATTTGATCTTATTTTATAATCAATCAATTATTTAGACGACCTCATTTCGATAAACAAATTCCAGTCCTAACTTTTTCTGGGCATCAATCAGCTGCCCCCTTTACAAAATTCGATCTGTTTAATAAGTGTACAATTAGCATAATACCTGAATACATATAAGATACGAATGTCATATTGTGTAGTATATACTAGCATTGTTAATTTAACCTTTGTGTAGTAGTGTCCACATTATTGAGCATCATCGACGCTGTACCGTATGCACAAAAACTAAAATATTTATTTTATTTATATACTACTAAAAAAATGTAACACTTGTAAATAATGTATGGCATCTTTCCGTCTGCGGGAGACGATAGATTATCTTTATTGCTTGCAGCTCTTGGTGTGGCTGGTGAGACCAATCCTCGAATATAGGAAATTAAAAAACAAAAATCATCTCCAGTTGCTTGAATTAAAGTTAAAACCCACTACGCTCTTCAATTGACAATAGAACCCTCTCAATCCCAAGAACCAAAACTAATACCATCGGTGAACGCTCCTTCTACTTCCATGCTCCCACGTTCTGGAACCAGCTCCCCTTCCATATCCGTCATTGTGAAACCTCGTCCACTTTCAAAAAGTCCCTTAAAACCCATCTGTTGAGGTCCGCCTATGACCTGTGATGCACCCTACTTGCCCTGCCTCATTTTCTGTCTCGGGTTGATCCTGCAGTATAGGCTAAAACGTGCCAAAGTGTACTCATTTTAAAGCCATTTTAATTGTTTCTATAGTATAGTAGTTACTATCCTAGTGTCTCTAGTTTTTAATTTTTATTTTACTTAGTTTACATGTTTTTTAATAATAATTGTAAAGCGCTTAGAGCTTTAAGGTAAGCACTATATAAAAATGTCTAAATAAATAAATTTAACTTTCAATAGAATGTCTAGGGATGAGTTCCTATATTTTATCCTGACTTATTTTTACAGGAACAATACTCATTGGACACTTCTCATGGACCAAAATAGTGAAACAAGGGGCCTGAAGCTTGAATTGAAAGACATGACGGTAAGATAAGAACGTTTCGGCTATAAGGCTTCCTCAGCGGATAGTTAAAGTGGAAATAGGAAATAGAAACAAGTTAAAAACTTAAGTATTCGTGTTATGTAGCTGTCGTGTTTACGTCATATTTGCCTGTGCTGTAATCTTAAGCTGACAAAATTCAGCTGCACTGCGCTTTAATTAGGGTATGGCTTACTAAATATAGTCTCAATTTGACCTCGATTACAATTTGCTACAACCAAGGGCCTGTTTCATGATTCAAATATTTTAGAGTTTTGTAGAAGTTTTGAGACACGATTACCATGCGTATTCTGTCCTCGAAGGATCTAAGAAATAGACCATATCAGTATAAAAGCCGAGGAATTGAACGGCAGAGGACAGGTTGAAGACGACAGACGCGAGTTTTTGAACGTGTGCTATTTTTGCTAGTCAGCTTGTAATTATTTCTGGTTTGAGTATCGTATTCTTTGTTATTGTATTTATCATTTGGTATCGTCTTTTGTTGCGTTCTGTTTTAAAATGAGCCATACACTTAAATAAGAATTAATCTCTACACACTGATGACAGTACTTAACAATTCGCCATTCATTTGTTGCCGTAGGTTAGATTTTACAAAACCAAAATTACAGAAAGTACAACAATTTATGAATTAATAATGTTAAAAATAAGATTGTAACGGGCAAAAATATTTTATAGCTATGTAAAATATAAGTACGTTGAGAGAACCCGGCATGCGTTGCATGAAAAAACGTGTTTGTATTTAATTGCGTTTTTAAAGTAATTTTTAAAAAAATATATATTTTTGTTTTCTCCGTCTTGTGCGTACACAAATAAATTAGAAGGTTTTTCGAAGCGTGAGCAGGCACATGCAGCTGTCCGCGTGAGAAACATGGACTTTCAAAATTTAGTCCACACACTTGTGGCAATTGAATCACACATGCAGTAGTTCAGTTTGGAATTATATTTTTATAGCTCAGAAAAAAAAAGCTCCCCAGCCCAAACGCAAAATTGTAAAATGGATGTACTATTTCCGAAAACTGCTTATTATCTCACACACAAAATGAAATGTCGCTTGTATTTGATTCAATTCCATCCACCCATGCTATAGCTCTATTTGAAATTAAATTTGTATAGCTCATCTAAGAAAAAAAAATTGCCCCCCCCCCCGGGAGCAAATACAGCTTACCAAAGCTATATTGCATTCGGATAAATGGTATAGGAACGCATACGAAAATTTGCTTGTATTTGATTCAATTCCATCCACCCATGCTATAGCTCTATTTGAAATTAAATTTGTATAGCTCATCTAAGAAAAAAAAATTGCCCCCCCCCCCCCGGGAGCAAATACAGCTTACCAAAGCTATATTGCATTCGGATAAATGGTATAGGAACGCATACGAAAATTATATTTAGCTCATAAAAGGAGAAAAAAGGAATTTAGTGCCCTTGCCCCAAAAGTTATATAGTAAAATGTATGTAAAAATTCAGAAATATTTGCTGGCGTGTGTACAACAAATCACCAAAGTTTTATCGCTATGGAACGAATGATTATAGGAACACATACGGGATGTGCATACATACATTAATTTATATATATATATATAGGTTACCGAAAAGAAGATATCTTTTACCCAACTATTCAAGGAAGCGTTATGTCTATCTTCGTGTCTGTCACTCTGTCTATATGTCCATCTATATATCCATCCATCCATTTATCAATCCACCAATCTACCCATCCATTCATCCATCCTACTATCCATCCATCCACGCCAAAGAACCTATACGATTAAAGTACGTTCGGATTCCTAAGAACGATCATAGTTATTTTCTATTATTTTGCGGACATCGAATAAATTTGAATGCGTAACAAATATATTAAATATATTTTTATTTAAATAAAAGTTTAAGTATTATTATTAAAAATTACAAATACATTTAAAGTATTAAATATGGAACTATTTTAAGCATTTTATCCGAATTTAAAAGTTATTTAAAAAAATTAATCAAAATATTATGATCTAAGAATAGCATCTTAATCACATTTATTGGGAAAACCAAAACATCAGTTATTCTTAGCGCGTATTTTAGCGTGTTGTTAATATTGCGAAATAAAAATAAAATTTATTTGATCCAAATAATTACGCCAATGACGTCATAGCACGATTGCCTATTATAGCAACAGTCAAGTTTCTTTGATTTTATAACCGTGCGTAACACAACCGATAGTAAATTTTTCACCTTTTAAAAGTAAAATAAATAGAAATAATAGATGGCTTTTTAAATTGCTAAAATGTTCTAAAATTAAATGCAGCTTTAGCTTTGTATTTTAACATTTAATCAGATTTTTATCTTTTTATTCTTTCTAAAAAAATGATAATAGATAGATAGACAGATAGATAGATAGATAGATAGATAGTTAGATAGATAGATAGATAGATAGATAGATAGATAGATAGATAGATAGATAGATAGATAGATAGATAGATAGATAGATAGATAGATAGATAGATAGATAGA